>JADBJO010000283.1:332743-420243 GCA_016801955.1 Conus betulinus
TGCCGGCCAGACGCTGGCTCTGGGACTCGTGCACCAGAGGGCGGATGACGGAAGTGGTGGCCTCGCCATTTATTTGGGACTGCAGCATCTCTGTTAGATCACGTGACGTGATATAAACAAATACATCTCGCGCGCGCGCTTGTCGGGGTGTAATTGTGTGTGTGTGTGTGTGTGTGTGTGTGTGTGTGTGTGTGTGTGTGTGTGTGTGTGTGTGTGTGTGTGTGTGTGTGTGTGTGTGCGCGTGTGTGTGTGTGAATTCGCAACGACTTGACCTGAGATTTTTCTAAGATTACACACACACACACACACACACACACACACACACACACACACACACACACACACAACAGCCTAAGAACTTTTTTGAGCAACCAAAGGGGCACACCGAGGCTGCATCGTTTCCCTTTCTGTTTGGCTTTACCTGGAGAGTAGGTCTGTAATCTAACTGACATTTTGGAGTTCAGAAACTCGCCATGATGAGACTGTAGTAGGGAAAACAAAATCAAAACATACCAAATACACGTCAGCTCAGAGAAAAACAAAAGCGTTTGTTAACAGTTCTTGAAGGCTCATAGTATTCAACCTCAACCTGAATCAGAGAATGTGGAACTCCCTTCAACATACTTTGGCTGAACAGACAACCTTGGAAAGTAACGGATCACGTCGAGTGTCTGAAATCCTATCCAAGCCGAGACGGGAGCCGGGCAAAAGAGACGGTAACCGAACAGATCTTTGCAGCTTCTCTCTGCTTTGGTTAGACAGAACATGATCTGGATCTCACTATCAGCATAGCAGTAATTTCCTATACAAACTACTACAATCATCAAGTCTGCTTGAGGATATGGGACGAGAAAGAGTTACAGCAATTACATCAAGAGATGGTTACTTTTTTGTCCTGAGCAGCATCAGAGTCTCTGTTCTCTCCCTCATCATCAGAGCCGTTCACCGTCTGAGAAGGATCAGTTCTTTCTCATTGTCCTTTATCAAGAAGGCAAAAGTAATAGCTTCTTACAAGTTGTTAGCAGTGCTGTAACTATGTTCTTTTTTCCTAGTAATGAGAGGTCTGTTGCTTTTCGCCATTTGATCTGCACATTCTTTTTGAGGGGTCTTCAATCACAAACCTATTCTAAGGCGCATCATTGTTACATGGGATGCAGAAATGATGCACGATTTTATTTTCTCAAGACATGATCTACGCTAAGTATCTACCTTTTCTTTTTTAACATAGTGATGCTGTGTCTGCTAGTTTAGAGACAACAATGTCAAAATCTCTGGCTCATACGTCTTGGAATAAGATACAGGTCAAATGTTGGATTTTGAATTTGTTCAAAACATCAACACCAACACTACATCGAGAGGAACTAATATTATCAGCGTAATCACCAGGTAAGCGTACCTAACCGCCACCTGTCTACTGGTTTATCTTAAATACTTGGAAGCATTACGAGGCTCAAAAACCCTGTTATTTATCACCTAATGGGACATTCACAAAGGATAAATGTAACTTGAATCATTGGTATCATGACTGATCATGCAGAACAATTTATATCCCGTACTTCTTCCTCCTTCCCCTTTCCTACTACTTGTCCAAACGTTAGTTTTTGTTATTGGCCATTCATACGCTACAGCCTACCGTAAACTGCTTGCCATTATCAGTGAATAATATCTTTACCTGGTAGTATACTGTAGAAACGAAATTCTCGCGGCAAAAGTCGACTTGCTTGGATCTCTTTGCCCCGAAAGTATTGTAAAGCTCTGTCACTGAAAGTGAAATTCTGCAGAATATATATATATGGTGGCGGGAGGTGACACACGCATTGGCCATAGATGTCTGTCTCATGTAATTTGAAATTAACTGCAAAACAATACGTAAGAAAGATGACAGACATTTCATATTAACTACGTTTCTCCAATTGAAAAATTATGTCAGTCAAGTTCAGAGGATATACATTAAAGTACTGTAAAAACTCTGTCACTGAAAGTGGAATTCTGTAGAATATATATATATATATATATATATATATATATATATATATATATATATATATATATAAGGTGGCGGGAGGTGACACACGCATTGGCCATAAATGTCTGTTTCATTTAATTTCAAATTAACTGCAAAAACAATACGTGAGAACGACGGCAGACATTTCATATTAATTACGTTTGTCCATTTGAAAAATTATGTCAGTCAAGTTCAAAGGATATACATTAATAAATGAAATTGCTTCAATTGCTATTTCTGGCCTATTGATTAGAAAGAAGTCATCTATTTGAGTCCTTAAATAGTTTCAGGATCTCGTTATTGAAAGGTGGCTCATGAGTAACATTTCCAATTTTCTTTAGAGCTTGTTGGTTTTCCGTTACACATGGAGAAAAAAAAAATCACGAAATAAAAACACACTTGTCAAACAAACAACTAATACAGGCAAAAAAGTGATTTAAAAAAAAAAAAAAAACTCGGGCCCTGAAAATTTATCTTGGCCATCAAAATGGATGATTTCATTCTATGATTTGACTTTGATATTCTACACGCATTCTATAATACTGGATTTAACAACGGGTTTATTATTGTTCTGGCTGAAAAGTTAAAGAAACTTCTGTTTACATGTATGCTTACGTCCCTCGTTTTCAATTATGATGAGAATGGGAATGAAAACAAAGCTGATTGAACATCCACGACAGTTATATCATGGATATACTGTTTTGACTCTTTTCGTCATTACATAGTCCTCATAAATGCCAGTCCCAAGGCATGTGAAAGGAGGAGAGGGGAAAAGTACAGGGGGTGGGGAAGGAGCAATGGCGTGGTGATGCTACTAGATAGAAGAAAATCTTCTTATTTATCTCTTCCCGATTCCGATCATCAACAGGAACAATCTGTGACTCCTGACGCACGTACATTCTCTTGTGCTGATGAAGATCCAGCAGCCTGCGTCAATGGTTCCAGATAACCCGTAAACGTTTGAATTTTCAACCGCTTCATCAGACTTATATCGTTAAGAAAGTAACTATTTCAATGCACTGAACCCCCATACTGACTTCTGTTCTACCTCAACGGCACACAATACTGAAACTTTAAAACAATCACATGTGGATAAATTGCCAGTTGAAATCGTACAGGCAGCCAAACAATTACAAATTATTTACTTTGCAACTTTTATGACGTGAAACGTGATCAATCATCAAACGAAAACAAAACTTGCGTTTATGGGTTTTGTTTCTTGTACTGTTTTTCTTTTTGTTTGTTTGTTTTCGAAACAGTATGTGAGCGAAAAGAGCAATTAGCGTAGATGTAGGTCCAGATCATTCCATTGCGAAAATAAAATCACAAATGATGTGTGAGGGAAGGGGTGGCGAAAGGCTGGGGTTGGGTGGGTAGCTGCTGGTGTAGATGTCCATTATTACTATTCTCAGTTTACGTTGCCCGCCGGATTGTTTACTCTGGCGTTTTCTCTCTCCCTCAACTGTAAAGCTAACTGGTGTGGCTGGCTTGCTTCGGGCGTGCCCGCCAGTATCATTAGTTTCATGCAAAAAGGTCCGGTCACTCTATCTGAGCGCGAGCCATGAACGGATTACCTCCCTTGCAGATTTCCGTACATCATCTGTTGCATTTCCGTGCACAGATATAAAAACAAAAACAAAGCGAAAACAAACAAAAACCGACCAGTGTGACCCGTGGTTCATTATTTTCCAAATATTGTGGTCGTCGGCATCCTTCCGTCTCCGGTAGACGACGGTGTAGCATCCAAACGTAGGGCCTGGTACATTCGCTGTTACATTTCCTCTGACCTATCTGTATTACTGCTTTCATGTCTGTTTTTTTTTTTTTCTACATTCACTCTCATCAAACTACTAATAGTTGTAAAGTGATTCCAGCTGTAAACATTTACCAGCGAAAAATAAAACACACTGCAGCGGTTTTTTTTTTTTAACAAGGCAAAATACACACGAACACTCAAAACAAGGTATGAAGTAACGCCGATTTAATTCACAACGCGAAAGAGACAAGTTATTTTACAATAAATGTGTATTCCCCGGACCATACGAACAACAGTTATGCACAAAGCAATGCTCCCCTGATAGCAATCACCATGAGAATGACCGGTGCTCTCTCTCTCTGTCTGTGTGTGTGTGTGTGTGTGTGTGTGTGTGTGTGTGTGTGCACGCGCGCGTGTATATATATATATATATATATATATATATATATATATATATATATATATATATATATATATATATATATATATATGTGTGTGTGTGTGTGTGTGTGTGTGTGTGTGTGTGTGTGTGTGTGTGTGTGTTGTTGTTGTTGTTGTTTGTTGTTTTTTTGTTTTGTAATGCAGAGTTTACTATTGTTTATTTTCCATGCCTTAAAACGGTAAACGGATTGAATTTGCTTGGTTTTGTGTGTGTGTGTGTGTGTGTGTGAGAGAGAGAGAGAGAGAGAGAGAGAGAGAGAGAGAGAGAGAGAGAGAGAGAGAGAGAGAGAGAGAGAGAGAGAATGCGTGTGAGAGTGAGAGAGGGGCAAGGAGCATTACTGACGTCAGTAAGGAAAATGACACGGATTCATTCGGGAAAAGAATTTTGTTATGAGCACTACCTTGCTCTGTTTCCCGTCACGCTCAAAATCTGACCAGTACAGCCCTACCAAGCATCTCTATTACGTAGATGACAAACATCATATCGTTTCCTAGGGGTACAAGACACGGGTAGCCACCATTCCTGGTCCTTTCGAAAAGATGTATGGCCGTACAACCCTAAATGCTTAGTGTCATATGAAACCCAGTCAAAGTTGGAAAGCATTTCTATCAAACGTGGACAGGACACAGAGGAGCCTGTTCTTGAGGTCTTGCCTAATGCTGTGTGTTTTTCTTGTTTTGATTTAGAATGCCTTGATGACGCACAGGACGGTCAATGAAGATAATCTGCATAAACATTGACCTCATAAAACAATCTTCGAAAAACAGACTGAACAGAAATCTGAGAGACAAAGTGGAAAAAATCGAAGAGAACGTAGTGCTGTGATACGACAGAATTAAAAACTTTTCAGGAAGCATGTAGTGAGGATTAAGGAAAAAGAAATTCTGAAATTCTCAAGTCGTTCACATCCTTTACATGCCAGTCACACAGATCATGTCAAAACTTTTATTTTGGGAAAAATCATCTAGATACATTGATAATAATGATTTAAAAACTAGTACACAGCTGAATAGCAAAACATGGAGGCAGGAAAGACAATGGACAATGTTTTTTTCCCCGTGTACGTTATTCAAACTCTACGGTGTAATATGTAGGCCTATACTCCAAATTCCGTCAGCCAGAACCACCCAATTATTGCATTACAAACTAAACTAAGGCACGCAATTTTGGTCACAGCGCATTAACTTTGAACATTAAGGAATTCATGCACTGAGAGCTCGGCATGTAATTCTGTTCAATTCAGAAAACAGGGACGAGCGTTGTACCATACAGCAAGCGCTGTTTACCAGATCAGACGAAATTCTAAGTGTTAGAACTGATACCATGAATACACAACATAATACTGGCATTATGCCACAAGCTATAAGCATGATTGGCTTAAATTTTCATTGGAATGAGTCAAACCTTGAAGTGAGCAGCTCAGAAATTATCGCCGAATTTCGAACATGCCACTCTTGTCCAGTGTTCTTAAGCGTGTATTTCTCTCCCAGCTATAGGCCCGTTTAGAAACAGATAACCACTCTTGTACCTTTGCAGTCAGTCTGTTGTAAACATCGCTCTACTGACATCACTCTGTTGTGACTTGTAAACAATCTGTTACAGACAGCCGGTAAAGTTGTGTATCAATCCTCGCTGTGCTGTATTCGGCCGCCACTTTTTAACACCATCGACTGTGACGTCTTAATCATGGGACTATTATCCCATTTTGGTGCACTGGGACGCTCCCAGACATGTTTTCTTAAATCAACGAGTCAACTTTAGGAATAACATCAAATCTACAGCATCTTTTTCTGCCCGGACCCACCCCTACACAGAGCTGAGTTTGCTATGGGCTCAGTTGGGGAGACTGGCACCACACAGTCCAGTTTCATCCACTTAATGCGTCTCTGAGAGTGTTGCTCAAATTTCCTGACCAACACCGTAGGTGTCTGTATCTCTCGGGCCCGGTTGACGCCGGGATAGATGACGAAAGTAGGCGTTGAGTACAGTCCTGCCATGCAGCCTCAGACCAGAATGGAAATCATAGCATCAATGTCGTCAATCTCATCCTCATCTATCAGCAGCTTTTTTTTTTTTTAATCCCGAATTCTGCGGCCCTTCATGCCCTGCTCTGATGGTGACCTCAGTTTTGATTTCCTCTCCACGTCTATGGCCTTGGTTAAAATATTGTCGGGGTCACCGGTATCGGCAAGTTCGTGGGGACTGTCGTTGAACGGATGGCGCCCTCTGGAGGGATAGCTCACTCACGCCGGCTCCGCCACTAAAGAATTATTGTCGTTGGTAGGAGGTTGGCGGTGAATTGGATAACTATGAACTTTTAAAAATGCTGATGAAATTTACTCCTTATAGTTTCTCCACCTTTCTCTCACATTTATTTATTCCCCACCTGTCTCCCCCTTTCACTCCTTTTTTGTGTGTGGTGGTGATGGTGCACATTTTCACTCCTTCTTGTGGGGGTGGATGTGATGGATGTTTTAAAGTGAATGCTTTTCCATTCACACCTTCCAAGTTTTATATTGTGAGCTTCGTCACCTATACTCAGTGGTATTGTGACGTTTTTGTGTTTTCGACTTCCTCTTTACAAAGTGGTTGATATTACATCACTGCACTCCGGGATATGTAGAGGGAAGAGGATGTGTAAGTAACTTTTTGAAATGAAATGTATTTATGTTGTTGTAATGAATTGCCCTATGTGTTTGAATAACTTTTTAAATCTCTCTCCTCTCTCTCCGCGTCTCCTCTCTCACGCCTCTCCCACCTCTCCTCTCTCTCTCTCCCCGCCCTCCTTCCTCCCCTCTCCTCTCCTCACCAGCTCTTCTCGCCTCTCCTCCCTCTCTCCCACTCTCCCGCTCGCGCTCCTCCGCTCCCCTCTTCTCATTCCTCCCACTCTCTCTCTCCTCGTCTTCCCCCCTTACTCTCTCCCCCTCCTCCTCCTTTTCCCGGCCCTCCCCACCCCCGTCTCCTCTCCCTCCCCCCCCTCCCCCCTCCTCCCCCTTCTCTCTCACTCAGTCCCTCTTCCAACGCATTCTCCTCCTCCTCTCTCCCACCCTCTCCTCCACTCTCTCTTCTCCTCCTCTCGTACTCCCACCCCCTCCTCTCTCACCTCCCACACTACTCCCACCTCCTCCTCTCCCTCTCCCTCGCTCTCTCCTCCCTCCTCCCTCTCTCCTCACTCCCTCCTCCTCATCTCACCTCTCCTTTCCTCTCCTCCTCTCCTCCTCCTCCCGCATCCCCCTCTCCCTCGAACTCCTCTCCCCTCTCTCCTCCCGCGGCATCCGCTCCTCCCTGCGCCTCCTCTCTTCGTCCCTCTCCCCTCCGCCTCCACATTGCTCTCCCTCCCGTCTCCCGCTCCTCTCTCTCCTCCTCTCTCCGCCCTCCCTCCCCCTCCCTCCCTCACTCCCCCCCTCCCTCCTCCCGGCCTCCCCTCCCCTCTCCTCCCTCCACCCTCTACCCCTCTCTCCTGCCTCTCCTCCCCCTCCTCCCCCTCCCTTCCCTCCCCTCCTCACTCCCCCCGCCCCCCCTCTCCCTCCCCTCGCTCACCCGCTCCCACTCCCTCCCGCCACGCCCTCGCTTCTCTCATCGCCGCCACTCTCCCCTCGCCTCCTCCCCACCTCCTCTCTCTCCTCCTCGCCTCCTCCCCCGACTCCCATCCCTCCCTCCTCCTCTCCTCTCGCGCCTCCCCCTCCCCGCTCTCCTTCCTCTCCTCCTGCCCTCGGCTCCTTCCCCTCCCCTCTCCCCCTCATCCTCTCGCTCCTCTCCTCTCACCCCTCTCTGCCTCCTCTCATCCGTCTCGCCCTCTCTCCCCTCTCCCCCCTCCCCACCCTCGGGGCCGGGTCTCTCTCCCCGCTCTTCCTCCCCTCACCTCTCCCCTCCTCTCCCCCCCCTCCTTCCCTTCCCCCCTCCGCCTCGGCCCTGTCCGTCTCCCCTCCTCCCTCCCTCCTCTTCTCCTCTTCTCTCTTTCCTAATGTTTTCTGTTTTTTCCCCCCCTTGTCTCTACTTGCAGTGTTTTATGAATTTTTCTTCAGTTAGACTTTAAGTGTTCGGGCATGACTGTAAAGAACACAAGGCTGCCTCTTGACTGTTGATTGTATTGCTGAAAAAAAAGAAAGAAAAAAATCATTCTGATCTTCATAAATCCCATCATAGCAAAGAAACTACAAAATCCAAGTTTACCCCAATGACTGATAAAGAAAAGGTCATTGCTCTCTTTATAACACAAACCAAAACAAACGACACGGCCTTACCTTGAACTTCGTTTGGGCGGCTCGATTTGTGACTTTTTTTCTGATTTTAAATGTTATCTCTCTCTCCCCCTCTCCCCTCTCTCTCCTCCTATCTTTTTTAATCTCCCGCAATCTCATCCTCCCATCACTCCTCTCTCCCTCTCTCGCTCCATCTCTCTCACTACTCTCCTCTCTCCTCCCTCCTCCGCTCCTTCTCTCATCCTCTCTCTCTCTCTCTCACTCCCTCTCTCTCTAATCTCTCTCTCTTATCTACTCTTAACTCTCTCTCTATCTCTCTCCTCTCTCCTCTCTCATCTCCCCCCCCCCCTCTCGCATTCTCTCCCTCTCTCTCCTTCTCTCTCTCTCCTTCTCCGCTCCCTCTCCTCCTCTCCTCCTCT
This sequence comes from Conus betulinus, assembly GCA_016801955.1. Lineage (NCBI taxonomy): Eukaryota > Metazoa > Mollusca > Gastropoda > Neogastropoda > Conidae > Conus > Conus betulinus. Next base: position 341,568 of record JADBJO010000283.1, read on the forward strand.
CCCTCTCCTCTCGTCTCTTCTCTTCTCTCGCTGTCTGTCTGTCTGTGTCCCTGTACTTCTGTCTGTCCTGGGCTTCTGTCTGTCTGTCTCTCCTCAGGGAGAGAATTTGTCCGATTAAGCGACATGTGTGGTTGTGTTGCTGTGTAATGCAAGTATGTGTATACATGTGCGAGAATATGTGTGAGTGCGTGTGTGTGTGTGTGGTGTGTGTGTGTGTGTGTGTGTGTGTGTGTGTGTGTGTGTGTGTGTGCCTGCGTGCGCGCGCGCGCGCGCGTGTGTGTGTGTTTGTGTGTGTGAGTGTGTGTGTGTGTGTGTGTGTGTGTGTGTGTGTGTGTGTGTGGTGTGGTGTGTGTGAAAAGAGAAATACAGAGAGTTTGCTCATACATAACTTGTCATGTTTTTACTTTTTCCCGTCAACCATGCGTGCCCACTTAAATCCGTATATCTTTGCTTATATGTAAGAGCACATTATATTTGTATATGTGCGTGTGAGCCCATCTCGATTTCTAACGAGTGCCCCTGTTCCATAATAATTAATTCAACCCAGCGCTATAGCCAAACTGACTGTCATAGCGCGGGCTGTCCCCAAGTTATGATCTTATCGTCATTTGTAGGGATGCTGCTGCTCAGAATTCTGTCTTAATTCGGGTTTAAAGCACATAAACGACGATTGCTTTTCTTTTAAATTCCAAACTGGAAATGTTCGTCACAGACGAATTACAATCGGGCCAAAAACTTAGATGACGTGGAAAATCAGGCTTTTTCCAAAAAACAAAACAGAAATTATCCAATCACCTGTAGGGTTTTAAATAATTTTGATTCCCTCGAGGACATAAAAATTCAGGTTTTACTAAAATAGGGAACAGAATGTTCAAATTTTTGAATGTTTAACTGTTGTAGTGCACAAGCGTACAAGTTACAGAAACTACTCAGAAATCCCCAAACGCTTCATGGCCTCAATCCGCAGTTTCTTGCGACTCAGTTTGCCGGTCCAGCTTCGCGGAAACCGCTCAAAGAAGAGGCACCACTTGGGCACAATGTCGCGATAATTCTTAAAACCGCTGTGAAATATTTCTTCGTACATTTTCAAGATATTTTCTTCGGTAAGGTCCTCAGCATTAGCGCTGTTGCTGCTGGTGTTGCTGCTGCTGCTGATACTGCTGTTGTTGTTGCGTCGGACGCAGACACAGGCCTGTTGACGGTCTGAGGATCTGGGATTCCTACAACAGCAGCTTCCAAGATACCGGGATGACCTTGCAGTTTACTCTCCAGGAGCTGGACATCAGAAACAGAGGACAATGACATGTTTTTCAGCGCAGGACAGGACTGCAGCATATTATTGAAACATGGGAAAGGAAGCAGGTGAAAGTGTAGGTTTCATGCGAACAAAGAACGTGACAATCTAAGATGGATTCAGTGGACAACAAAGCTGGTATCTTGAAGTCATGACTGACAAACAGGACTTAAACCGTAGATCGATTTAACCTGGGTTACTCGAGCAAATATCTCAGAGTCGTCGTCTAAAGTGAAAATACGTGGATCTGAAGATAGCGGACGTCATAACCTGTGCGTAATGCCAGACCGACCGACCGATCAAGGCAAAAAGTGGTGAAAATGTTCTCGTTGTTCAGATACATGGACAGAAAGATCCCATTTCTCAGTCTTTGATAACTAATGTCTTAGTTGACAAGATTCAACGCCAATATCCTATATGAGAAATCCAGCGAATAGTGTTGCATTTGTCAGGTAATATATAATTCAGAAAATCAAGGAAAATTGCGAATCATATACCTGTTTGGTGCCATCCCAAGCATCATTCCTACACAGTTTTGGATAACCTGAAATACTGATGGAAAGCCGAAATGAGATGAAGAAGGAAGACCTGAGAGGAGGGGGAACACACATGTGTGACTGGAACAGGTGGTCTGAGAGTCACAGGATGAGAAGAGACGGAGTCGGGTCATGATGTTTATAGTCCGGCCGACAACGAGCGCCACATCAGGGCTGGAGAGTGGGAGAGGACGACAGACTGGAAGAGGTAAGGAGGGTCTGGGGGAGGGTACGGACAGACACAAACAGCAGTGGAATTCCAGTGAAACAATTGTGCACGCACACACACACACACACACACACACACACACACCACACACACACAACTGCACGAGAAATCCATGCATAGCAAGATCCATGCACTAGCACGATATTTGCTGCTATTTCATCCATGAACTCTACACACACACACACACACACACACACACACACACACACGCACGCACGCACGCATGCACGCACGCACACACACACACACACACCACACACACACACACACACACACACACACACACACACACGCGCGCTGCGCGCGCGCGCACACTAATGGAAATGACGAGATCGAGGAGGACCAAAGATGGAAGAACCGAGTCATCAGCGCTCAGGACACTGATCCTGGGCACCGACAGTCGGCGGGAGGGCGACCCAGGCGCAAAACGCAAGAAAAGTAATAAGAGCGACGAAGACGGTTTGGTTGCCCATGGCATGGACCGCGCGCTACAATACCCGAAACCAGCAGTCAACACATCGGGCCTGGAGTGAGTAGAGTTGCTTTTGTCTGACATACATGAAATGGTAGCAGCGCTCTGCTCACGGATTTCAAATCTAGAAAAAATTATTAACCAGCAGAATGAGGTCGTGCAGTCAAATGAGCTTTGGAAGAAAAAAAAGCGTCAACAGCGTTGGAACCCAAACAGAGTCCAACAATAGTGTTAAGCCTACCTATGCCGAAGCTGCTGGATCGTGCGCATCACCATCGCGTATCGCTCAATCCAGTAGGCCTACAGTACCACACAGCAAAAAGGCGATGAAGAAAGGACCGAAACAACAAACAAAACCAAAGAATCTGAAAAAAGAACATCAGAAGAAAAAAATAGAATCGCAAACTGCAATGACGTCAAACAAAGCCCCGCTGAAAGACGCAATAGGCCCAGAGCTAGGTTCTACGGAACAAGAGAAAGCAGATCGAAACCCTAACCCTGACCCTGATCTCCCAAGTGTTTTGATCCTTCATGACTCGGTGACAAATAAAGTGAATAGCAGAAGACTGGGCCAGTCCTATGGATTCGATGCGGTGTCTCACAAGGTGTCTACGATCAAGGATTTGCGACCGTCCTTCGAATCGTCTCGACAAGCTGCTGAGAAAGCCTTTGACGCCGTTTTAGTTCACTGTGCCGTGAATGACTTAAAATCAAAATCTCCAATGGAAAGCAGCAAAGAATTCATAAAATGTATCAGAGACATTTTCAAAAGACAACCTAGAATGAAAATCATCATCAGCAAAATTGCACCATCTAAAGACTCCCAGCTTAACATCAAGGGGGACCTCTTCAACGCCTTGCTGGCATCAGAGCTGATTGAAGACAACATCTCATTCATCAGCCACACTAACCTTCACGTCAACACTGGCACTTCCGGGACGACCTCCATCCTACTTACAGAGGGGCTAGTGTTCTCGCCAAGAACATCGGGAGACACATCAGGAACCTGTTCTGGACAACACCCAAAAAAGTGGCCCGACGCTACCGTTTCCAGCAACGCGGCCCCTCCCAGTACCAGCCGTTCCTGGAAGACCCACGCTACGATCCTCGCCCCTGGAGGAACATGTTTAGCGCATTGTATGGCTGGTGATGGAAACACTTTGCAGGAATTCAGTGCTCAAAGTTCTGACTGTAGACTAATATCTATTTATTCACCACTTGTGCCAATTAGTATTGCTGATATACTAACTCAGCATCTCTGATTTATTTATTGACAGTTTCACCATTTAACACACACACACACACACACACACACACACACACACACACACACACACACACACACACACACGTATGCTGACTTTTCCTGTTTCAAATTACTCAATTGTAGTTGTTTGCAAGATTCATGCTGACAGGCAAAGTTTTCAAGGTATTCCAGTGGAACTGTCGATCCATCGCCACCAGTCATGATCAGTTAATTCAACATCTTGCTGAAGAAAAAATACAATGTACTAGCCTTGCAGTCACTAAATGTGCGAAAGAACAAGTTGCCAAAACTAAATAATTATTACTATCCTCCAATCATCCAAAAAGTGGATGCAACGGATAAATCAATGTTGCCATTTACGTTCATGAAGACGAGAAATACACTCCATGTGTCAGTCCTGTTCCACCAGACAACCCAGGTTCATATTCATGTGCAGTAAAGTTCAAGTAAACCCTAACATAATATTAACTATTGTATCTGTTTACTTACCACAAGGACCTAACGAACGATATAAATACTGAATGGTTACGTTCCTTGCAGTCAGATAAAAAACAATTTTTTGATAACTGGCGATTTCAATGCTCATGCGCCGTTTTGGGAAAAAGACTGCCAGTCAATATCAAGCAATCGTTTTCTTGAGAATATAGTTGATTCATCACTTTATCTTTTCAATGACGGTAGAATAACACGCATTCCCGATAATCCAAAGCATCAACCAAGTGCAATAGATCTGACCTTAATAACTCCAGATCTAGCGCCCTTATGTGATTGGAATACTCTCGATGATACACTGAACAGCGACCACATACCTATAATAACTAAATTTGAAACCCTAAGTCCTGAACCAACGGATATGACTCAGGAAAAAAATACCCAAATATAACTATAAGTTTGCAAACTGGAATAAATTTCACACATTTATTACGAGCATTTAACATAGACTCCAATGATTTAAATACCCAAGATGTTGATGAAATATATGATCGGATTCAAAATGCGTTTACTGTCTGCAGCCAACCAGTCAATTCCGAAGATCAAACCTGTGAACTCAGAAAAGCATACGGGTAATGTGTGTGGTGGAACAAGACTTGTGAAGAGGCCAAAAAGAGAAGAACATAAAACTGAGAGAGTACTTACGATGTAAAGGGCCTGGGCGCGCTGAAAAACTCCTTGAGAAGAAAAAAGCAAAAAAACAGTTTTTAATAGAACAATAGCACAAGTTAAACGAAAAATACTGGTCTTCCTTTTGTAAAAATGAGATTTCAAACCATAAAGATTTACAAAAAGTATGGGAAAAAATTAAAAACGATGAAGAATGGAATTCGTTTACCTCAATGCCCCATTAAACTTGACATCTCAAATTTTCCTTCAAATTATGAAAAAGCAGAAGCTTTTGTTTCTTTATTTGCTAAAAACAGTTGCATGGAGAGTTTTATCAACACAAAGCACATTACACAGAGAGCAAGAGGGGAAAAAAAGCTATCTATAGCAAACCAGACCCTATCCATAACCACTATCTAAACGCCCCCATAACACTTGAAGAAGTTAAGGAATGTCTCTCTAACCTAGGTAACAAGAAAACATCGGTAGGTCTGGATGGCATTTCCAATGAAATGTTATGCCATCTGCCACCAAATGTTACACATTTACTTCATTTTTGTATTGAAAAATGTTGGAATGATGGCAAAATACCTTTAGTATGGAAACAGTCTGTTATTGTTCCAATTCATAAACATGGGAAGCCTCGCTCAAATATTAATAGTTATCGTCCAATAGCTTTAACGTCACACACGTGTAAATTAATGGAAAGAATCATATTAAAAAGATTAGTTTATTATTGCAATAAGCATCAGATTATACCTATTAATCAAGCTGGATTTCAAAGTGGTAGATCAACTATAGAACACTTAGTCAAACTGACCACACATGTCAAACAACAATTCGCGCGACGAAAAAATATCCTTGCAACCTTTTTTGATATAAGGAAAGCATACGAGCAAGTATGGCATAAAAGACTCTTGTATAAACTGAAAACTGTTGGAATAAGTGGTAACATGTATAATTTTGTAGAATCATTTTTAGAAAATAGAACTATTCAAACAAGAATAGAACATGTATATTCAAATCCAAGAAAATTACAAATGGGTCTTCCGCAAGGATCAGTAATCTCCCCAATTTTTATTCAATATTTTAATGGCAGATCTACCCAAAGGCCTAGATAAAGATACAGTGTTAGCACAGTTTGCTGACGATATATGCCTATGGATGAAGGTAACTATGAAAAAGAAAACTCCCTTAAGATGGCTAAACTATATACGAATCAAATACCAACATGAACTGAATAAAATTGCTAGTTTTTAAATGAAAACGGGCTTGTACTTTCAGTAGAAAAAACAAATATTATGCTCTTCAATGCTGGATATGACCCGGAGAAACTACCTTCATTTACTTTAGATGGAACTGCTTTAGAGTATGTAAAAACGGTTAAATTCCTAGGTGTGTATTTAACCTCCAAACTTTCCTGGAATGTACACATTGAATATATTTTGAATAAAGCAAGGAAAAGTTTAAACTTTTTGAAAATCATAAACAAACAACGGTGGGGGGCAAGACATACATACTTTAACTTTATTATCTACTGCTCTTGTGCGTTCACGATTAATCTATGCTCAAGAAGTCTTTTTCAGCGCACCACAATATCTATATAAATAAACTACAGAGTATTGACTGCAAGGCTTACAAACTTGCTCTTGGAGTTCCCACACATACATCTAACATAGGAACATACAGTGAAATCGGAGTATTACCTCTGAATGCATTACGAAAAGCATGTGCTTCAAAATTCATATTAAGAGTCTTTCACAGGATAACTTCTGTGCAAATGAAGTGTCCTTAAATTCAGAAAACAGATTTCGTGAAACGGGCCAGAAGAATACAATCTACAAAATCAATCCAGTCATTTGCCTCTAATCTCCTAAAAGATTCTAATATAAACGAAACAAAAATTGCTAATAAGCTGTCCCATTTTTACCTATTTCCAAATGGGAGCAAGCCAAAGCTACCTTTGATACAAATTATGCAAATGTGTCCAAAAAGGATCCACCGTACATATTGAAAAAATGTCATCGATATTCATTTAGAAAATACATACAAAAACTATTTGAAAATGTATACGGATGGTTCAGTGCTAGATAATCTAGATACAGGAGCAGCATTTATAATACCTGATTTAAAAAGTGGAAAAGTTGTACCATCTTGGTAGACATTTTTCAATATTCAGTGCTGAGCTAGTTGCCATTTTGATGTCTCTACACCACGTCTTGAGTTTCCTCCTATTAACTCTTGTCAAATTGTAGTATGCACCGATTCTAAATCGGCCCTTAGCGCTATTCAGTCTTCCAATCCAAAAGTACGTGTTGAGATGATAACAGAAATTAATCATGTCATACATCTTCTGTCGGCTAAATACATTACAGTTACATTTTGCTGGGTACCTTCTCATTGTGGAATTTCAGCAAATGAGAGGGTCGATCAGGCTGCAAGAAAGGCAGCCCGAAATGCCGAAGGATCAATACCACTTGACATGCCCTTAGATTTAAGTGAATGCTATTCTTTAATAAACGAAGCGTCCAGTAAAAAATTCAGAAATGTATTAGAGAACTCAGAAATTAACTATTACCCACAACTGTATTAACCCCAATTCTGGAAAAAATCTATTGGCCTCATCAAGACCTGACCTTGCCTCCATACCTAGAGAAATACAAAGCTTAATGCACAGAATGCGTTTGAATTCACTTCGAAACAAAATTTAGCAAAAATGTTACATGTATGTGTGGAGAAAGACTTGGAGTTGAACATCTGTTTAATTCACTGTCCAAAAACAAAAAAGGTTATTAGCAAAACTGGTGACGATATTTCATCTGATGGATCCGGTTCCCTGTCTCTATCCAGAGTATTAAATGACTGGTTTTATCTTTACACAATTTGCAAAAGTTTGTCACATAGTTCAGTTGGTATTTATCTTTAAATTTGTTTAAACATTTTTTTTCTGAGTGGTTAACCGCTCGTCCTTCTACACATTAATTGAACTGTTCGTACTACCTATCCAAATATGATTGACAGTGCTCAAGAACTGACAAAGTGGCCCATTGGACGCTCTCCTTTGGTATTATATATTGTGTAATTAGATTTTTTTTTTGTTCTTCGCTTTAATTAATGCTTCCCCGACACACACACACGCGCGCACACACACACGCGCGCACACACACACGCACGCGTGCACACGCGCATGCGTGCGCGCACACTTACACACACTGACATCGTCTGATATCACTTTTAGTGGAAAGACGTTAAACTGAAGAACAACAACAACACACAACTCCGGGTACAAGAGTAATCCAGGCAGAGGGAAGGAATCGCCGACTCTGCCCTCCACGAAGTAATCGCCCTTGGCGTCCTGCCATGCGGTGTCACCGGTCAGATACCATCCCCCTTCCAGCATCACCTCCTGGGACTGCACCGGCTGCTTCAGATATTCAGTGAAGATGACGTCATTTCCGAATCACCAACTGCCCGCGCATGCCTACTTCCACTTCCTGAAGTTCTTGTCCAAGATCTTCAGTTCCTGTCCCTGGATAGGTCGGCGGCCACAGTTGAAATCTTCGGCCTGTTTGGATGAGGAGTGAAAGTCAAAAAATCAAATCATGTTGCTTGAATCCCTGCTGAATACAAAGCTCATGTCAGGGCTGAAACACTATATAAAACAATGAGAGAATTGAAAAAGGCCTGCTAAAAAAAGAGTCTGTCACACCCAAGTAAAGTAGACCATCTTAAAAACATTAATTTCTTTTAAAATATCACAAATTAAATACGGGAGAACAGCCCGAACAAGGTCTTCATTGAGCTTGCCGTAAAGTGTTAATGTCTGACTTCATGTAGCTCCCTAAAATTCAATTAGACTGTGTCTAATGCTGAGGCGGAACTCATTTAGGTTTTGGACGGATCTGGGAAACATTTGTTACCCGTCTGTGTATTCCACTTCTCCTGTCTGAGGTCTCCAATATTGATCAATAACCTTCGGTTTCACACAATCTGAGTAGGGGATAGATTGGACCGTTTCTTATTGGACAGTTTCTTCGCTGTGGCATCCTGGCCAAACGATCAACCATTTCATTTCCCCAAATGCCAGCATGACCAGGAACCAAGCAAGAGCAATGTTTGTGACCTTCTTGAAGAATGAAAAGGGTCAATGATGACTTGGAACACATTCTGCAAGAAGTGCTCATTAAAGATTTTTTAAAAAGTCCATCATGTCCATCAGACACTAAGATCTGAGGAGTCAGCAGCTTATGACCAGTGGGAGAAAGAAAAAAAGAGGCTGAGAGGAGGGTCGGATATAAAGAATCGCCAAAATTTTGGAATCCTGGAGAAGGAGAAAAAAGTAATTAAATGATCTAAGAAACGGATGGCAGCACTAAAATCGTATTTTTTGTTTTTTTTTTTTTCCTCGGTTTTGTGCATTCTTTTGAAAATTATTCTTTGTCGCTGCTTTTATGTTCTGACTGGAAATGTATTTGTTCCTCTCTTGCTTTTCCTCTCTCCTCCCTCTCTCTCTCTCCTCTCTCTCCTCTCTTCCTCTCCTCTCTCCTCCTCTCCTCTCTCTCTCTCTCTCTCTCTCTCTCTCCCCATGTTTAGGTTACTTAACAACCCTAAAAAGGTAGACCCACACGTCTCACCTAATTATCATCGCATTGGAGTTGGTCCGTCCACCAGGACCTCCTAGTTATTCATTCGCATGGCAGTTCGTCAGTCCAAGTCACGTGAGATGTGGCTGCATGCAAATTGGCACTTGCTGTGCTTGCGATGACAGAACCAGACTTGCACTGGAATATCCATTGGATTGTGTGCCTTACTTTTAATCCAACAAAGTCAAGTTTTTTAAACATCCCTTGGTAGCATTTCAGGCCCCATGATGCCCTGCTTTTTCGTCACGTTCTTTCTAGACTGCTGACAGAGTGTCAAGTTTTATTCTTCTCGACATAGCAGTAAGAAATGCGAGCAAAAAGCCAAGCGCTTCGCTATTTCCTTGTGAGAGATATATGACAGCTTGCTAAAGAATTGGACAAAATGTGGAAAACGTTTATGCTAATCTCTCAGAAGCGAGTTTAATGAGTATCAAAAATAAGTAAATAGAAAACAACAAAATAGAACGAACAACAGCAAGATCACCACCGACTCTAAACTTTCAAAAATCGAAATGATAATTTGTAGAAAACATCAGAGTACTCTATCCCCTCCTGCAAAACACATATTTTCTTTTTTCATCCCCGTTTTAAACGGTCTTTGAGCCTGCACAGACCCATTCAGTATCTTGTAGACAATATTAATGCTGTCTATCTATCTATACAGTGACTCTCATTGCAGATAGAGCCAATAATCTTAGAAGTACCAAGAAACTGGTAAAAACACACATAATTCCACAATCTCATGGTTCACATGCAAAAACTGCAAATAGCTTTTGAGAAGTCAAATATAGTCCAGTACATTATCAAGATTTAGTCAATACAAAAAGGAAGTTTTAATAGCAGGTCATAGGAACCATGGTCAGACTATGGGTAGTCTCATTAAAGTGCAAGCAAGAACTCAGATGGTAGGTTGACAGTGTGCAAAATGCATACAATGACACATGTGACAACCGAGCCTGATCTTGTGATTACGTCTGATGTAAGTGTGAACAGACTGGAGAAGTGTGTATGGGGGTCAGATATCTGAACGATAATGGCAACCTCATGAAAAGCTTTTTAAATTAATGTTCCTTGAAATGAAGGCTGCATTTATGCATCGAAATATTTTCCAGACACAGCTGCAAGGAAAACGTGTGCTTAGTAATTGATAACATGACAGCTTACTGTTGTTGCCTGAAACAATACGGACTACCAGCTATTTCCATTTCTTGTAGTAAAATTTCAGAAATGATCTGGTCATGATGTCTTTGCAACACTATCTCCGGCAGAGCTGCTCGTGCACTGACAAAGAGAACAGTACTACGGATACGGAGCCCTGAAGAATCACTTTTGGGCTGCAGAATGCAAACTAAATGAGGATCGTAGCAGATAGACCTGAAGAAGAAAAGAGCAAGCCAATAGTTGACCATTCACTCACTTCCAAGGTCAAAATGAAATCATCCTCAGTTATGTCCACTACATACCACATCCCCCAGTGCCGTAGCCATCGGTGCTCTCTGTCTCTGGAAGAATCTAAAACTGGACATCTTTCCACCTTTCAGAGTAATTGCACAGATTCTTCAGAAGATTCAAGAGCCATCGACAGCCTAATTAATGTTATGTGTGGGGAATTTTTTTTAAGCGAAAAGACCAGCCATTGCCACGTCTACCATAGTACTTGGAATGTAGCCGAGTACTCAGCCAGATTGCCCAGATTACAAAACATGAATCTATAACAATTCACAATGTAAATGGTAAAGTAATGGTAATGCGTTAGCGTTGTCAAACAAGACAATTTTGGAATCAAACAGGCAAGATCAGCCTTGACGGTTTCTTTTGACACTTAAAGAGTAGTCAACAATCTTAAGAATTGTATTGTGAGTAGTGCCTTTAATAAAAACACCCAAACCTGGACTTCGTTCAAACGCCTATTAAATCTGTGGTATTTTCAGCTGTACAGTTTTCAATATCATTTCACCTTGTGAACGAGCCTTTAAGAAAACTTCCGTTTGACAAGCTCAAAATAATCAGAAACTACTCCCACTAAGAAATGTTAACCGTAAGGGGAACTTGGGGAAAATAAAGCGAAATTCGCCATTTACCTTATTGCTACGTCACCAGTACTTGGAATTATAGCTCCCCGGTTCAGCTAGTTGGGCCATATTAACTGAATGAATATGTCAAAACAAATTAACATTAAGTGTCAAAGGTAATGAAAGGTAATACATTGAGATGGGCTTTAGCGTCCTGTTAAACCAGAGAGAGGAGTCACAATCACAACCGGCTTTTGACGGTTGACTGGAGAAAATTCAGACATTCGGAGAAAATTTGTAGATTACCAATCTGTACAGAGGACGACATCCACTAGTATCATCCTTAAAAAAACCAAACCAGACCTGGACTTCATTCAAAGTTATATTGATCTTGGATATTTCGAGGCCAGACGTTTGAACAGAACATTTGCCTCTTTCTACATCCTTTGACAGGGACTTGCCTGTTCTCCGCAACAGTAAAACCAACCTATCACCTTAAATGTTAAAAACATATCACTCCATATGCACAAAAATTTCTCCTTGAGCAAAATCGATCTGACGAGGATTTGAACCAGCACACACTTAACAATCAATGAGTAGAAACAAATACATATGAGCTACATCTGCGAATTTAGTATGTGAAAGAGTTAAATCACAAGCCCATTCATCCTGTCCCCTCTGAATAATAGACGTGCTTTCCCCCCCTTTCTACTCTGTGTTGATGACTCTCGCGGGTGAAAAAATGCCCTTTGCAGGTCAGACAACTTATGATTACTTATTTCCATTACTACTTACTCTACGTCAACTCACTGTGTGACTCCTCGTTCATTTGAACCTCTCGACCTACGTTGGGATGAACCATTCAACTTGAAGGCTGAATCTGTTGTGAAGAACAAGAAACCCCTTCATAATATTCATCCCCCCCCTCCACTGTAGTGGCCTAAATCACTTCAAAAAGTAAAGAGAAACAAACCCCAATCCATCTCCTACCTCTCTCTCCTTCTCTCTCTCCTCTCTCTCTCTCTCTCCATCCACTATCTCTCTCTCTCTCCTCTCAAACCCAAACACACCACACCACACACCCACACACCACTCACACTCACACACACACACACACACCCACACACACCCACTCCAACCCACAACACACACACAAACAAGCGCGCGCTACCGCGCGCACGCACCTACCTCAATATTGCCAGTGTAGACTTTATATAAGTTGCCCACTCCCCCTGTCTCCGTTGACCCATAGATATTGCGCAGCTCATCGGTGATCACATCCCCCACAGCCTGAAGACAATTAGCCCTCACAGGGAACTACCCCGTGAACAGCACGCGTGCCCGCCATGCCCTGGGCCTGCAGTTCTGGGTGGCGCATGCACCCAACGTTTGGACGTTCTCAGTGTCAAAGAATCCACCCCCGGCTGCTCTCGGCACAGGATCTTCCACCGGTGGAGGATAGGGTCCGTTACATTACCTGAAAACACGAAGAAAAACACAGAGATTAATATTGGTTTGTCTTCGGCATAGTATCATTGTTATCAAAAAATGAATGCTTATCCTAGCACAAGCTATGCAAACAGCTGCAGCACTTGGGAAAAAAAAAAAGAAACGAGAACATCGCTCTCGGATCCCAGTTTGAAGCTTTAGCATGTAGTCGTGCCATCATGCGATGGCTGCATGCATGGAAATCATGGGACTCTGTACAGCACTGCAGACTGTATCCAACGGATGATTCGTGGCGGTGGAGATCGACTGATGCTCCGGAAGAGAGCTCGGCATCTCCAACGCTGAGTACCGTCAGAAACGGGTAAGTCTGCAGAATGAAGGCCTGACCAGTTTGCTGGGTATTAAGGTGCAGGTCAGGCATCTGCGAAACCCGTCGTTCACAAGACCTGTCTTCTCAAATCCTGTCTATTTAGCTTACTCATTTATTGTCAGTTCACATCCAGCGGTAAATTCTCCATGCCGCACTACACCACCCCAAAAGCTCCACAACGTACGTTGTAAACGGCGGGAGGCCCAGAATCATGTTCCATGGAAGAACTGTGATATCGAAAGCATGGAAGCAGGTTTGCTGAATGATGGATGCCGGGAGTGGATAACCTTCCAGAATGGGACATGCCCCAGGAGGGTTCCCTTCCAGAAGAGGGCCATGGACCGCGTTTTGTTCTCGAACGCATATCCAGACAATGATTCTGTCCAGCTCGCCCAAGCCTTCGAGTGTCTCTGTCGCCCGTTGTTTGTTGGTCTTTGCACTCGCGTCTTATCTCTGACTTTCCTTTTGATTGCCTCTTTTCGCACTCACCTCACAATCCATACACAAACAGGATGGAAAAAAAAAAACGTTTTCGTCCACACAGCTTAGAAGTACGCCAGTCAAGCAGTCCGTTGAGGGAAATGTCCTCAATTCAGGCCAAAGTACTTGCTATAGAGGTTGGTGCACAGGGGATTTTGGAGAAATCATGGCGTTTGATCTTTATAAAACACCCTGGGGATGTCTGCTCCGGCCGGATCACAGCCTGAGGCATCGACCCGAAGCAGCCTGCCCCATAAAAGTTCCAAAAGATCTTGAGCTTTTTAGGTAGTGCAGCTTGATTGGTCGTGAAGAACCACATGTGGTCTGATAGCGATGTTGTATTTAAGCTCCATCCGTCTGTTAAAAAAGGCTACGTTCTTGAGACGCTACCCATCCCAAAAATTGCGCGTTTTTTTTTGTTTAATAGCCGGTCAGTGGCAGGAAAAAAAACAAACCTCGGAGCAGATGGCCAATCTGGGAGGTCATGACCTGGATGTGGCCAGGGACCTTAGAGTCGTAAGTCCGCATCTAAGGAATAAAACACTTTATTGGAGAGGTGGGGCAGGGGCGCGGGGGGTTCCTCTTGAAGACCCTTTTCGAGGTCAAGCCTTCCTTGAGTCTCTTGCCCATGGGGTGGCGCCACATGCTCTCACCCCTCCCGACTTTCCGGGACCACCATTGGTTTACCGCGATTCATTGATACTGCCGGGTGCCTATTTGCGGACCGACTGTTACCTTGCTTCACAGGGTTTGTGGTCATGGCCTTCCACACCGTCCGTCTCAACCCGACCGCATTGTCCCCCTTTTCCGCGCACCGGTGCGGGACCGAGCCTGGCTATCCCCGGCCCTGCCACACCTCCCTACGTTTCGGAATTCTCCCCCGCCCCATGCCATGAATTTCCCGTGGGCATTGCCGGTGCCGAGGTGCTGGCCGCCCGTGCTGGGGGGAGGGGGGGGGGGGGGTCAACCTTTCGACTTAGGCCCAGGACGCGCGATTGCTGCGCGCACCTCTAGGCTTCTGCATGTGCAATCTTCACAGTGTTCGTTTCCCGCTGGTTTTGCCCTGCTATTACGTCTTTGTCCATCCGTCGCTGACAGGTATTCTTCCCGTGGAGGTAACCTTTTTGGTGGTGCCCTTATTTCTTCGGTCTCCACCCTTTCGACATCCCAGCTATGCTGACGCTCTCGTCAGCTCTCCACCCTCTCGCGCGCACCGATCCGCCTCCACGGCGCCCTCCCCAAACCGACATGCGTTGTCCAGGACCGCGCCTCAGCAATCAACGGTACTCTTCCCCCTTGCCCGTCTCCCGCACGTCCGCCCCCCCCTAGCATGTCCCCACTGTCCACCGACCGCTACCCCCCATCTGGGCCCTATTGCGAGGTGGGTTACCCTCATCTAACCTCCCCCGCATCTCGCCGCGCCCTCTTCAGTCCCACTCCAAGATGTCACCAGTGGATTCCCTCTTCAAACGTATCTCCCTGTAATACCTTTGCTTAAGGTCTTTCCACCCCACGTTCCGGAAGCTCCCACACCACCCTTATCGGACCCTGATCCCTCCCTTCCGCCCTCTCCCCCCTTCCCCCCCCCCCCGGTCACTATCGTCCCTCGGATTTGCTTTGCATTTCTCACATACCCCCAATATCGCGCTTCCCTGCAGCATCCTTCGCCCTTTCTACCCATGGTCCTCTGCGGATTGCCCGCTGACGCGGGCCGCTGCTGGTTGTAGGCCCTCCGGTAGCCCTGACCCGTGAGGGGGGATTTCAGGGCGGGGCGCGGTGGGTGGGGTTGGGGGGGGTGCTTTTTGGGGGGTTTTTTGGTGTCGCTGTTTGGTGGTTTTTTCTTCCCGTCCCCGGGTTATGGCCCGTTCCTCCCGTTCTTGTCAACTTCTATGACTCCACTTAGCCAAGGTGGCCGCTTATCCCCATGACCGAATCTACAAAGTCGGCGGCCGGTCGGAGTGCGCTTAGTGTGGTGCTTAAAGCTGAAGGTCCTGGTGTGTGTGTGGTTGTTCGTGTATTGGTCGTGGGGCGCACAGGTGCACGCGCGCCTTCTGGATATTACCGTGGGCGCGTCAGCTTCTCTCAAGCCACACTCTCGACACTTGCCTTCACGCTTGCCGTTCGCATCGCCGCTGTGGCTGTGCTTGTTGGGTACTCTCCGCGTCCTGCCTGCCTGTAGGCATCGAGTGACCAGGCTTCGGCTGATCGCCCTCTTCGTCACGTGTAACCTCTTCTCCGCTTGGCTGCCGGGCTGCGGGGTGGACCGCCGGCCCTGTCCCCCGCTCCGAATGCGCGGGCTTCGTAGCGGTCCCTAGTGGGTGTACCAGTCCCGGTTCATGTGCGTGCAGTCTCCCTCCCCCCCGCCCCCCACCCCCCCTCCCCCCCCCTCCCCCCCCCCCCACCCCCCCCCCCCCCCCCCCCCCCCACCCCCCCCCCCCCCCCCCCCCCCTCCCCCACCCCCCCCCCCCCCCCCCCGCCTCCCCCCCCCCACCCCACCCCCAACACACCACCCCACCAAACCACCCCCCACCCCCAAACCCCCAACAACCTCCCCCCCCCCACCCACACCCCCACCCCCAAACCACCCCACCACCACCACCGACCCCCCCCCCCCACCACACCCCCTCAAGCCCCCATACCACCCCCCCCGCCTCCGACGACCGGACTCAATACCGGCGATGGCCACCCAGTGAGTGATGTGCCAGATAAACAACCCGGCACACTTATTTGAGACAGCGTAGCCAGCCAAACCCCATAGATTGGGTAAGCGGGCCCTTTTGGACCTTCCAGTGATTCTCATGTTATTGATCCGGCACCAGATCGTTAGCCCTCGGTCCCGCTCAGCTGGGAACCCAAGGGGCCAGTTACTGTGTTCAACTTTCATTCATCAAGTCGAAGGCTCGCATATCACATTTCTCAATACCGTAGAAGGTCGCTATAAGCAATAAGTGCATACATGCATTACTGTGACATGCGCCATCCACATGCCATATTACAGTTAACCTGTACATGCATACACCAAACGGGTGTGCACGACGCACACTTACACACCCCAACACAACACACACACACCACACACACACAAAACACACCACGCAAGCACGCAGCGCCCGCACGCACGACACACACACACACACACAACCACACACACACACACACACACGCACAGCTACGACGCAACGCGCGGTTACACACACACACCACAACACACAACACACACACCACACACACACAGCAGGCCATGATTGGTAAATAGATACATACATACATACATTACAGCATACATACATATCATATTACTTTTATGCATCAACTTGTCAAATCAAAAACAACGCACAGTATAGTCCGGATTGCAGGGCGCAATCAATAAAAGTTATCTTTTACATACTCTCTCTTCTCTCTCTCTCTCTCTCTCTCTCCTCTCTCTCTCTCTGTCCCACGTCCTTTCTCTCTCCGGCTGGCTCCAATTCATTTGTCTGTCAGTGCTTTAGTCAGCTTTATATATCTAATACTACTTAAAGCACAGTTTGAAAGTCAGCATCTGTCAGTTTTCAAGGCTGGTTCATGAGGTGATTCCGCCTTGACCAAAACACGCCTAGACCCAATCATGACAGACATGCTCAAGTATTTTGCGGTTGTTTACATTTTGTTATGGGCAGTCCTAACATTCAAAGTCCTGAAACCACTCTTTTATGAACCATGCCTAGTGAACCTGTTACAACTGCAAAACCACTTTCCGTGCAAAATCGGGCATCACTAAGAGCATAGCAACGAGGCAAGTACTTTTGAAATTTGCTGTCATAGCATGTTTGTATACAGACAGACAGACAGACAGACAGACAGACAGACAGACAGGCATGCATGCATGCATGCATACATACATACATACATACATACATACTTACATACAAACACAAACCGTTTACCCCATGTGTTCTTGTTTATGAAGTGGTTTTGTTCGTGCATGTGCGTGTGCGTGCGTGCGTGCGTGCGTGTGTGTGTGTGTGTGTGTGTGTGTGTGTGTGTGTGTGTGTGTGTGTGTGGTGTGTGTGAGTGTGTGTGAGTGTGTGCGCGCGTACGTGCCGCGACCCACTCATGCCTGCATGAAAATCAGGCAGTTCCCCCACGTTAACGCGCAACAGAACAGACATGATTTAAAGCAGTCACCTGACTGTGTGTTCTATGTGTGCACGGAGTTCATAACGTAAAGTCATTATCTCATCTGCAAGTTTTCATTATGCATATGTAAATCATGTAAAATAGTCATCTAACCCCTGTGTGCTCGTTATGCATAGTGTATGTAAATGTAAAATAGTCATCTAACCTCTGTGTTTTTGTCAGCATCGTGTATGTAACGTAAATCTACCATTTCACCTCTGTTTTCTTGTTGTGCGTAGTGTAAATAATTTAACGCAATCTCCTCACCTGTGTGTTCGAGGGACCAGTTTGGTCCTGCCCGTGGTGCCCGAGGTGGTCAGAATGACGGCCACGTCATCAGGCTGACACTGGGCAGGCTCCATGTCCTCTTCCTCCTTCTCCAGGTCCCTGATGAAGGAGATCTGGTTGCCATGGTAGCGGGTCTGGCAGTAGACCAGGACATTGAAAGATGGCACGGCCGGGCAAGACGCTTTGGTTCCTGAAGAATGAATTTCTTTTAAATCTTGAAGATGGGGATGGGGAAGGGGGGGGAGGGGGGGGGGGGGGGGGGGGAGAGAGGAGGCAGCGGATCGGACGAGTTTAAGGGAAAAGAGGGTTGGGGATGGAAGAGTGGAATTTTCACATCATATTAAATTGATTTATAAATCACAATTGGATATCATTAGGTACATGAAGAAATGAATGGAAGGATCTTAGCACGCGCAGATTAAGGATTGTAAGTTATGAAGACGTACTGATTGTTAAGCAAATAATGATACTACTTCGTTTGTTGTTTGTGTGCCGAAGGTGGGCAAACTGATTCGTAAGACAAAATAGCCAAAGCGGCGTGAATATGAATATTCCATGAAGATCATCGACTAATCAGACGGGAGTTTCTGTTGAAGTTGCACTAGGGACAAAAACCCCGGTATATAGACAGAAGAGCACGCGAAAAAGCTCAGATACCCTGCAAGGTTGAACGGATCTTGGACCCGCCGTTTGCTCCAGATCCGCATACACTTACATGGGTTCGTCTTGCCTACAGACTGACGACCTAATGGGTGCGAATGAAAGCATAACCTCCATGTAGAAGGTGATTAGAACAGAAATCAGCAAACTCAGCCACAGCCACATTACCCCTATTCGCCCATTGTGAATCACCCCGAGCAATAAAGAACTGGAGACAGACGCACAATCACTCTACCATCCACAATCCCGAACCGGTCCCGAAGACTCGACATGCATTTCTCATCCCCAGGGTCCACGATGAGGGCAGTGGCGTCAGCTTTCTCCAGCGTGTCAGTGACGTCACGGCCGTCGCTGAACATGACGTAGACGAGAGGGAGGGGGACAGCACCCAAGAGAGTGAGACCCATCACCACCAACAGCTGCTCGGCGGAGGGGGCGGGGAGGAGGATGGCCACCACGTCTCCCTCCCGGATGCCTCGTGCTTTCAACCATGAGGCGCACCTGCCGGTGGAAGACAGAGACCGAGACGAGGTAGTAGAGAAGAAAGAAAGAAACAGATGGGGACAGATGGAGGAGCGGAAGAGGAAATGAGAGATGAGGAGGAAGGAAGGAGGAAACGATGGGGAAGGGGGTGGGAAGGAAAGAAAGAGTGCTGAGAAAAGGAGGGTGGTAAAATGAGGAGTTAAGCTGAGGGAGATAGTGGGAAGAAAAAAATAAAGAGATGAAGCAATGAGCCACTGGGATCGAAGAAGACATGGGAAAGCGCAAGGAGTGATAGAGACAGAAGACAGGGAATGGAAGGGAAAATATCTGTTACAAAGAGAGAGAGAGAGAGAGAGAGAGAGGGGGGGAGGGGACATGGAGAACAAAGAGTTGAGGAACAAAAGAAACTAGAAAAATTCCTCCCTTGGTGCATAAAACGACTGAATACATGCCAGTTACTCCAAACTATTGACACTTATGCTACTATTCGCCTAACACAGACGCAGACACAAAGCCCAGAATAAAAGAAAATATGTTCCAAACTTGTCGACACACTGTGAGCTGACACATGCACACAACAACTACTGAAGAAATGCACAAACAAACAAAAAAAAGGGTAGGAAACGTGGAGCAACATAAGGAGGGGAGGAGGAGGAATGCATTTGGGACAGGAGAATGGAATACTGTAGAAATGAATGAGGGAGAAGAAAGAGTTAATGGAGAAACGAATACTGGAGAGATGAAAAGTAATAATAAAAAGGGTGGTGATGGAGAAGAAGAAAGGGAAAAAAAAGAGAAAGAAACGGGGATGAAGAAGAACAGAGAGAGAGGGAGGGGGGCGGGGAGAATGGGGGAAAGGAAAATATGGAACTGGGAAGAAAGGATGAATGGAGAAGAAGAAGAAGAATTCACGGAGAGAGATGAAATAGGGTAGAGGTAGGGGGGGGGGGGGGGGGGGGGGGGGGAGAGAAAGAAGGGGGAAATAGGAAAAAAACCAGGGATGGTGAAGGAATGAAGAAAAGGCCATGAATGAAGGAGGAGAATCAGAGCGTGGGTGTAAGAAGCACAGACATGACGAGAGAAGGAAAGAAAGTGGGGCGGGAAGCAGGGAATGATGAAGTAGGTGGGATGAGGAGGAGGAGAGTAAGGAGGAAGAGACGGGAAAGAAAGAAGATAAGAGACTGGGAGAATTGGAGAAACAAGTGTGGTAGAAAAATGAGGGAGGTGTGTGTGTGTGTGGGGGGGGGGGGGGGGGGGTGGTGGAGGGAGAGGCGGAGGAAGAAGAGGACAGAGATTGAGAAACAAAGGTATTAGAGCGACGAAAAGAGCGATAGGAAAGGAAGGAGTATTTGGAGGAGGAGATGGTTGGGGAGGGGGCTGGGTAAGACCCCCTGCATAAAACTGACCCTTTCGTGGTCTCTGACGGGCAAATTATCATGAAGCAAGAAAAGAAATTAAAAGAAAATAACAAAATACGCGCACGAACGAATGGGCACGCTAACAAATGCGCGCGCGCGCGCACACACACACACACACACACACACACACACACACACACACACACACACACACACACATACGCACTCACGCACACACGCACACACAGAGAATCTTTGAACATCTATTATCACTGTTTGATCCTGTATTCTTCCTGATTCATGAATAAACAAACTGATAAAAAGAAGTAAAATAAAGAATTAAAGTCATTTTATGTCAATTCCCATTATATCAAGACTGTCGATTTACCACTCACAAGGTAAGAATTTATGCCTACACTCTTTGTCCACTTCTACTGCTCTTATGATATGACCAACAGAGTTTTCAAGCGTCCACCATTCAGACATAAAAACCGACTCAGCTTGCATGGTTTGTACCTCAAGGCTAAAGAGTAGATTCCTTGACGTGTGTACACTTCCCTATGGTCGCTCCCTGACGTATAAATAAATGCTGTCGTATCGGGTGATGTCACACTCCAGTGACGTAATCGTGAAATGACCGTGTCCTTGGGCTTCAATTGAGACATGCTGTGAAATACAAAGAGTGTAACAGTAAGTAAAGCTTTGGCGGCGAAAAAAAAAAATCGTGAACATACAAACATGATCAGATACTTAAACATGTATAAACGTTCGTGTACGCATGTGGACACACCTACCCATGCACATTTCTCTCTCTGTCTCGTCTCTGTCTCTGTCTGTCTGTCTGTCTTTCTTTCTGTCCGTCTCTCTCTCTCTCTCTCTCTCTCTCTCTCTCTGAGCGAGATAAATAATGGCTGAGAAAGACCCTGCATGGGTGGGTCCATACATCAGTAGTTTCTAAAAACTGATTCCCACCTCTCTGAGGTGGTCCTGTATAGTCTTCATACATTTGTTTGTCGGGTTTTAAGTCAGGCCAGCAGCGGGACCAGTCTAACTGGCATCAACTGACAGACCACAATTTCTGAATTACATAGTGCACGGTGTTTGGGATCAATGTCCCATTATAATCTCCACGCGGTGAAATAAAACGCATGCATACAATGGTTGAAAACAAATCCCTAGGTGATGTTCAAAGTTATCCTTAAATGTGTCGTGTGGCGCGGGTCCTCTCGTTAGAATGGCACTCCTCTTAGAACAGAACCCCTCTTGATGTCTTTTGTTCACATCTTTACCGTGTTGTGACATACCAACGCGTAACTTTCATCCGAGAGAAAAACAAATGACTGTGATCTCTTCTGCTACGATTTTTTTGAACTCGCGCGATACACATTAGATAGACGAAAGTTCAATTGCTCCGATAGGATTTTCTAAATTCTGTTCCTGCACACAGGGGAAGTATATCGCAAAGCGTGTGTGTGTGTGTGTGTGTGTGTGTGTGTGTGTGTGTGTGTGTGTGTGTGTGTGTGTGTGTGTGTATGTGTGTGTGTGTGTGTGTGTGTGGGGGGGGGGGGGGGGAGTGTGTGTGTGTATGTATGTATGTGTGTGTGTGTGTGTGTGTGTGTGTGTGTGTGTGTGTGTGTGTGTGTGTGCGTGCGTATGTGTGTGTGTGTGTGTGTGTGTGTGTGTGTGTGTGTGTGTGTGTGTGTGTGTGTGTGTGTGCGTGCGCGCGCGCGCGCTAAAACAGATTGTTGTGACTGCTGAGGAGTAATCACGTTCTAAGGAATGGACCTTTTATTAAGTGTTTCATTCCTGAAGAAGCCTTTGTGGCGAAACCTTGGATATTAAAGTTGTCCTTGTGGGAAAAGACGTTCAACTTGTTTTAGTATTCATCATATATATATATATATATATACATATATATATATATATATAGAGAGAGAGAGAGAGAGAGAGAGAGAGAGAAATAGAGACAGACAGATATAGATAGATGGAGATAGATAGATAGACACATACATACATACATACATACATACATACGTACGTACGTACGTACGTATGTACGTACGTACGTACGTACGTACGTGCGTGCGTGCGTGCGTGCGTGTGTTACATACATACATACATACATACATACATACATACATAGGTAGGTAGGTAGGTAGATAGATTAAGATCAATAAACACAAGGGTGAAAATCGCCTTCAAATGCTTCATTCCTTAATTTTCTAGCCGACGTTTCATCTTAAGGCTTCTTCCAGGTTTGTAAAACATTTCATAATACCAACGTAAAGACGTGAGTTGAATTTCAATTTCAATTCAAGGTTAACAAGTATGGAGTGAGAGGGGGTGGTGAAATCCCAAAGCTGGAGGGAGGATGGGAGATGGGGAAAAGGGGAGGGATGGGGATGTAGAAAGAGACAGGAAAGGGTCGGAGGGTAAGGGGTGTGATGGTAAGTAGTGGGAGGGGCGGGGGGGGGGGGGGGGAGAAAAGAACGGGATGTGAGAAGGAGGAGGGTAGGAAGGAATGTGTGTAGAAAGGGGAGGAGATGAGATTTGGGGGTGCGGTGGGGGGGGGGGGGGGGGGGGCAGAGAGAGAGAGAGAGAACGGGAGACATGGCACGAAAGGTACATAAAATACCGTGAATTCTATCCCAGAAATCAGAAACCAATTCTTAATTCAAACACTTAAGTTAAAACTACAAATTAAAAAGCTAAATCCGAGGTCAATCATTGCAATTACAGATACGGGAAGAGCGGTGGGAGGGAGGGGGGGGGGGGGGGGAACGAGAAGCTGGAAGGGGTGGGTTAACTGGATGGGGGAAATGGGGAAGAGAAAAAGAGGGAAGGGAAGGACCGAAAAGAAAGAAAGGGGGAAGAAAGGAGGTACGTGGTGGTGGAATGACAGAATGGGAAGGAAAAGGTGAGATAATGCGAGGGGTGAGGAATGAAGGGGAGCGAAACAGAGAGATCTGGTGGGTGCTGGCGGATGGGGGAGAGAGCATGGGAGGGACACGCGCGCGTTTACAACATTTCGTACAGTACATACATACATGAAATAGATAGGTAAGGCAATAAATAAATCAATAGATAAGCTGAAAGCAATCAATCAATAAAGAGTGAATCGCACAGATTTCTCTCCTAAGCTCACCTGGTAAACTGGCTCTGTTGTCTGCGGAAAAATTCGGTTCTGTAACAAGAAGACAGTTGAGAACATTCAGCTGTTAAGGGAGAGCGTGGCAGTAGAGGGGCGCGGGGGGGGGGGGGGGGGGGGGGGGGGGTCGTTAGGAAAAAAAAATGGGTGACTGAGGACAGGGAGAGGGAACTGTGGCTGGGGTTGGGTGGGCAGCTGAGTGTGTGTGTGTACGTGCGCGCGCACGTGTGTGAGTGTGTGTGTGTGTGCGTGCGTGCGTGCGTGCGTGCGTGCGTGCTGCGTGCGTGCGTGCGTGCGTGCGTGCGTGTGTGTGTGTGTGTGTGTGTGTGTGTGTGTGTGTGTGTGAGTGTGTGTGTGTGTGTGTGTGTGCGTGCGTGCGTGTGTATGTGTGTGTGTGCACGCGCGCGCGCGCGTGCATGTGTGTGTGTGCGTGCGTGAATGTGTGTGTTGTGTGTGTGTGTGTGTGTGTGTGTGAGAGAGAGAGAGAGAGAGAGAGAGAGAGAGAGAGAGAGAGAGAGAGAGAGAGAGAGAGAGACTGCCACTGACACTATCACTGACATTTTCTTGAATAAACATATATACATGATCATTTCAAGGGGGTAGCAAAATGGACATACCATTCACACAGTTCGTAGTCCCACGCACATCGACATTAGAATTGAGGCAGGCAAAGAATAAATTCTTGAAAATTTATCAATAAGGTATCAATAGGAGCACGCATTAATAGTTAAGCCTCGGCATTTTCGACCGTCAAAATAATTGTCCATTGATATTTTATCAATCATAATCAATCATCAGTTACTAATTACAGAGGCCACTGATCAATATTGATAATCGGTCATCATTATCATTTGAATCATGCATCCTCAATGTTCGTTAATTCGACTTAATCGTTTATCCTCTCCCGTATCCTATCCTCAACCATACTATTCAAAAAATAATAATTATTGATCAATAGTCATCATCAGTCGTCCTCCATCTTTGGTCATTTCTCAGTAATCAATCATCCCATAAAAGCCACTAACAGATCATTTACCAGCTTGATACCTGATCAGTCTCCATTCCTCGTAAAGAACTGCGATCCTCAATCATTCTTAATCAAAATTTTACGAGCATCCATCCATTAACTTCATGAATCCTATGGCATATTTGCTAGAACTTAACTTTGTCCATTCAAACTCGTCATTCCACAGCATGAACACACACTGTCTTCAGTTCTTCCTCTTGCATCAACTGTGATCGTCTTTGGAAAATTGTACAGAAAACATGAGACTTGTTTCATCGGCACATGACATTAAATACGACACACTTCCTTCAGCGTTATTGATAGCATTCATATTTTCTCTAAATAGTTCATACACCCTGCACTTAAAAAAACACATGTGACTCGTCTGCAATACCTCCTTCGCAAGCCGGACATAATCAATGTCTTGATGACACATCCCTTCTGTATCTCAGTTTATGCACCCTTACCGGAGAAATGTCAAATCTAAACTTAACATATGCTTCTTTCTGACACTGTGATATCTCGTAATCCAAATAATGTTCTGTTCGCAGGACTTGCTTAAAGCTAGAATACACTTCAAAACGTTCTGCTGCTTCCAGTTTATCATGCCAAGTTTGTGCATACTGATTAGCGAGTCTCTATCTGAAAATATGAATGAAATTGTTGTCATATGGCCAACACTCTGTTGCGACCAAACATCTCCAAATCCATTTACAAAATAATAATGGTCTCAAGGAAAACGCCCATGTTTTTTTTTCCCAATTCTTGAAGGTGGTTTAGCATATTATAGACTTTCCTTGGCAGTCTTTCTTCTGCCGGATTACAAACTCTTAGCCAGTATCGAATGCAACTCTCAGCCGCTAAAAACATACATTGGATATCGGCCGTGGTCTCCAGCACCATTTTATCTGGCGTTTGCTTACTTACGTTCAATAACGCTTACAGGCAAACGTATGTGTCTTCTCAAGTACATCGAGCTGTTGGTAGCCCCAGACATCAGACCTATACAGTAAAATGGGAGCAATCTGAGCGTCGATCATCTTAATGAACACATTTCTTGAAATATCTCCTGATTTCCAAAGGCAACTAAGGAGCCGAGTTGTATCAGTTTTTGCTTTAGTGGCCAGTTCGTTTCTTTTATATATTTTTGTTGTTATCTGTTAAGCAAATGCCTGTACTGTCGTCTGCTGTTGGCCAAACCAATTCTATATTGCGTTTTAGCCGATTTAAACTTAACAGCGGTTAAAATTTCCCCACCACCTCTTTCTCTTTCTTTTTTTTTTTTTTTTTTTGTTTTGTTTTTGCTGCTCTGCATTCTCTGTCATACCAAGGGTCTGATTTTATGCCCGTGAAAATTTTGGGCTTCATGCATTCTGCTGCTTTAATCAACCCATCATGTAAACAGATGACAGCATCGTTCACAGACACTGGTAAAAGACGTGTTGCTTCAACTAAGATTTGCTGAAAAAAAAGGGACTTTGTACAGCTGCTTGAACATTTATAGATTTATCTAAATGCCATACGATTTTTTTTTTTTTTTGTACACGTCGTTTTATTCTCATTTGTGACCATTTTTTTAAATTTATTGTCAGCTCTACAGGCATGTGTTGTGAGGTAGACATTTCACCCACTTTTAGCTCCATATTTTAACCTTTCAGCACCTTTGAGCAGATGAAATAGTCATCACATTACTACCAGAAGCACATACATAAGTAAAACTTCCATTTCGTCCCCAGCACACGATCCGTTCAGTATTGTTAAATCACACGCACTACAGAACTCAAGGAGAAGCCGACCGTAAGTATTCACTGTATCATCTTGAGACGACGTTGTTGTTTTCACACAAGTCTGACTGGACCCAGATCATACGTGTCTCCCTCTGTCTCATGTGTGTTGCAACATTTAGTGTTCCCGCCCTGGCATCAAAATCTCCGCGTATCAAAAGTCACATGAATCATTCAATGTTTTTGAGTACAATTCAAAATACATTTTTCAATTAGACAGATACCAGAATTAACAGAAACGTGTGGTTGTTTATAATAAGGGCTATCTCGGGGACACACATATGCACCACACAATATCACATCATTGGTACTGTTCAACATACTTTTATAAACTTAATAAGTACAATATTATCTTGTGATGTGTCCAGTAGCTCAGTGAATGACTGCAATGAACGTTTCACCATTATCATCACACCTCCACTGTTTCGACCGTGCACTGAGAGTTTAACTGCAGGACTAATGAATTGAATGTAGCTGGAAAAACAATCTAATGCTTTCCCAAGTTCAAGGAAGGTTTCAGTAAAACAAATAATGTCAAAGGTGTGAACATAGTGCATAAAATCAGGGTCAGATACCTTAGAAAGCAAGCCCTCAATATTCCAGTTAAGAATGCGCACACATCTATTGTTTGATTTTATACCCAACAAACGGGACTCCTTTGACATAGACTGTCCGTTAGTTGCTGCTATACTAATTCTGGTCCGACCACAAAAAGCTGAATCATAATTTTTGCTATTTAAATTGGTATCTGTGTTCAGAGTATGTGTCACATTGTCACATGTATCGCGCGGTGTGTCAGGGTCTCGCTGTAACCGATTACAGGAAGCCTTAGTCATTTGGCGTCATTTCGTCTGTGATCGTTTCTGTACGGTGTTGTTAATATGGTCCTGGGTTGACGCTGGGGTCGACGAGGAGAACGTCGATCCCTTGATGTCTTAGTGTCTGCTGGTGCCTTGGCTTGGAGGCGTAGCCCCCTAACCACGATCGAAGTCCCATGGTGATCCCCGGTCACCAACATTAACTGCTGGATTGCCATCCGTTCCCCTCCTCTGCCCTGGCCTCGCTCTCTTGTAGAGGTAAAAGGTATGTGGCAGCTCTCTCTGCATTGCCTGTGGTCACCTCATCCTATGTGTACGACGCTGGTTTTGTCCGAGCTGGATTTCCGTTTGTATCCGTTATTGTG
Organism: Conus betulinus; assembly: GCA_016801955.1. NCBI lineage: Eukaryota > Metazoa > Mollusca > Gastropoda > Neogastropoda > Conidae > Conus > Conus betulinus. The sequence goes on from JADBJO010000283.1 coordinate 369,489, forward strand.
GAGAAGAAGGAAAGGGGGTCTGTTGACAGTCCTCCCCTGTCTCATCCATGTCTGTTTCCTCTGGTATGCCATAGAATACAATATTGTCCTTTCTCATCAATGTGTGGAGTCGTTCGTATTGTTGTTCCGTCTGTTCTAGTCTACATTCTATCACTTCAACATTTTCTTTCAAACTACAAATTTCAGTTGCTGCACTGTCAGTCGCTGCACTGTCGAAGCGGTGATCATGGACATCTTCATGTCTGTTAACATTTCTTCTACTGAGGGGCCACAGTTTTCTTCAGTGTCGCCAGAAAGACATAAGAAAAGTCATGAAGAAGGGTTGACATATCTGAGTTAACTAAAGATTGTTTCACACACCAACATAGTCACTGACCTTTGGTTTGGCGCAGCCATATGTAACGCACACGAGCAACAACCCTGACAATTGCTGATGTTTCCTCCCCCCTAATCATACACACACTGCGCAAGTCCAGTTTCACGTTCAGTGTGCACCATTTACCTGACTGCCAAAAGAAAAAATATGCCGCACACAGTAGTCACAATCATGCGGTACGACAAGTCCGTGAAGAAATCCCATCGTGTGAAAGGGCAATACGATTTTGCATATCGGAGCCTGGCTGACCTTTCACCTTTCTTTTTCAGCAGAGTAATTAGTATTGGATGAAACATTTCAATGTTTATTTCAAAACTGTGTATTACAACAAGGCATCCTAAACTAAATCAGTTTCAGATGACGTTTAGAAAATTATTGGAAAAAAAAAAAAAAGCAAAAGTTTTCAACTTGTCGCAGCACCTCAAAAACACGTCTTGCCTGTTCGACTGCGCAGTGTTCACCGTGAGAGAGAGAGAGAGAGAGAGAGAGAGAGAGAGAGAGAGAGAGAGAGAGAGAGACACAGACAGACAGACAGACAGACAGAGACAGAAAGACAGAGACCACGTTGGTTAGATTGGCTGACGAATGACAAGGTAGGCAGATAGGAAGGGTAGGTAGGCAGGAGCTCGTATAGCCTCGCGGCTTTCCTTTGCTCCGTCAATATATATGACAGCATTGCTCAAGGGCTGTTAATCGCGTATATTACAGTCATATATATATATATATATATATATATATATATATATATATATATATTGGTATGAGAAAAGTCTCAGTCATCAAAGTCAAATTCTATGTCTTTAAAACTTACATCTGCATCAAGGAGGCTTTTAAAGTTGTTAAGGGTGTCAGTAAGTTTAATGTTAGTCGGAACAGAATTCTATCTGCTAACTACTCTAATAGCAAACGAATTTTTCCTTAGGTTAGTGTTAGAAAAACGAACAAACAATTTGCCTTCATTGCCTCTTGTGATATCAGACTAACTCACTTGGTTTAAAGAGTTAAAATCAATATCGTCCACTTGGTGAAATATTTTATATACTTGGATCAGGTCCCGTCTTACCCTTCTGGCTTTTAGAGATGGTAACTCAAGATATCTTAGCCTCTCTGCGTAAGTCATGCCTCTGCATTCTGGTAATATCTTAGTAGTCGCTCTTCTCTGGACCTTTTTCTACCGACACCGATTGTAGCCAAGGACTCCAACACCCGGCTGTTCGCAGATGATGCTCTCCTCTGTAGGAATGTCTGCAATGCCAAGGATCAGTCCTTGCTGCAAGCTGATCTTGGTCGCCTGGCAGATTGGGAAGACACTTGGCAGATGAGATTCAATGCAGGAAAACGTAACACACTCCACATCTCGCCAGAAAGACACCTTTCCTTCCACTCTGCATATACTCTTCATGAACAAACCCTGGAAGCAGTATCCTCAGCCAAGTACTTAGGAGTAACCATGGCAAAGAACCTATTCTGGACCAAGCACGTTGAAACGGTGGCAGACAAAGGGAACAGGGCAGTGGGTTTTCTCCGCAGAAACTTAAGAGACTGCACCGCTGAGGTCCGCAAAGCTACCTACATGACCATGGTTCGTCCTACACTGGAATACGCTTCCACTGTCTGAGACCCTCACAAGAGACAAGACATTGACCTCCTGGAAAAGGTCCACAGAAGAGCAGGTCGCTATGCCTGCAACTGCTATTTTGAACGCATACCAACCACTGTCACTGATCTTCTCCGGAAACTCCAGTGGGACAGCCTTGAAAACCAGAAGGCACCATAACAGACTGGGAATGCTGTACCGCATCGAGAATGGGCTGGTAGATATTCCTCCCTCCATGCTCTACCGTCCTTCTCATTCCAGGGCCTGCGGCAGGAATAGTGCTCGCATCATCCAGGAGCACTCAAACCACCCAGCTCTGCACAACTCCTCCTTCGTCCCCCGAACAGTGAGGGAGTGGAATAAACTTTCTAGTGAGACCACTACAGCTCCAACAGTAGTGGCATTCTTCAGCCGCCTGCGCTGCAACTCCAGTGACCTGCAGCCCCCCAAGGCTGGCCACTAGTGGAAATTCACACTAGATTTGTACATGTATATAGTTTTAAATCCTGTTTTACTCAAAGAGCCATCCAGCCAGCTGGCACTCAACTAAACAGCATAGCCTACAACGCCAGTTTGGCCCAGCTCTAGACAAGGAAGAAGGAGAAGAAGGGTCTCTTAAGCAGTGGGTACCAGGTAACATTTCTGTACTCCACATGTGGTCTGATAAGCGCTTTGTACAATTTCAGGAATATGTCTTTATTAATAAAGGAGAAAGACCGTCTAATCAACCCATCATTTGGTTGGCTTTACTAATAGCTTTTTTTGTGTGTGGGTCAAAAAACTAAGATCGCAGTCAAAGGTAACGCCAAGTTCTTTTTCCTCTGAGCATTTTTGAATCGTTTCATTTGAATCACCTAATTTCATTGTGTAGTCAGTTTGGAGATTTTTTTCTTCCCTATGTGCATTAACTTGCACTTTTGGACACTGAAATACAAATTCCACTTATGCGACCACTCCTGCACGTTGTCAAGGTCCTTTTGTATATCAGGATAATTGACAGAGTCACCGTAAATCTTCGTATCGTCGGCAAAAAAATGTACACGTCCTCGACATCACGTCCGGTAAATCATTAATAAATATAGTAAAAGGAACTGGGCCCAAAATGCTTCTCTGTGGGATGTCACTTAAAACAGGTTTGTCCGAAGAGTATGCCGACCCTACCCTCACCCTCTGTCTTCGATCAGTCAGAACGTCCTCGATCCAGTCTAGGAGGGAGCCGTCAGTTCCATAATTTTTTCAACTTGATCAATAGTTTTTATATGCGGTACCGAGTCAAAAGCTTTACGGAAATCTAAACACACTATATCTATTGATTTTTTGTCATTAGTAAGTGCAGTTAAATCATCCATGACTTGGATCAGCTGAGTCATGCAAGATCTTTTATTTCGAAAACCATGCTGACAGTCTGCAAAAAGTTTTGAAATCATTAAAGTATATCATAATAACATCCCTCACAATTGACTCCAGTACTTTGCATGTAACACAAAATAGGCTGACTGGCCTATAGTTACCCGGGTCCTGTTTCGAGCCCTTTTTAAATATGGCAACAACATCATCAGCAGTTTTCCAGTCATCCGGGATACTTCCCGTCTCTAATGATTTATTAAACAGTATGCTGAAGGGAATTGGGAGTTGCTTACTTAGTTCTTTTAAGACTTTGGCCGGAATTCTATCAGCTCCCTGAGCCTTAGAGGGGTCAAGTTTTTTCAGTTTAGCCTCCACCACTACCGGGGTGACTCTTATTTCTGAAAGAGTTATGCCTTCTAAATTTTGAGACTTACTCATTTTGGGTAGATTGTCTACTTTCTCTCGGGTGAAAACACTTGAGAAGAAATCACTGAGCGTTTCTGCTTTCTCAGAGTCACTGACTGCCGTTTCACCTGAATCCTTTTTAAAGCGTTAATACTGGTGCTTATCTTCAATTTTTCTTGCGCATATTTGAAGAAGTTTTTTGGGTTACTCCTTCCTTGACAAGCTACTTTTTTCTCATACCTTTTCTTTGCCCTTTTAATCATCCTCTTCAAGAGGTTTCTCTCAATAATGTATCTCTGGTAGTCTATTCCAGATTTAGTTTCAAGATATCTTCTGAAAGTGTTATACTTTTTCTTGATTTGCCTCAAGTTCTTTCTATCCATCCATTTTGGTTTAGCTTTGGTAGTTGCTGACTTATTAGTTTTCACCTTTGGTATGTGTCTGTCCATTCCTGACTGAATCCAGTCACTTACATGAGTCCAGCACATATCTACATCCATTTCATCAAGAGTGCCCCAGTCTACTTCACTTCCTTCATATCTGAAATCATTGTAATTACCTTTCCGTAAATTAAATTTAGAACAATCTTCTTGGTGAAGTTTAGCTTTTGCTACATACATTTGGAAGAGAAGGACCTCGTGTCGCTCAAACCATGCGGTGCTATATGGTCTGTGTCAGAAATGAGGCTGTCCTCATTAACCAGTATGAGATCAGGCATGGTGGACTGCTGTCCATCTCTGTGTCTAGTGGGTTGTGAAATTTTCAGGATGAGAAAAGCATTATGAAAGCATTCAATCACTTCATTATCCTTCTCGTTTGTCTAATCGCCATTCCATTTTACAGATGAGAAGTTAAAGTCGCCCATAATACAGACTTAATGGAACTTTTTAATTTCATCCTGTTTCAAGAGTTGAAATAATTTCTGTTATTTTCCTCTGAACTCTGCCCATTTCTGTACATTCAGCCTAACAAAACATTCTCCTCATTTGGGCTCATGAATTCACACCAAACATTTTCCTCAAATTCAGTTTTATTTAGAACATCACATGGGTTTTGCATTTAACTTGTGTTCCACATACAGTGCACACCCTCTGCTTGGTTTGTCATTCATAAATTGATCAAAACCTGGTACAGCATAGTCACTGGCTGATGGAACAGTGGAACAGTTCATTGGTAACAGCTCAGTAAGAGCAATTATTGAAGGCTTAATTTCATCAATACGTGATAACAATTCTTCTTCTTTTTTTTGTAGTCAGCCAAATTGTCAACATTTGAATATAACACTGTACAAAAATGTTCAGAAATGAAAAAAGAAGAGTCTGAAGAAAACTGTCCAATGTCATTCTCACCCCTTTCATTCAAAAAATCCTTTCGTCCTTCCCCATTTACACTCTGTTCATCTGGCTGATCATGATGGAGTCATTCTGCCTGACCCCCTGCAGCGACAGGCTGGTCGGGGGTCCCTCCGCTTGATGATTTTGCCATGCCAATAATCAGGTTTGTCTCTCCCTTTGCCCATCTCTCTTTCAGTTCTTGTCGCAGTTTGTGGTTTGTTTCTCTCTCCTTGGGGGGGTATAGTCATTGTTGAAGTAATAACGCTTTCTTTTGTCTGGAATAGCCTCATTTACGTTGCTAGTTGGGGCTTTTTTCATTATTTCCCTCTTTTTTTTCCCTCTCAGATTTGATTTTGACTCTGAGGAGCCGTGGTCTGTTTCCCTCCTCCTTCCCTAATCTGACCGGCCCATCTATCTCCCCATCAGTCAATTCAGTGATCTGTCGTATCAGTGCTTTGGCCTGGTCAAGGTCGTCAGTCTGTTTTTCAAGGGCTGTAGTTTTTGTACTTTCTTTCACATTTGTGATCATGAGATTGAGTTTTCGTTTTTCTTTTTCCTGTGCCTCCCCCAGAGTTTCTGCCAGCTTTCTGTTCACCACTTCCTCTATCTTTTCCTCTAGTTTTTTTTTTTTTGTCCAGAGATTTCGTTTTCCAACTTTTCAAGCCTGTCACTGACTGAACGCATAAGTGGAACCATTGAAAGCAAAGCATCCAATTTGACATCAGCTCTAGCCCTAACGGGGCTTTCAAGATTGCCCTCTTCACAGGTTTGGCACAACCACGCGAGGCTGCCCTGGCCGGCCACGATGGCAAAGGCCTCGTCACTCAGGCCGGAACAGCTCTTATGTGCCCAGTGTTTGCACTGGTAACATTTATGTAGGATCCTCCTCCTCATCGTCGCTTTCACAAGCACTGTCACAGTAAATGCACTGGTACGCCAAGAGTGCCTGAACTGTTTTTTTTTCCTTTCGGTTTCGTATCGTTTGGGGATTTACTCACCGAACCACCCTTACCCGCTCCACCCCCTCTACCAGTGCCACGCGCTTACCCCTTTGTGACATCACTAGCAGCAATGTTTTCCGAAAATTGAAAAGGTTCACTCACCTTTAGTCCGTTAGTTAACCAGCGTTTAAAGGGAAGGTGCAAGGTGCACGGTAACAACGAAACACAAAAACGTGGGTCGGTCAGTGCAGGGTGTCAGCCGCTATGACAGTTCATGGTCGCCGTGAGTGAAGAATTTTCAAAACTCTAAGAGAAGACCTCCTGGATACCACTTTGACAGAAAATGTGATTTCCTGTCAATAATGGCAATAAAAGGTCTCACTGTGACCAAATTTGATAACAAAAATGATTGCGAACGCAGCTGTTTGCCTATCACTGTTTCTCCAGTTTACAATCGAAGCGCCCACCACACGCAGCGAAGAAACAATTTTTATTTCGTTGATTTCTGTATATCAAAGTGTCGCATTTATGTCGATTTTCATACACGCAAAAAGGCGTGCCAATCATTCTTCAATAGTTCCGATTAATCTGACGTCAGATTTGTGGAGTCGAAGGCGCTCTACCCATAAGTGACGATGGTTTCCCTTAGTGACATCACACTATGACCAAAACCAGATTGGTCAGGAGTTCAGCCTTGCTTTGAACTTTGAACAATGACCTGTCTGCTGAGTGTATCCCCTTTTAATATCATTCCTGGAGGGAAACTAAGAAAGGAACACCCATCTTTTTTGTTCGTTCATGTCTCAGATCTTATGACTTGAAATCGCTGCAGACATAATTAGTTGCTTTCACGGGACAAAATCATTCATTTACCTCATTCGTCCTTAAACAACGAACAACGAACAGTGGAAGTTCGTGAATAAGCTTGACTGGGTTCGCAGAGAGAATGGAGAGTTATGCATGCGCTTTTGACCCGAAAAGCCAACAATAATCAACTCCGAGTTCGAACACTCTACTAAGCAGACTACTGCTGCTACACTGGTACAACTGCTGTTCTTACCTTTTCTGCTATTCGTACAGTCTGCATGCTCATTGATAGTCTCTCTGTGAGAGGGGAGGCTCGACTTACCTTGAGCGGAGTCTCACGTCCAAGTGGAACGGACAGGTAACTGCCAAGCTCGGGTCCGGTCTGAATTGGATAAGGCCAGGAAGGCGCAGTGACTGCTGAAACTCCCAGAGTCTTTCCACAGTCTTGTGTTTTACTGCTTTTGTGTGTGTGTCGATTATGCACTGTGACTGTATCGTAACAGGCCTTAAATCAGCAGCTCTCTCTCTCTCTCTCTCTCTCTCTCTCTCTGACACACACACATATTCGCGCGCGTGCGCGCGCGTACATGCGTTCACGCGCGACACACACACACACACACACACACACACACACACACACACACACACACACACACACACACACACAAACACACACACACACACACACACACACACACACACACACACACACACACACGCGCGCGCGCGCGCGCGCGCGCGCTCGCATGCATGCAAGCACAAGCGGGCATTCTCAGAGAAAGAAAGAGGTGATTGACTCTCTCTCTCTCTCTCTCTCTCTCTCTCTCTCTCTCGCCACTGCAGGACGCAGGACCAGCACGGACCGGACTGGCGCCTCCTCGGACGACAGGCAGACGACTTCGCCCCCTCTTCAGCAGCCAACGATCGCTGACGTCATGAACAAGTTGGACTGTAAGCTTGATGGATTGGACAAAAGCTTAAAGGACCTTCGGGACCAGTTTGCTGCACTACATAGTGGGTTCATTGATCTGCGTGAGGAGGTGGGGTAAATGAGAAAGGAAAATATAGAACTCTCAAAGAAACATTCTGATCTCTTAGCTAAGGTGGAGCAACTTGAAAGAAAGACCGATGATTTAGAATGTCGCTCAAAGCGTAATAATCTAATTTTTCATGGTATTCCCAGGCCAAAAGGTGAGTCCAGTGAACAGGCTGAGGGGAAACTGCATGATTTGCTGACAAACTGGACATTACTCGTGATGTGGAATTTTTATAGTGTTCACAGGTTGAATTCAAAACCTGACTCCCCCATGATTGCTTGCTGTTCTTTCTATAAAAAGAAAGTAAGCATTCTTAAGGCCAAAGGTAAACTGAAAGGCAGCAATGTCTTTGTTGGGGAGGACTTTATTCTTTAAGTCAGAGAAGTCAGGCGTGGTCTCTCTCCGTATCTTAAAAAGGCAAGAGCTGAAAGGAAAGAAAGCTTCGATGATTCGTGATCATCTACTAATTGATGGTAAGTATTCCTTAGTGAAGATGGCGGCTTGAGGGAATCAAGATAGGGAGACGGCCGGCCACCTGATCAAATTTGTCTGACAGCGGGGAATTATAAAAACGGGAACTCCAGTGATTTAACACCGTTTGACGCTGCGGTCTCCGATGACAGTGTCGCGCGTGAGCGGTGTTTCTGGTCTGTGCCGCGCGGAGCTGGCAACGCTTTGCGCGTGTGAGCATACGATGAATTTTTTTTCGTGTTCAATTGTACATGAATCTGTTTCGTTTCTGACTTGGAACGTAAATGGTTTGATGTCTAAATTTGGAGATCTCAATTTTATTTCATTTCTGTGTCAGTTTGAATTTATCTGTTTAATTGAAACATTCATTGAAGATTGCCGTGGTAATCTATTTACTGGTTATAAAGTATTTAGTAAGCCTGCTATCAATTTTTCAAAAAAAAAAGGGAAAAAGATCGGGAGGCGTGGTTTGTCTATTAAAGAATGAGCTTATCCCATATGTGAAATCAGTTGAAGTGAATTGTCCTAATTTGTTTGTGTTCTTGATTGATAAAATGTTGTTGTTGAATCAGAAAAGGATATTTTGTATGTTTGTTCGTATATTCCACCAGAAGGTTCCCCGTTTCATGTCCATTTTGACTTAGATAATGATGTTAGTTTACTAGAAGAATGTCTGACAGACCTTCTGTTAACAAATGATGTATACGTCACTCTAAATGGTGATCTGAACAGCAGAACTTCCGATGTTTCGCAGAACTTTGCTGGGTGTGATGTTTTTGATGCGCAATACGATAGTCATTCTGTCGACATTAACCGATGTTCTCAAGTTAAGACTGTAAATAATTATGGGAAGTTATTATCAAACAAGTGCACTGCTTTGAACTTGTCAGTTTTTAAATGGCGTATGTAAAGGCGACCAAAATGGTTGCTATACGTACGTTTCTGAATCTGGTTGCAGTGTAAACGATTATTTTATGTTGTCAAATTATCTTTTTGCTCTTTGGTATGACAGATGTGAACTGAATGTTTGGAACGTATAGATTCTGACCATTTCCCGCTGTCTTTTCAAATTGCTGCCCCATTGGGAAACTTGGTAGAAATTGGTAAAGAGATACAAGATTATACCTCAGAAAAAAATTGTTTGCAATGATGAATGCTCCTCGTTGTTTAGTGATACATTAGGTAATGAAAATTCGAGTACAAAACTTGATATTGCCATAAGTTTAATTGATACTGATATAAACAATGCTCTGAATATGTTTAACGAATGTTTAATTGAAAGCGCTGAATGTAAAAAAAAAAAACGTGTGCACGTTATGAAAGAAAGGGCGTCAAAAGACTGGTATGACCAAGAATGTCTTGTTGAGAAAAGAAAGACCAGGAAGCTGTTGAGAATTAGTCGCCGTTCGTTAAAAGACACAGACAGGACTGCATATGTGATAGCTAGGCGTGAATATAAGCATTTATTAAAGAGAAAAGAGAAAGAGTTCAATAAATCAATAATAGATAAGCTTGTTGCATCTGTAAAGTCTCAGAAACAGTTTTGGGATGTTGTCCACAGGATATCACCACAAAGAAAACAGTCTAGAAATAACATTACAATAGATGTGTGGTTGGTTTCAACATTTTCAAGCATTGTTACAATCCAACGATGATATTCAATTAGATCAAGAGGTGTTTGAAGATGACTCTGATGGTTATATGAATCACTCCATTTGTGAAGAGGAAGTATTATTAGCAATTAAAAAATTAAAGAATCGCAAGGCAGCTGGTCCTGATGAAATCATTGGAGAGCTATTTGAAAATTCTTCTACCCATGTTGTGCAGTTCTGTCTGAAATTATTCAACAAATCATTTAATGATGGCGCGTTCCCAGAGAGCTGGACAGAATCAATAATTGTGCCAATTTTTTAAAAAGGTGATGCATCTCTCCAGATGAAAGTTATTTTATCTAAAAGTAACATTATTGTGTTTCGCAAGGGTGGTTATCTGAGTGTAAGAGAATGATGGCTATATAATAATGCTCCCATGCCTGTTGTGAATGCCTGCAGATAATTGGGTACACTTTTCACTACTCGTCTGAGTTTTGTTAGTGCCTGCAAGTATCTCGCTAGCAAGGTCAAAGATGTTTCGTTTTGTGTTATGAAAAAGTTACATGTTTTCAACAATACGTCCTTTCATGTGTTTTGCAAGCTGTTCGGTAGTCAAGTGCAGCCAATTGCACAGTACAGATCGGAATTATGGGGATTAGATAACGCTGCAATCCATTGTGAATCTGTGCATCTTTTCGCTTTAAAGAAAATTTCTAGGTGTAAATAGGCGGACGCCTAATGATCTTGTGTATGGTGAGACGAATAGGTTTCCTATATATATTGTTTCTGCCGTTAAATGCATCCGATACTGCCTTAATTTTTACTCCATGTAGAAGAGTACAGAATACCTCGTAAAACTTATAATATGCTTTATGATCTTGATTCGAGAGGAAAAAAAACACCTGGGTTATTAAAGTTCGTATGTGTCTTTTTGAATACGGTTTTGGTTTTGTATGGCTGAATCAGGGTGTTGGAAATGTTAAACAGTTTATAAGTTGATTTCGTCAACGACTAGTTGACTGCCGTTGGCAAAAATGGTTAAATCATGTGCATAATAGTAAAAGGTTTGATTTTTACAGACAGTTTGGTAATTCCCATGATCTGAAACCTTATATAACTTTAGAATGGATAGACACTTTAAATACATAATGGCAAAATCTAGACTTGGAATATCGGACTTAGCAATACATAAATTTAGAGACACAAAACTGATGTTGATTACAATGATATGCTTTGTCCTCTCTGTAAAGTATCACAAGAAAATGAGATGTATTTTGTTCTTTGTTGTCCAGCCCTTATGGACATTAGAAATGAATTGATTAAGCCGAAATTCTATAGACAGCCTTCCCTATTTAGATTGACCCTATTGATGTCGTCAACTTCAACAATAGATGTTCAAAATTTTTCGTTATTTTTGTATAAGGCATTTAAAATTAGAGAAATGGCTATCTCTTAAAAGTTGCAAATGATTTGTCGTAACTTGACATACTTTGTTACATGTCGCATACATTTGTTTCTAATGTACTATATCCATACCCCTTCATAAGGGCCTAGGCCTATGTGAATAAACCATCCGAATCCGAATCCGAATCTCTCTCCAGCATGCTGTGTCAGTTTCAGTATGTACCCGTGTCAACGAAAAAGAGAAAGAATATGACACTGGCCGACGCCCATACACACATTTAGATATTTCCCTATGTAACATAACATTAGCTTCTCTCAATGTTGAAAATTTCGCAGCTAAACTGGGCGAATCAGATTTTGGAAGTTTGTGATGTCGTTTGTATTTTGTGCTGTCGAGACATTTGCAACATTTCCTTTTGATAGCTGTATTCATTTTGAGAATTAGTGTTGTTTTCAAACTCCTGCTGTTAAATAAAGTGTCCAGGCGAACCCGACCATCAGACCATCGGGAGGGGTGGCAGTGCTTGTCAAAAAAAGCATGTATGCCTTTCGTATTGCAAATTGCCTGTAAACATGATAACATGATCTGTTTGAAATTTTCAGAATCGTTACTTGGATGTGACAAAAGATATTCTATGTACTTTTATATCATGTTCCCCCATACAAAAGCCCGTATTGTGAAATCAAAACTGATGTAATCTGCTAGACATGTTTGCTCGAGGAATTCCTTGTTAGTGTTCTACAGAATGGGGTTGGCATGCATCTCATGATTATGGGAGATTTAAATGCCCGTATTTGGGCAATGAAATCTTGTGTGTGATACTGACGAAAGTGCTAACACCCATATCTATAGACAGTCTGAAGACAAGATAATAAATCAGTTTGGAAAAGATTCTGATTGATTTCTGCACGACTTTCCGGTGCTTACCATTAAATTGGAAGGCTGCTGCTGACACAAATGGCAAATTTACTTTTGCAGTAGATCAATGTAATAGCGTCATTGATTATGTTATTATGTCAGCTGACTTTTTCTTTCATCACATCCCTTCTTTAAAATCGATAGCCGGGTTGAATCCAACCACCTTCCTGTTATCTTGTGTTACCTTGCAGACCTATAGTGTCACATAATAACCAGACAGAGAAAGTAATGAAAGATAAAGAAACTCTGACCAAAATGAAATGGAATAATGAGAAGAAAGAAGATTACTTAGAAAACAGAAACAAAAATTATTCTCAAAGTGTGTTCCAACTAGCTATCAGCCAGATGGATATGTGCGTTGAATCAGCCCTCGAAGTATTCATCCAAAATATTCTTCGTGCAGGGGAATGCATGAGACAAAGGATTCAGTCGGGTTCACCAACTTCCACAAATAAATGGTATGACAAAGAATGTTTACAAAGGAAGAGAAAAGCACGTAAGCCTTTGGATCTTTACTGAAATTCAGAACTTGACCCAGACAAACACAATTACAGAAAACTAAAATAACACTATAAAACTCTGACTAGAGAAAAGAAAAAGTTGCACAAAAAGTCAGTACAAGAAACTCTTCTCAATAACGGGAAAAACAGCGGTAAATTTTGGGACACTATTCGAAAAGCTCGTTGTACAAAAAGACCCCACCATAGAACTTGACACATGGAAGAAACATTTCGAAAACGTTTTCGGTTAAAATGCAGCAGATACTCACCCACAGGATGACACAATACACCATCAAAGATAAGAAACGGTTGTCCCAGAACTTGACAACCCTATTACCGAAAAGGAGGTTATGGATGCAATAAGTAAATTAATATAAAGCTAGGTAGAACAACCGGGCTACAAGATATTTCTAACAAAGCTGTTCAACGGGCTATATGATGCATGCTGCTACTTCCCTGTGAGCTGGTGTCAATCAGTTATCATTCCAATCTTTAAAAGGATGACGAAACAAATCCTGATAACTATAGCACTACTTTGTGTTGTAGAAAGGCATTTACAGCCATTTTGAATAAAAGATTATATAACTGGGCAGAAAAAGAAAACAACATTAGCGTAGAACAAGCAGGTATCAGGAGAAACTATTCGACTATTGGTCATATTTTCATCTTGACAACAAGAGTGAGAAATGAACTGTACAGTAAAAGAGGTGGAAAAAATATATGCTACGTTTAAAGAAAACCGCAAGGCTTTTGACACAGTAGACAGAAACAAACTTTGGAAGACACCTGAAAGTGCAAAAACTTTTACCAATTAATTAATATTCTAAAGCCTTTGTACAGCTCTGTTAAAGCATGCGTGAGATGGAACGGATGTTTAACTGATTTTTTGTTTTGTAACTGATTTTTTTGGTTGCCCCAAGGGGTTAGGCAGGGCTGTCTTCTAAGTCCAGTAATCTTTTCTCCGTTGATTTTAGAAGTTGCAGATTTTGTGAGACAAAATGGGAAAACATGGCATACAGTTACTACCTGGCCTTAACGAAATATACTCTCTACTGTTTGCTGATGATATTGTTCTACTTTCATCCACTCCAGGTGGTTTACAAGACCAACTTAATAATATAGAAAAGTCCTGGAAGGCTTTGGATCTTACGGTAAACTTGGACAAAGCTAGAATAAATATTTTTTAGAGAAGGATTTGATTCTGCCAGGGAAAAATGGACCTAGGATGGGAAAGTTGTAGAAGTGGTGAATAAGTACACATATTTGAGATTCACCGTCACCACAAAATTATCAGTCTTGTGCCTGTGAAGAATTCACTAGCAAAGCGAAAGGTAAAATTCTTGACATCTTGAAAACAATGTGGGCTCTTGTCAATCTAAACACAAAAGTATTTTTTTAACTCTTTGATGAACAAGTGAAACCGATGCTCCTCTGTGCAGCAGAGATTTGGAGTATGAACAAATTAGACATTATCGAATCAGCTCATTTGTTCGCGTGTAAAAGACTGCTTAATGTGTCAAGCAAAACACCAGATCATATGATTTATGGAGAAACTGGCGGGTACCTTCCGTATATAAAATCCACTATGTCAAGTATTCCCTATTGGCTAAAACTAAGAAAGATGGAGTCCACACGCTTCCCAAAGCAAGCTGAGTCACTGATGAGAAAAGCTTTGGATAGGAATGATATTGCATCAGATAACTGGCTCTCTGTAAAACTAAAGCATGTTTGGAACTCTATGCTTTCCATGATGTTTGGGCAAACCAGGGCACTGCAAATGAAATATGTTTCCTAAAGTCTCTTAAACAGAAAATGATAGACATTACAGCAGTGACAGGTATTCTGGCTACCGATATTTCGAAACAGATTTTGTCCCCGAACTTTTTCTTGATAACATTACAATTAAGTTTGATAAATACTTTGGTAAGACTACGTCTTGGGGTTAAACGAGCTTGGCATGAATAAGAGATTCCAAAGTGCTGATATAAATCGAATCTGTCCATTTTGCTCCGGCATGTTGGAAGATGAACTTCACTTCATTTTTATATGCTCCAAATTGCGTTAACATTCATCTGAAGTATGTCCCAGAGTTTATAAATTTGAACGATATCACTTTGACCCATGTTCTCCAAAACCCCTGCTGTAGCTTCCAGTGGAAGCTGGCAATGTATACTTATTACGGTTTAAAACTTAGAGAGGAATCATTGCAATGAGGTCCATATTGCAGGTGTATGTTGTATGACACGTAATGATCAGATCTTGTGTTTAATGAGAGGTTTCTTGTTTCCTTTTGCTTCAATCCTTGCGTGTGTGTGTGTGTGTGTGTGTGTGTGTGTGTGTGTGTGTGTGTGTGTGTGTGTGTGTGTGCGTGCGTGCGTGCGTGCGAGAGCGCGCACGCGTGCATATATATATATATAGAGAGAGAGAGAGAGAGAGAGAGAGAGAGAGAGAGAGAGGGGGGGGAGGGAGGGAGGGAGGGAGAACGACATCATACATATCTATAAATATCAGGGAGAATCAAGCCTCAGAGAGAGAGAGAGAGAGAGAGAGAGAGAGAGAGAGAGAGAGATCTGTAACTCTCTTACTGTCACAATCAGTCATGGTTTGCCATTTGATACCATGTTGCACAGTAAGACCTCGGAATTTTTTTTTTTCTTTCTTTGTGGTTATCATTCCAAAGCGAATAAATGGAATATATGCTCTGAAATAATTATCTTCCTCACAGTTGCATGTTTGCTGTGGGGAACAGGAACCAGTTACATGAGTTCAGATCAGGTGAATAAGTGGGGTGGGTGACCAGCTGAACTTTGTCTCATCCAGAAACTGAAGCGTGTGAGCAGCAGTGTGAGCACTGGCGTTGTCGGGATGCAGCAACGTTACCCGATGTAACGTTGCGTAATCTCCTCCTGCACCAAATCACTCTTATATGCGAGTTTTCTTATATGCGAGTTTTCTTATATGCGAGTTTTCTTATAAGCCAAGCCATGTTTTGGTCCTTATCAAGCCTGTATATAGATGTACATAGGCTTATGTATTTGTGTGTAGATGAAATATACCCCATCATTAATTATTCATCACCTACTTGCTGACCAGTTTCGCAGCTTGAGACAACAAAAGTGCAATATGCACACACAAAAAGAAGAAAAAGAAAAGTGCTTTCCTAGTGGGAAAGGGGCAGGTAATGCATTCATTTTGATTAGGTTAGTGGGAAGATAAGAGATTTGTACGTCCAAGATCTCTTGTAACATGCGCGTGCACGTTATCATTCGTTCCAGTACGTGCTCACACACATTCATGACGTACTTTCGAAGGGAGTGACCGGGTGACTTGAAGTTCATCGTTATCATTTCCGTCACGTCCGGTCACTGAACCGCCGTGACAGGCGCCTGGACAATCAAAGAGGTCTGCCCCTCTCTATCCTTAGTCACCCGCAACAGCGCTGACCTGGTGTAATGAATTCAGTCCCTCGCGTCCATACACCACTTCTTTAGTGTTAGTGTGCCTCTACAATGTCTACGCTCCACTGTGTTGAGTAGAATGATACTGGCCAGGGAACCAAGGTGGCATAGATGGCCCTACCAGTGCAGTTTAAGGCTGTCTAGTGAGATGTACTTCCACCCGACACACACACACACACACACGCACGCATGCACGCACGCACGCACGCACGCGCGCGCGCGCGCGCGCACACACACACACACACACACACACACACACACACACACACACACACACACACACACACTTACAGACGATGCTCGGAATTTTGCAAGAAGTTAAAGCTCGCGTTCAACAAGAGTGGAACATATGCTGCTGCTGGGCAAGGCCATTGTCATTTTGCCCCATCAGTCATCTTAACAGTTCAATCGGAGGGAGAAAATGCCGAAACATGGATGTGAAACGGTGCGTCTGCAATACAAACATGCATTTCAAATAAAATGTTTGGCTTTTGAACAAAAATTGCTGGACCCATACATTGAGAAAATATAGTTGTTTGCAGTGGAAAAACAGGCGTTATCTTTCCATGATTTCTTTTCCGGAACTCTTGTCAGACCAGTTTACTGCCAGCCAAGACCAATAATGGTAAGATGAAATCACAAGCTGGAGGCCCTAACATCAAGTTGTTCTCATACCCAAGTCTGAGGGGCATCGTGGTGATGGATTTGAACTACAAATAATTGTTCAGCTCTGATGGCTGGTGGTCACTGGGCACTTGGTTCCTTTCGGGGTGAAGCGGTTCAGTACATTCAATGAAGCAGTTGAATACAAAGTCACCGTATGGGACGCTTCCATACAGCCTCGCTTTGTTTTAAACAGACGTCACAACTCTTCAAGCGTCCAACTGTTGGATCGGTATGAGTGGTCCTCGCTTGAGCAACGCGTAAAAAGAAAAAAAAGCGCGTTTAGCAAGTCTTCCAGCTAAAAGAGGGAATAGTCCAGGCTTGCCGTCTGAGAGCTTAGCTGACGCCCCTGTCGCCTCGTGACAGATGTGGACAGAGCCCACAGTTGACCCTCATTTCCTATTGAACAACACACAGAGTTCCTCCGTCCTAGAACCCTGCGGACTGAAACTTAATCCCAGCGATTTTGTTTGTTTGTTAGTTTGTTAGTCTTCCATCGCTGGCACGTTCACGTCAAGATTGTCCCGCTCCCGTCATCCCTAACTGAAATTTATTTATGAATTCATTCATTCATTCGTTCGTTCGTTATTTCATTCATTCATTCATAAATAACTATTTTGTTTGTGTCGGTCTGGCCTTAGGTATGGGCTCACAATATCCTCATGAATTGGTTGGTCAGCCAGACAGTGCATCTGCTTTGTCTGCACCATCTCACTGTAGCTGGCCTAAGGTTACTGACTTTTTTTTTTCTTTTTTGTCCCTCCGGCATACTGATAACCATCATAGCTGATCTCCTAAAAGCGTTAGATCAAATCATTGATGGTGGCTGCTTTATGGAAGAAGTCCTGTAGATCGTTCCTTCGGACCAGTGGGTGACGTCACTGTGTCTTGTTTCCAGTTTCCCAACTACTTTTTCAGGGTCACGGATGTGGATGGACCTCATGGAGCCACTTCTCGCAGATGATCTATCCCTTGGCCGACGTTGTGGCGCTAGGCAACGGTCCGCCCCAGATAAACAGGTGTGGGACCTTCCTTCGTAATGCCCGGCATCACCATTTTACTCACATGGTTTACGTCCTCATAGCGAAACTTAGGGACATGTTGTTCTTTCACGGTAAGTCTGTCTCACACGCCTTGTACTAGCATTTTGACGCGGCGTCACCTGCCTCATCATACCCCCCCCCCCCCCCCCCTCCCCTCCCCTCCCTCGTTCACCTATCCATGTCCGTTTCTCCGTCCACAACAGTCGTTGCAAAAGACTATACATTTGATCAGGGAAGGAAAGGGAGAGAACAGGAGATGTGTGGATGGGGATTAACTTGTGACTGTGCGACAGGATGTATACGTTTGTCGGTACAACTTTGAGTTAATCTGACAATAAATTGGTTTCAGTCAGTCAGTATACGTTGAGAGGGAGGAGGGGAAGGAAGTGGAGGAGGGGACGGGGGGGGGGGGGGGGGGGGGGGGGGTAGAAGAAGACAGCGGCTAGAACCTCCTGCCTGAAAATGATGTCAATACAAATTCTACTGCCATCTGAAACTGAAAAAGTGATCTGTTCGTTGGATGATGAAGTTGTTTCTGACAATCAGTTTATTTTGCAGCAATTCTCGATGGCAGCAGTGTTGCATATGTCACACACACACACACACACACACACACACACACACACACACAAACACAAACACAGAGAGAGAGAGAGAGAGAGAGAGAGAGAGAGAGAGAGAGAGAGAGAGAGAGAGAGGAGTTGAGGAGTTGGGGGTAGACGTTGCTTGGTATGTCACACTCACCACCCTATGCCACCTCTCAATCTCACTTCTTTTCCCCACCTGTAACTACAGCGTCGAATGTCTCTTCGCCAGGGTAACTATACTCCCGCCAAAATAACTTAGGTGATACTCCCCTGCTTGTATCCCCTCTTCCTCCCCCCCCCCCCCCCCCCCCCCCCCCCCCCCCCCCCCCCCCCCCACTCCCTCTCCTTTGTGTCTTTGTCTTGTAAAAGCACATTAATCACAGTGGCTTTCTGAAGAGCCTGCGTGTGTGTGTGTGTGTGTGTGTGTGTGTGTGTGTGTGTGTGTGTGTGTGCGCGCTTGCTTGCTTGCGTGCGTGCATACATGTTATGTGTGTGTGTGTGTGTGTGAGAGAGAGAGAGAGAGAGAGAGAGAGAGAGAGAGAGAGAGAGAGAGAGAGAGAGAGAGAGAGGGAGGCCCATACATATGGTGAGTTCATGTACAAAATTAATGGTATGTAGTAGACGTGTACATGATACAGTTCTTAAAGCTACCGTTCTCTATTTAACAAACATGTCAGTCTCTAAAAAGCTTTATATACAAAAAAACACAACACTTTGTACCAGATTACTAAAACAAAATTGTCATTAGGTTTGATAATCGGAACAGGGACGGGCGCATGGCATACTCATCAGGTATGAATTCTTTTCTCAAATCACCATAGGTGGGACAACAAAGTAGGAAATGCGTTTCATTCTCAATCACGCCATGACAAAATGGGCAATCGATCTCAGTATCTGACTGATAACTATGAAGCATGAACTTTGATGTCTGATACACCAGTTCTAAAAGCGTGTCGGAGCACGTCTGACGAACTTATTTATGTCTACATTTATATACGATTCCACTCAAGTGACAGTTCATAATTAACGTGAAATTCTATTCTATCACATCCTATAATGTGGTTGCTCCAATTTTGTTTCTGGCTGTCTATGAATATATTTTAAAACGGTATGGAAAGTCATCGATATATTCGACTCCTTTGTTTAGCCATACAGCATAAAAACCGAATTTAGACCTATAAGGTTATTCTTTTATCGGATGCCCGTGTTCGCTTATCTTGTTCATCTAGGTTACGTAGCATAATACACGCTTTGTATGGGAGTATTGCAATGATCCATTCTGCTTTATGTTTTTGTTTTTTTTAACCAGTATTGAATGCGTCAGACAATATCATTGATATACAAAGATTTCGTCCATCTCTCCATAGGTAATCTCGTTTGGCGTTCTTCTGCCCACTCCCAGACATTGTTTCCTTGTACCTTGTATGCCGTTTTTTTTCTTTTTCAGTGAATGTCTTGTATAGTCCCCATATTTCTGAGCGGTATCACAGAATTTACTGTATCTGGACATCAAATTATTTAAGAAAAACAGTATATTGTTGGGTTTCTAAAGTGTTCAGAACGTTTAAAATATTCAATAAAGCTTTCTCGACTTTCGTGGCGAGATCACTACGGAAAAAAATCAATCTGTAGTGAAAAAAACATACCAAGGTGTTTCTAAGCTTTAAACACCCGCATTTGGACTCCAAGAAAAGACCACTTTTCATGGGATGCCAAAAATCCTCCTTTGCGGCAAAAACGGTATTTTTTTATCCACGTTCAGTTCAAGACGTTAGATGAATCGTGCAGCATTCTAAGCTGGTTTGCAGTTTCAGACAGGACAACATCATCAGCAAACAGGAGGGTGAATCTCTCGATGACCTCTGATGATAAAGTTGCACCGTGATTGTCATTGTTAATTATATCTATCGCTAGTTCGATAAACTAATAAGAAAACTGGATTGCACACATCTCCTTGCCCAAGACCGGAGTGCGCTGTATATAATTGGGTATCTTGGCGCTACTTCTAACGCGTGCTTCGACTGATGTGCACGTAGGCCTACATGCTTTGAATGCAAAGCAATAGTTTTCTGCCTATGTTTCTGTAAAAGGGGCCATACTAAATGCCTTGAAAACACCATCGCACGCTTTTTGGAAATCTATAAAGTGTACAAATAACTTTCTATTAGAGAACAGTTGCTTCTAAGTGACTGCAAAAAACAGTAAATATGTGTTAGTTTCAAAACGATGTGAGCGAGAGCGGAAAATGAAGCAAAATGTAGAATGAATACGGGTTAGTTGGATTTGGATGGATGTCCGTCGTGGTCGACGAAGACGTCAGTGACTCCGCATCTGTGAGCGCAGGTTAGCTACCGCCACAGACACAGACAGAGGCGTCGTCCAAATTCGTGTAGAAGTGTGTGTGTGTGTGGGGGGACATTGGGTGGGGGGGGGGGGGGGGGGGGGGGCATTGGGGAGAGGAGATTCGTTTTTCATCTACCATCACATGGCAGGGGATAGACAGATATCCGATCCTCAAGCACCTACCGTCCAAAAAAAAAAAAATTCTTCCCTTACAAATTATTTTCAAACTTGATTCATCAGCATACTTTGGCACAAATTCTAGCTTTCACGTCAGTTTTTCAGTATTTCAGGACCTGCAGTCCCTGCTTTCGTTATAATGTACGGCATGTGGTCAAAGACAGACTAAATTCATGTTCTGCATTTTCCTTTTTTTTTTTTTCTTTAACTTTTTAAGAAATTATTCCTTTTGCCCGAGTATTTTTGTTCATTTTGTATATTATGTAATAAACACTGAACTTTTAGAGCCTTCATGTTCCACTATTTTCCCGGTTTGGGGCTATTGAAGTGGAAGAGCTGTTGACAAGCATTCTCTTCACTATCATTCCCATCCAAGGTACTCTTTGGGAAGAAATTCCAAGTTTGCAGAATGTTGTGTATAATTCAACCTTTTTCTCGCGCGCGCGCGTGCGCGCGCGCACACACACACACACACAGAGAGAGAGAGAGAGAGTCAGTGTCAGCGTCACATTTTTTTAAGATCAAGTTCATTTCTGTAAAACATTTAGACTAAGTCACTTCAGCAAAACATGGAGATGTTAAACTTATTAACGTAGTTTTCCTTTTGAATATGTACTAAAATTATTAACTCTATAGACAAATGGTACAGAGGAGGGATGGTTGTTGACAAACCTCCGGGGAAGATCTGTGCGCTGTACACTGTTGCTAGAGTTAACGATTCTATATGTCTATGCATAAAATGTAATAAATGTGAGTTGGGATTACGGTGGAGTATTTTACTCTGCTGTATGAGCATGCTGGTGAACTTTGCGCGCATGGACCTGAAAGCCTAATGATATATCATTCATGACAGATGGAATGTGTGTGTGTGTTAATTTTTCACACTGCAGCTGTTCAAAATAGAGGTCAAGTAATTGAAAGAATATGATTGAAATAATTGTGCTGTGTTTTGTTAGCCCCCACCTTGCCTGCGCCTTTCATTTCTTTAACACAGGTATCATTCTTCGGGATTATACACATGGGAGATAGAGATGTGAATAAAAGATCTGATATAAAAGCATTTTTTGTGATCCCAAAGGATATATTAATACTATGCATGTGTGCATGTTTCTCAGTGGTTATATGTATGTATGTACAGTACATAGTTCGAGGATGTTACTGTAACTTTTTGTCGTTTGTTTTGCCTGCTATTTTTAAAACTTACATCAGTTTTGAATGAATAAGATAAGCAGGGTTTTACTGTTCATTCTAGGGTTCTTTTTTTTCATTTTCTATTCCATACCTGTTCACAATTTCATTTATATGCGTTACCTTACGTTTGTGCTATATTTTCTTTACAACATACAGGCCTAATAATAACAATAATAATGAATACTTATATAGCGCCTATTCTCGGCAAGAGATCAAGCTCTAGCGCGCTTTACAATCAACACTCGTTTACACAGCGGGCTGCCTACCTGGGTAGTGCCGACTGAAGAGCTGCCAGCTGGCGCTTCATTCAGTCGTTTCCCGTGTCATCCAGTCAGTATCGTTTCAATATCGATCATTCGTCTTCCTTACTTCCTTCATTCTTTCCATTTTTCACGCAGGGTGCATGTTATGTGTAACGTGTCATCCATACCATACTATTATTATTATTATTATTACTATTATTACAGGCCTACAGTCCCAGTTTCACTGTCTCCATTCCTTGAGTATCGCACTTTCACAAATGTATATGCATCACTCGCTCGTTGCGAACTGCTCCCCTTCCCTCCTCTCTCACCTCCCCACCCTCCCTCACACACACAGAAACTTCTTTTTGAAAACAGAAAGTTCAGTTTTGAATTGTAATAAAAGCATGCATCAGTTTTTGTGCTGGTTCATCAATTAGCTTAATAAGCAGTGTAACTGTGAATGTGTACATAAACTGTGGCTGCCCACCTCAGATACCAGGATTACAGGTTACATGCACACACAGTGCAAAACACATGGGAAAATCCGTAACCTTTACCCTGTTAAAAATAGCATGACTCCGAAGGCTGAGACTTAAAGGTCTCAGGTGAAAGCGCCTCTGTGCATTGCATTTTCCAGTTGTCCCCGTCTCAAAGGACTTAGTAGTCCACGGACCTCTCCATTGGGTCAGACTTTCGTCAGCCTCTTTCATGAATTACACACCCGACACCAAAAATTAAGTACTGGTGCAAGTGTAAGGTTAAATTATCGAAATTCAAAACATGAACATGTCCTGCATTACAGAACACATTAGCTGGCTACTTCAGCCCTTCAGTTTCAACCTCATAGTGTGTCAAACAGTATTAATGGTGGACATGTCAGTCAGCAGGTTCTAAAAACTTGTTTAGCTACATCTTTAAAAACTCTCCCACATCGTATATAAATCACTCCTCTCTAATTACCTACTTTCACTTCTCAAGCTTGACTAGAGTCTTTCTAACAGAACATGTAATTCCATATTTCTGCGTCATAATGTAAATTATTCATACATTAATTCACACCATGTAGCAGAATGGATACCGACTTCCATAACGCTGGAAACCATCCTCAGAAACATAGCATACACCGAGTTGTTGTTGCATGCGTTCATATTGGAGACAGACAAGTTAAACAATACACAGCTGAGTCTCGACAATCACATTCATGAAACATTGCTTTATTCCTTCCATTCACTTTCTGAGCACAAGGAACCAAACACTGAAACAGGGCAACACACTCAAGTCTTTTTTTTTTCATTCACTTAAAACACACACAATAAAAGGTCACCCAGCTCACATCAACATGAATCCACAAAGCCTGAACATATATGCCATGGACTGTACTCGCCACCACCACCAGCAACACCCGCTGCCTGCACCTACCCTTCATTATGCTTTAGTACAGCAGACACACACTGGCAGTCACAACAGATGAAACTGACCAAACACACTGTCCACCAACAATGCACAGTCTTACTCGGTATGGACATCAACATTCATTGTATTACATGGGATCAAAGAATATACCAAACATGATATCCATCCCTATGCAATGTGAAAGAAAAAACAAACAAACATGTACAAAAAAAAAAAAAGGATCTCCCCTCCTCCCCCACACAAACAGTATTCATGAACATTGGCTGTACAGACACTAATATCATGTTGCATTGCATCTTGAACACACGCACACGCGCACACACACACACTGAGGCTGTTCAACAGCAAACCAGTTGGCAGAATGGTTCATAATATTAGTTGTATGGCACTAATATCATGTTACGCCATGATGACATAGGTGTATACTTTTGTTTGAAATTCCACAGGCTGAACACTAACGCACCTAACCATGCAAACTGACTGGAACAGACCGCAGCGTTACTGAAAAAAGGACAAAGTAAACAAACAGGGTACAAAGTAACGCACATATTTTCACATAAAATACAAACAATTTTTTTTGACAAATACGTCGTCTTATAAGGCGTTACAGACAACAGATATAAATCGTGCACACAACAAACTTTGAAGACCCCAGTCGGCATGAAAAGGACAAATGTATGGAAGAGTTGAATAGCAAGGACAGTTCAAAAACAAGGCACAGGGCAGGAAAGGGGTGGATAGGAGGGGGATAGGAAGTCAAGTGACTACGCATGTGTGTGAACAGTGTCAAGAGGAGAGAAAAACTGAAGAGACAGAGAGTGGAAGGGAGAGGGTTTGCTGGCTTCTTTCTCACTTGTCAGTGTCCCATTCCTGTACACATCATTTGCTGCTACCTCCCCTCTCGTCTTCCCCTTTTATACCTGCCCATTCTCTCTACCTTCCGTCACACACACCCCCCCCCTTCTCCCATTCACAAACACACATACATACACACAAGTTCATGTACATACACAAATAATACTCTTCCTTCCTCTCTCTTTCCCCTCTCTCCCTTTCTTTGTTTCTCTCTCCTTCTCCTTGCACACACGTATAAATGCACACACACACACATCTGTATTCACCTCACTTCTTACTCCCTTCCCCCTCTATCCCATTCCCATCCTCTCTCTCCCCTCCTCTGCCTTCTTTTTGAACTGTCCTCACCACTCCAGGCATTTCATACACACTTTCATACATTCTCATTTTCATGCTGACTGAGACCAGGGGAGAATTGTTTCGTACATGATTTACGTCTGTTGTTTGTAACTCTGAAGAAGACGTGTCTGTCGAAAATTCACTCGTCTCTTTTGTAATTTGTATCCAAATAGCAAATAGTATGAACCTTCTGTTTGTTTTTGTGAGCGAGTGTTACAGCATGCAAATGTTTAACAAAAAAAATAAGTCTTAATACTTAAAAAAAAAAAAAAAATGGAATAAGACTGTCAGTAAAAAAAAAAAAAAAAAAAAAAAAAAAAAGGTAAATAAAAAATCTACTATCACATTCAAGACCTACTTTAAAAAGTTGAGATGAGCGATAAAACCGCCAGTTAGTTTTAAAAAAAAATTATTCAATAAGAATAATTTTTAGAAAGAGAGGGGGTTAGTTACCGCCAAAGACAGACAAAGTACAGGACAAGCCACAATGCCTTTCGACCTCTTGGGTCTTCTTCAGGCAAAGACAAATAACATTTAGGACAGTGAAAATGAAGAATGAGAAACCACTTAACTTCTCATATTCGGCGCACGATCTATGCACCAAATATTGTGTCTTGTCCTGTACTTTGTCTATGTCCTTGAAGGTAACTAGCCCCCTCTCTTTCTAAATTTTGCTTCATTTTCCACCCTCAGTCACTCCGTCTTGAAACAATAAGTCAACCTGTTTAAACAAAAATCATTCATCGCAAAAACCACTTGTTTCTGACCCACACCTAGATTTAACTTACAAATTAACATTACTTTTTACCATGAACATAAAACTCTGCTGACAATTACGTCCATTTCTGGCACTGCTTGATTTATAGAGTTGTCCCTCTTTCACTGAGATTATCAAGGAAAGATGCACAACATCTCTTTCTAAATTTAATAGCATGATTTCAGAACAGAAATGACAAGCTTTGAGTTCAATCAAAATGTTTATTTCAACTGTTTGGCAAAATCGTGCTCGACATTAAGCAGAGTCAGAGAGAAAAGAAAAATATTATGTAACAGTACTGATTATATCTATTGTATCCATCACATCCGATTATATCCATGGGTGAAACCTACAAAACTTGATTTGACTGAAATAAGGCCGGGGTCCAGGAGCCGCCTAGGCCCTGGTGGGATACAGGGGCAGCGCCCTGTTGGGGGGTCCAGGGGGGCAAAGCCTCCAGGGCGAAATTGATTTTTTTAATTTTTAGGTAAATTTCGTTGGCTCTCCTGCACCAGAAAAAGCTTAATTGTAACGTGATTTCTGCAGTAAAAAGCTTACCTGTAAAATGCTTTTGTGAGTTACGTTATGTTCCATTAATTCATTCAAATGGATGAAAATAATATTTGTGGCTTATTGTACAAGCTCAGGAAAGTTAAAGACTAAAAGTGTAGAAATAAATCAGGATATAAAAACAGACTAACAAGATGACAAATGAATGATTTAAGAAATTAAAACTTAGCCACGGAGAATCACAGCAAATGGATACAGCTTGGAACAACAGGCAAAAGAAATGTGGAAGCGAGCGAAACGGCAGCCACGAAGCGGAAGAAAACCAACACACATGGTACTGACGTGAGCGCAGCCACAACACAGACCATCCATTGCTTTTGATGGAAACAAGAGAGAACTCGACCTTCCAAGACACGAACCCACACCACTACGGATTCAACTTGCTACTGAAGAGAACGCCATACTGAAGAATGAAGACCTCCACTAACAGAAAGTCAGAAGTGAACAGAAATGAAGACAGTCAAGACACACCGACGACGATGAACACTCTTAGAGAGAGAGAGAGAGAGAGAGAGAGAGAGAGAGAGAGAGAGAGAGAGCTTACATTAATGCATGCGAAACTCATGTCCATTAATAACAGAAATTAGCAATACAAAGTAAAAGAAAAACGATTCCCGTCAACTGCTCTTCCTCCTAGGAGGAAACAGTTGAAAATTCTGATCTCCAAGAAAAAAAGAACAAAAAAAGAAAAAAAAAAAAATCAGGATATAAAAACTCAAAAAGGGAAATTTTTCTCACCCAATCTGAACTGATCGTTTCTGAGCAAATGATACAGAAACACGCGCCGGCCACATTCCTTTTCTTGCACCACTTGCGATATTCATTACCGTCGTCATCCGTTTCCTTCAGCCACTGCCATCTCCATTTGTTTCTAATTTGGCCCTCGATGATTGCTACTGGATCTCCCTCTTTCAAAAAAGCCATGACTACTTAATTTCTGGAGCACCGTGCAAACTTTCAATGTCAGCCAAATATGCCTATGTAGCCTGTGAAGATGCCGGAAACACACAGAAACAACTACTTCCGGTAAGAGATCGACAGCTTGGATCAAACACAAAATCAGAACCAATAAATCGTGATTTTTTTTTTTTTTTTCAAATTGACGGAAGTTCTGTCAAGACTGAAAGTCATTTTGATGGATTTCCGTCCATAGACGGAAAAGTTTCACCCATGAATATCCTAGGTCTGCACATGATTGGAAGAACAATCGAGCAGAGACGATTTTTCTGCACTTAATCAGAACTTTGACACCCAGCAGTTCTTATTTTGGGGCAAACAACATGGTGCAGTGATTACACTGAAAATCATCTGTCCACGTTTTCAACAAACTAAAGAAAAAGGTTATTCCTTTACGTCACACATAATTTTGTACATGATCTCCAAACCAAGATTCACTGAAATTTTCATGCATAATTAGAGTTCTACAGTTTCAATTCTATTTTAGCCCAGCAGACCACACAAGGCCTCTTCACTGGTGTTTCTACATACAGAACCAAAACAAGAACACAATACAGAGCTATCTATAACATATTGACATCAGCCATAAAATTCCAGCCAAACTATTGACGTCCTTGAGGTGGATAGTCCTACGTTGTATAGAGGGCAACAGTCAGTCTGCTGAATTCATTACCCCCCAGATTAAAGAAAAAAAAAAGTGAAAACATAAATGATAAACATAACGCTGTCACATCAAAAATATATGAAAAGGCCCAACGGGTTTATACACACTGCCAACTGGACAACTAGCGTCGACTTGGGACAATATTTACAGTTTCAGATTTCTACAGAAAAGTTGGTATGTTATAAATGTTAATAATAACAACAAAAATCTGTACACACTTTTGAAGTGAGGAAAGAAAGCTAGAAATAGAAAAGGCAGTCAAGAAAATGACAGGAGGGAGAATAAATTTTTACAAGCACTGAATTTCTAGATGGCAGGATACAATTTGAATGTATAATGAAACAGCTCCAACAACTGATAAACTAGGATACAACTGATAATGAAACTCTGTATTAGAGTAGTTCCATCTAATGAACTCAGGATACAGTTTATAATGAAAGCGACACTGCACCAGCGTAGTTGCCACAACTAATTAACCCAGGATGCAATCTAAAATCAGAGTACTTGTCACAACTAGTATACCAGAATACAATTCATAACAAATGAGCCCCAACATCAGGGCAGTTGTTAAAACTAATAAACTCATTACACAATTAAAAAAACAGCCCTAACATCAGAACAGTTATAACAATAAAAAAAAAATAAATTTTAAATGCCCTCTCTATCCTTCAGGTTTATCAGAGCAGTTACAACAACCACTAAACCCAGGACACAACTTAAAATGAGAGAACCACAGCCTAAGAGTAGTCATCATAACTGATAAACTCAAGGAAACAATTTATAACAGAAGAGCCACCACGTCAGAGCAGTTATCACAACTGATAAACTCAGGATAAAATTTATAACAAAAGAGCCACAGTAGTTATTACGATAAACACAGGACATCATTCCTAATGAAACGGCCACCGCCACAACCAACAAGCAAATGGTCTCTCAGTCCTTCAGGCATATTTCAGCCCTGGCATCAGAGTAGTTACCATACCAATAAAACTAACGCCATCACAATCCTTCAGGAGTATTAGACACGCTGCCATCCCAGATTGAAGCGCTGCAAGACACTGCCAATGGCATAAGACCGACAGCTGCAGTGGATCCCCGCTCACTGGTGGCTCCCTGGGAACAAGGCTGCTGACCTGGCAAAGCAGGGCGTGGAAGGATACCATACAAACAACACCATCCACTACAGCTAGATGTATAATACCACTGGGGCACTTCCAAAGCCAAAGATGTCCTGGGATGACAAACCACTGGTTGATTAGAGAACAGCAAAGCATCCTGGCAAGACTCCTCACTGGATACACAGACTGAACTGTTGTGTGTACAGTGGGCAGAGACAGTTGCCCTCTCCTGTGGCCGGGAACGTCAATCTGCAGACTGTGTGCCCCTGAGATGCCCCACGTCCCCTCTGTGAACAAGAGATGTCCAGCTACTGGACAATCCGCTTCCAACAAAGCTGCAAGACCTAGTGCTACCATCTGGCAAAAAAGTGCCAAGCCTATTTTGTTTTTTGACATGAAGTTTGGTTAAATCCCAACAGTTCATACAATAATTTTTTGGTAATAATGGTTGTGAATAAAAATCTTTTTTTGTTTTCATTTTCTCCCTAAAACTCTAATAAATATTCTCCTGAATCTCAAACCAAATGCTGCATGCCTTTCTTGTAGGCGCAACAGGGCATAACAAAAATCCGAACCCAGTGAAATAATCAAGCAAAGTAGGCACAAACTTCTTATGAGAAAGGAAAAAAAAGCCTTTGAAAAGGCTCATTTAAAAAGTGAACGATAAAATGCAAGTCTTTCTCATGATAAATAAAGAAAAAATGTTTACAGAAATAAAAATCTCATCCAACATGACGCATGTACAAAATAACAAAAATAGAAACAAGAAGTGAAAGCAGTCATGAGATCACTGTAATTGGACTGAACTTCCACAAGCGTTAAATGAATAAAATCATAGACCAGTGCGTGTGAGAGAATGGATATATATGTGTATGTGCACATTACTATATGTACATGTATCATCAATGCATAACCAGACGCGATAAACAAAAATTTATACACATATTTTCTGATGGTGACTTATGGTGTGAATGTGTGCATATGTGTGTATTTCTGCAGTATGAATGATTACCACACATTCCACATGTGGATTGTGTCTGTCTAAATCTACGCATGCATACGGACACACTTACAGGAAACTGAACTTTTGTGTATGTTCTTAGGTGCCTGCAAATGTGTTTGTGCACACAGGCAAAACATGTTGGCCATAATCATAGAATCACCAATAGTTACAAAGCCATTAGAAAGAAATGATTGCTTCTGTAAATGACAGACGTGGAAACAGATTTCTGGTCTGGCTGTAAATCATACTAGTTGCGGTCCACAAGTTTGGCTGGATATGGCTCAGGTTTGGGATGACATGGTCCAAAGTACATCAGCTGTGCATTCCCGTCGTGGCCATATATGCACACAAACATTGAGGAAATCGCTCTCTTTCTCACTTTTGTCCACAACACTCGACACCAAGCAACAACAATATCTAAACACACACATACAACATCAGTGGTTGCAATCCATTTCTTCCTGAGCCTATAACAGTGTGTCAAAGAGACGGAGACAAGAATCAAGTGTTTGTACTATTAGGATCTTCACTGAAAATCAGTCCACTTTTGCAGATCGTATGATGAGAGAATTTTTGTGAAACTATCTTACACCCATCATCACCACTGTTTTAAAGAAATGCCAAGGCTCTTAGTGGTGTGCCTTTGTGCCCAAGACATGCACTGAACCCATAAAAATGCAACGAGACTCTAGGGATGTTGGCAAATGCAATTAAATTCTTACTGATAGATTCTACAATGCACTGAAATTTCAAGCTGAGTGTGCGGCCTGAACCCAGAGATTGTGTACAATGTAATCTTTGATCATACGCATAAAATCTACTCGACTGAGGGGAAAAAGATGGCAATGTGTGTCTCTACCCACTTTTCAGATCACACTGAAAACAGATACGCAATGCGCAATAACTCCCACACACTGAGTGCCCTGCCTTTAAGAATCAAGTGTGTCAAGTGTCACTACAAACACACAAACCCTAACAGCATGTCTGATGAAGCTGCAGCCTATTGCTTGTCACTGAACACACAGCAAAATCCTCAACATACGGCATCTCATAGAAGTTACCTGCATTTGTCTGACCATCATGCACAAATTCTGAACCAGATGTGGAGGTGTGTGGGGGGGGGGGGGGAATTGGTATTCAAGAAAGAAAAGCTTCACAATGTCAACTGTTTCTAAGAATCGTGGAACGGAATTCTCCTGCTTCTGACTTTTTAGTTTGTTTGTTTTATGACATAATGCTGTGTGTAAAAATGCCTACAAAAATGGTCAGTATGTGTGCATATGCGTGTATGTGTGAATATCATTATTAGATTTGTTAATTTTTTTAAGCCTGATCCTACTCTCTAAAAATATACCGATCATGAAATGGCTGATTTTTGTAAGCCTGATTTTACTATCTAAAATATATAGTGCGGAATTGGGAAGTTGCTATTGGAGATACTATTTAAAATAAAATAGACAGGAAGTTCTGAAATACTCAATTTTTTTTTTTAATTTAAATCAGCCAATAGGGTTCTAAACAGTTAGACAGATTCTAGGTAGTGCACAACCACCTAAAAAAAAAAGGAACCAAAAAACAAATTCAGAAGAATAGTGTGACACAGAGCAGTCTGACGAATGCTGGGAGGACTACACACACATAAAAAACTGTAATTAATCTGTAGACTTGAACCCATGCTCACCCACTCTAGGGCTAAAAACATGAATAGTCTAAAAGAAAAAACACATATAAAATCCACAGCTAAACGCTACAGCAGACATTAAATTCTCACCTTAACATTCATGCTGTAAAATACAAATAACATAAAATTCATTTCCAGCCAAACCACACATGTAATGATTTAACTTCCTTCTGCTCAACTGACAAAACTGAAAAAAATGTCACTGTGAACCTGGAGCGTTGCAGATTTATATCGTTCCCAGTTCTTAGAACTCATCCCTCTATCACCAAACCTTCCTGTACAAATATACAGACCTGAAAATAAAACAGGAACTGGCTGGCTTTATCCTCTAACCAAGCCTTAAAACGGACCGTATGGACTTTGTAAACAGTGAGACGTGTACGCAAAAAATACACAGAGAAGATCAGAGTAAATGAATATACAAATTATGTAAAACCTGAGCCACATTGCCAAAGAGAAAAACAAGTCCATCACCTCAAGTCAGGGGTAAAATGCATACACTAATCTTTCTTTTTTTTTTAATCAAGGGCAGGCAATCAAGTATCATCGTCATGATTTTCTATGTCTACTGCAGGAACAGTATCATAGATCGTTCACAACTAAAAAATATTTAACACTAAAAATTCAAGCAGTGAGCAGACATGGGGGAAGAAATCACTAAACGAACTGTGTATGTTTCAACTTTTGGTACGATCATGACGATGGATCAGAACTGTTGGAATCACAAATGGCAGAAGTCTACATGTGATAATGACCGCTGAGGATATAGAAAAGCCCCCAACACATTTATGCTCTACTGCTGCACAAACTGGGTGCTTAAAAGCAGAGAACAACGGATCACACAGAGGACTCACAATACACATCCATGCAGTTCCAGTTTCCTTTGTCTTGATCATGTGAGGAGAAATACAGAACACCATTACCTAAAGAACACAGATGTCCAGCCCTTGCTTTTCTTGTCGTCCAGTCAGTATACGTGAAGAGCAGTGACGGATCCAAATATTTTTCACTCCATTTTTTTTTTTTAAAAGAAGAAATGCACCACTTTCACATTCAGCAAGTCTACACCACTCTTCACCACATCTTTGGAAACTACATCCGCCCATTTTGTTTGTTTGTTGTTGATCAGTCATGTACCAACAAAGAAAAGTGCACAGAAGTTTTCGAATGACAGCTGACAAACAAAAGCACATCACACACAATCTCTGGAGTTGTCTTCAAACATTTCTTTTCTTTGTTCATTTGCCAAATCAAAAGAACACACACAATCAGTGACAGTAGTATGAAGATGCTTCCACGGATCACTTGCTCAGCACACACAAGTGTACTGCACAGAGCAAACAGGTATCCTGAATAGTTCTGTTCCTGAAAAGTTGGATCAGCACACACACACACACCCAGTCCCTGCAGATTTCGAAGCACTG
The DNA here is from genome assembly GCA_016801955.1 of Conus betulinus. Lineage (NCBI taxonomy): Eukaryota > Metazoa > Mollusca > Gastropoda > Neogastropoda > Conidae > Conus > Conus betulinus. Next base: position 402,707 of record JADBJO010000283.1, read on the forward strand.
TTGACACTGTCCTCATTTTTTTTTTTTGTTTTTTGAATGCCTGACCACTATATGCTGCGCCTGAGAAGAGGGCTAGAAGATGACCTCGTATAGCGTGGCTTTCTTGTCGCCCGAGCCTGTGACAATGTATTTGTCGTCTGCTGCAATGTCACAGCTCAACACAGAGGATGACTCCTTTGACTGAAACACACAATACACATTTCATGTTACTTACATTTAAGAAAACTGGACATCATCTATTCAATACTTCAAAAAAGACGACAACCCATAGAACTCCACAAACAATTCAAGAGACTCAAAAACACAAATCGAAGCTTTTGTTTATTGCACTAAACAGTAAAGGCAGGTACACTTTCAACCAGTTTCTGCAGAGACACACAACAATAAATGGAACTAATAATTAACGGCACCTATAAAAAGTGGAAAGCCTGTTGAATTCTCACTTGATAAACAAAACCACCACTAACTTCTATACGCCCAAGTGGGCAGCGAACTTGTAGAATAAAGAGAGAGGACAGACAGAAAAGCAAACCTGTAGAATAAAGAGAGAGGACCCGACAGAAAAAACAAACGCGTATGCAGGCGGCAGCACAGCGAGTGAATCTGACAATGAATTTCACTGATTATGAAAGCTCTCTGAAAACAGCAGCATACTTCTCAGACACCTGACATGAGATGAAAAGGAGAAGTGATGGCAAGACCAGGAACAGAAAAAACGGGAGGCAAGAGACGGAAAGGGAGATGGTACAAAAACGAACAAAGCATAAGGGACAGAATTATCAACTTTATAAGAGAGGAGATTAAGACTGAACGATCAGAAAAAAAAGAACCAAAACAAAGGCAAAAAAGCTACAAAGACTGTAAACAACAGACAGACATAAAATGTAAAAGGAACAAGCAAAAAAAAAGTGCGTTTTGATAAACCAGCATGACCAACAAGAAAAAAAAAAAAGGTGGTTTTAATAAACCAGTAAAACCTGGAGCCCACCTGAAAGATGCTGGCCCCATACGGAGTCCTCCAGGCGTTGAGCAGGTTGTCTTTGCCAGTGGACACAAACCACTTGCCACAGTAGGCGAACTTGAGGGACAGCACACAGCTCTCATGCAGGTGCAGCTGGTACTTGTCGGCATTGCTGTGATGCAGAACCTCCACATTGCTGCTCTCCATCCTGTATCATGAACACACATGTTGGGTAAAATTATCATTTCTTTTAAAAAAAAAAAAAACAACAACATAAAATTACCCTTTCATTTAAAAACAAACAAGCAAGCAAGCATCACATGGGAGGGGAAAGGGTGAAGGGGGCCCTGTGAATCACATACAGCAAGCTGCTGGGACCATTTTCTGCAAACATACAGAGTTCACGTAACTATTTACAAAGTGTTGGCTTAACCCAATACATGTATCAAATAAGCCTCATCTTTGGAAGAGTTCACCAGCTCTTATGTCTACCTCTGCCTGGGTCCACTGTCAATAACACAATGACTATAAATCTTGATTTTCAGTAGATCTGTGGACGATTCCAGAAAGACAAAGTAGTCCTGCATTCTCTCATTTCTGCATTTATCTGAATGCTTTTGAATTCTGTCCATAGACGTGCATGTTTTACTGACGAATAAATTACTCTACAAGTAACCCTTTAAAACGAAAAATTTAACTTGCCCTGTTCTCCCCCATGCCCCCCGCTCACTCCCCTCCCTTCTCTGTAAGTCTAATCAAATATGGACCAAGGGCACAAAACAAGCTGCTCAAAGTAACCTGTAATAAACCATGACAGCCAAACAAATGACAACATACCATGAGTCAATGCGTGCAGTGACTGAGGGGAAATAGCTTGATTTTCTGGCCAAGAAGAGCTTCCTACGAATCTATACAGTTTTACATAACTAGAAATATCCAATAACACCTTTTTTTCTTTGAAGGAGCGCTTGCATCTGATAGCACGCAATTACTGTGAGAACTGGGTACTAATTAAACTTGCTCACAACTACAGTCTGTCAGAAGTACATTGAAAAGCAAACGTATCAAAACTCAGCGTTATTTTGTGCGGACTTTTGTACATATATAGACAGCATCATTTTTGTCTTACCAGAGTGATTCTCTTTCTAAAAGGTAGGCAAAATAAACTTCTCATCATTCAGAACCTTGCTATCTTGGCCATACTCCACAGATGTCAGACATGTGGTTTGATTCCAGTGTGCCATCAGCTGTATTTTTCAGGCAGACCTTGAGATAACCAGTCTCTCGCGACAATGGTTTGGTTTTTCCATGATTACTTTGCAACCTTTCATTGATTAACAATCCTAAAGCTGAATCCACTGGGATCCAAATAAAGCCCACACACATGGCAGCCAAGACGCCACTCACCCCACAGCCAGCCACTCCCCTGTTGGGCAGTAACCCAGGGAGAAGATCTGAGAAGAGAAGTCATGCTGCTGAAGTTGCCTCCCCTGCAACATGAAAATGAAACGTCATTCAAACAGTGATAATCGAAATCATAGCAATAAAAATACCACAGAGTCCGCTACACCTTGGCCAGTAAAACAGCACCTGCTTACAGGAAGCATGATAAAATGAAAGGATTTCAACCCAACAAGCATGACTGACTAGTCACCATAGTGTAGCAGAAGTGCCAAGGACTACTACTGGAAGATCAGTTTGAAGCCCAATGTGGACACATACCTGTGGTATTTTCAGGCCCCACAGGTTTCTACTCAAAGCTGTTGCGGGTACTGTGCGCTCAAATGTAAAGAATGGAAACATGAAGTTCCTTCATCTACTTGACATGTCTCTGAGAGTGTAGTTCAAATTTCATGACCAGCTTAACTCTTGCTGCTGTCTGTATCATAATGAAAGAGAGTGTACAGTACAGCCCAGTCACACTCCTCATCCTCTCTCCTCATTTTTTTTTTTCTTTTCCAGAAAATGTTTGAAATTTTGTCACCTAGATTTTGACGTCTTCTTCACAATGGTTCATGTGGTGAATTAATATCAATATGTTTGTTATTGGCAGGTTCACGGGACTGTTACTGGCCCTCCAGAGGACAGTGTTCACTTGGGCCAGCTCTGCAACTAAGAAGTTACTGTCATTGGTAGTTTGCTGACTGGACAGTGTCCTGCATATGATGAACCATTACCAAAGGAACTTCACAACAATGCAGAGTCTCCGCTGGTGGGCGACTTCATGATGACCTGTTATGATAAATCTCTATGGGTTTCTTTTAGGGTGTTGGAACAAGTAATGCGACAGTAAGGTCCCAAAAATGTCACGGATGAGACTGCATAAAAACAAACCAACATACAAAGCTTCCTTTGATGCTTGGTAATAAAAAAAAACACATGGGGTGGGAGATGGGGGGGGGGGGGGGGGGGGGGGGGGAGAACAAGATGTCTGTTAAACAGAAAGAATGCCAAGAACTGCATCCATTTTTTTTTCATAACATCTGTGGCTTTCCTGTCCTCTATCGTTATCACCTCCATGGATCAATAAATTGTATAAAGGGTCACATTTCACATGGTAACAAACTATACAAATGTGCTGGAAAACAAAACAAATACCACAACAGTTCATTTCCCGTATATTCACTGCAGCCTATGAGAAAAAAAAAAAAGTTGAGAATAATCACTGGATATGTCAGACTGTGTTTCTGACTGGCAAGTGCATTCCACACACCAGCAAAATCACAAGCTCACATACACACACAAACGTACTAGGAGGAATATACAGACCAACAGAGGAAACAAATGCATGCACTTTCTGTCCATCCAGCAACTCACCTCTCTAAGGTCCCATGAGCGAACAGTATTATCCAGTCCTCCTGTCCACAGCTTAGTACCATCCGGAGAAATATCTATACAACTGGCACCATCTGTGTGACCTTGGAACTGCCTGCAAAGAAACATGCAAGATTCTGAGTCATGACAGGAAAATCAAAATTTGCAAGCATATTTTCTGATAACAATCGCCATAAATGAAAAATATGAACAGCTTCCTGGCAAAAAGATACAGCTCCAATGAATTTCAAGTTCAAAATGTATGTAAAGAACAAGCAGACAATGTCTGATAAGACACAGTCGGGCTGACTGTTAATGTAACAGTCTTACTGGTGCACATTATAAATAACTTGATTTGCTTTGTTTGTTTATGAAGGGAAACAGCTATGGTAATAAAAAAAAAAAAAAGGGAGGTAAACTCGAATTCTGCAGCCTGACGTTTCCTCTCGGAAAGAAATGAACCAATCGAATCATTCCCCTCTTTAAGTCTCTCCACTAGCAACCTGTTTCTTGTACAATAAAGTATTAAGCTCAAGCTTTCTGCCATAAACACATTCACTACCCTGGCCCTTCCTACCTGTGCGTCTGTCATCACCTCTGTACCCCATCCCCTTCTCTGTGTTCAAAAGCAGATCCATTTTACTTCCCAAATCCCACATTCAAATGATCAAGTGTAAGCACCTGTTCTTTCTCTGTCTCAGGCCCACACACCTGAAACAAGCTTCCCCTCTTTCTCTTCATTAAAAAACAACTCTGGATTCTTAAAGCTAACCTCAAAACCTTCCCTTTTCCCGTCTGATTTTTGCCTCTCCATCTGTTTTTTTTTTTTTTTTTTTTTTTTTTTTTTTTTACCTGTAATGCATATGCCTGCAAGTTCTAGTATGCAAGTGCAATATGCATACACGCACTCTGAACTTCCTTTAGCTCAAGAAAAAAGTGCTGGATAATTATCATTATTATCATCATTATTATCATTACTATTACTACCTTCATTGCAAACATTTTCGTTCCCTCAATACTGGAATTAACAAACTCATTATCCAAAATCCCAGAGATAAAAAAAAACTCCTGAAAAAAAAAAAAGAGAAAACAAGAGCTTGTTTCAATCAGTAAGAATCTCACCGAGAACAGATTTTTTCTATTTAAAACAAATGTCTGAAACTTAACGGACAAAACCTGAACCATGCATGTCAGCTATAAATGAGAATTTCTTCTCAGTCCCTCTAGTTTAAACCTTGTCCACAACAATGTTGCGATGATACACCAGTGAAGCTTTTCTGCTAATATCACAATTTCACACCAACTCAGGGGAAGCTACTGTAACACTTTTTTTTTTTTCTTTAGCATGGAAGGCAATGCCCATTTTCAGACTTTTAAGACATAAGCCCATTTCTTTCTCGTTTGTGGAACTGCATGACAGGGGCTCACAAATCAGCTGCTGCTGGGAACTGGAGCGTTTCAGAACAGCTGGCGCTGAAACGTTTAACTCCCTTTCATTAAACGTCTACAGTTTCATGCATGTCATGATCTCTTTAAACGTATTCCAAAAATAGCCTTTTGTGCAGCAGAATCAAAGTATCATGAATAACAAAACTGGCTGCTTCAACCTTACCCCCTTCATCTGCCACTTCACTTCCCTCTCTACCTGATCCCTCTCAACTCCACCCCCAATTCTCTTTCACACTGAATAGACTGATGACTCATTCAATGACTTAGGGGGAAAAAAGTGTCAACAGATGAGTCATACCACACAAATTCACACCCTGTCAACCAAGCAAGCACGCAGTCGAGGTAAGTCACATATTATCCAATACACCCCAGATAAACATTTGTGCTTTCCAGAACATGGCCAGCATCACTTGGCAGCTGACCAGTGTACGATATTCCCTTACCTTACTAAGGTCTGATTGTGCAGGTCCCACACAGCTATGTTTCCATCGCTGCAACAACTGAAGCACACCTTGCCGTCAGGGCTGATGGCCAGAGAGCGTAACATGCTGGAGCACTGGACGTCAGCTCTGCCTTGATGCGAGGTGTGGGCTGAAAACCACAAATACCCTCTCCATCACAGCTCTTTCCCTGTCAACAGTTTTTTTTTTCTTTCTTTCTTTGTTTTGAACAGTGTGTACAGTACTTTTTAGCTTTCAATTGAAAAAAAAAAAGAATTCTTCACTTGACTTTGCTTGAACGAAATGAAAGTGAGTTGATAAGCTGTTTTCCTGAATGAAGTTGTGTTGTGAACATCTGTTTTTACATCATTTTTCCCTTAAAAAGCAAAGCAATGAATGTTCGAGTGTTTGCTTCTTGTGGTATTAGACCTTTCAAATAACATCATAATTTTTTTTGCCCATTTGTTTGTTTGTTTAATCTTTCTCTCTCATGTTTTTGTTTGTTTGATCTTTCTCTCTCACGTTTTTGCTTGTTTAATCTTTCTCTCTCACGCTTTTGCTTGTTTAATCTTTCTCTCTCATGCTTTTGCTCGTTTAATCCTTCTTTTTCATGCTTTTGCTCGTTTAATCCTTCTCTCTCATGCTTTTGCTCGTTTAATCCTTCTCTCTCATGCTTTTGCTCGTTTAATTCTCTCATGTCATTTCATGCAAATCTCTTCTTTTAACTGTGCCCGTTTCCTTTCCATTTGAATCATTATTTACAATCAGTCCCAGCTTATGTGCACAGTTGCATCCCCTAGACTGCAGACTGCAACAGATAGGCATCAAACTGCACAGTATGGCTGAAGTCTGCAGAGAACTCTACTGTAGAGCATATACCTACATGGCTGAAAGACTAGGCAAGTGTCATTACAGATTCAATGAAAAGACTGCCCACTGACCGTGGCCAAGTCCCAGATGGACAGAGTGCTGGCCTCCCCTCCCACGATCAGCGTGCGCCCATCCTGCAGCAGCTTGATGGAGCGGATGTAGTTCTCTTTGCTGCACACACAACACATTGCCAATGAAATCCATCATTCAAGGTCCATCACACATACACACTATGCGCACAACTTCTCTCAAATCTTGCCAGTGGAACACATTATGCACACTACTTCTCTCCTTCTTGCCGTTATTCAGTGTCCATCAAACTCTATATGCACAGCCTCTCTCAAACCTTGCCCCTACCCATTATTTGGTGTCCATCACACACTATGTGCTCTACCTCGCTGGCAATGAAATCCATTATTCTGCCTCCGTCACACAATATGAGCACAACACTCAAACTTTGCCAATGAAACCTATTATCTGGTGTCCATCACACACAGGGTGACAATGAAAGCCATGATTCAGCATACGTCATACATGATGTTCAGCCTCTACCTTAACAAATGTATGCAAGTGGACACCCCAGAGTTCATACAACTCTTGCAATCATAATTTCAATGACTTTTCCAGACACCCTTCCCCCTTTTTCCCTCCAATTGTTTTTTCCCAAGAACTATGAAAATCATGTAAGGACAGAGACATTCTATATATACATTTCAATACTGCACATACACCACTGAAAAATGTCACCAGCAAACAAAGAGCAAGATTTGTTATCGTTGACAAATGACATTGTTACATTTAGCATGATTGGCATTTCTCAGGATTTTCATCTACATCTGTAAACTTTGCTGAAGAGAAATAAGCTTAAGGCAGACACGAGTTTCAAACACTTTTCAAGTTCCCTTGCTTAAAATCCCAATGTTCAAGGTCTCTCTGGTCCTTCAGGAGTTCTTATATTAGGAATGCCACCACTGTACATCAGGCTGTGACTCAGCAGCTGGTCTCCATAGGCAAAGGGCCTTAAGATGACATAATACTGAGAGCGTCACAGTGCCAGGACTGTGTAAAAATGAACCTGAGATGATTGTGTATCAGAGAGCCGGAATGCCCCAAACAGGATAATGAACGACAAATGAGGCAACTGTAAAGGGAAAGAAATCAATCGTAAAGGGAAAGAAATCCGACCAGTCTTGTGACCCACTCACCAAACAGTCCAGCTGCGAGATAGGACTTTTGTTCCCAGGCTGACTGATGTCCCACACTTTGACACAGCCCTGAAACACACAGAGGCCACGGTATAATACGCATTACAGCCCGAGGCCCTTGGCTCAAACGATGCAATGCATGGCACATATATAGTAAGAAATATACAGCAACATTTATCAGCGCTAAAAGATACAAACAAATGAAAACTCTGTAGAGCATGTAGCATATAAATATATATGTTGAACTATACACAACAGTGCGGGCAAATGTCATAGTCTACAGCCCTTTCAACTGGTGGAGAGCCTTCAGCCAAGGCTGTTCTCAACTGAACCAGCAAGTAGATTATGCACCTAGTTATGCCATCTCCATGATGCCAATGGTCCTTGTCTCTGTTCTCAACTGCAGTCCATTATTTCACAAACCAAGATTATCGAGTAATGCATATCTTGGCAATTCTAGGTTTGCATGGGAAGGAGCACTCGATTTGGTCCTATTTGGGACCATGCAAAGGGAAGCAACTGCACAAAAGATTTCCTGTGGTAGAAATCAATTTGTGAGTGGCTGACAAACTCTTTGGAGTCAGAAATCAATTTGTGGCTGGTTGACCTGAACTTGCATCTGATTGTTTGGCAAACATTTAATTTGGTACAATCAGAGTGTTCAAATTCACACTGCCATTTCAAATAAACAGGTGTAATTCTGGCAAAGAGACTGCTAAATACATCAGTAAAGTTGTTGCTAAATTTAATTTCATGGCAAATTTAAAACAGTTCCAGGCTCTGTATGCCCTACCTTAATCTAGCATTTCAAGCATCATTTTGCAGGCTGTCCTCTCCCTTGAGAAAAGATCTTTCAAACTTCAGTTAAAGAATCAATTTGTAGTTGGATGTAACTTAGCAGTCTCTCCTGCTAAACTACAGACTATGGAAATCAAGTAAGACAGAAACTGTAGTTGTCACAAGTATGCGTTAGATCTGCGGACTAGTGGGCCATTCCATTTAAACAGTCTTTCATCACAGCTACCAACTTTCAGAGTTAAATTTTGTGAACCAGGACAGTTCAAAGAGGAATCTGCCCTCTGACTGACTGAACTGAATAAAATCAGCTGACAATGATGATGTATGTGCCAGCACACTGTTTCCAGGTAAGACTGAAAGTCACTTTTGTTCCATTCACTGACTTTTACCTCTCATTATCAACAAAAACAAAAAAAGCAAGAATGAGACCTCACCCAAAAAGACTCCCATTTTTTTGAGATAAACACACGTTGGATCATTTTCACACAACGAATGAGTTTCATAAATGATTTTTTTTTTCAAAGAAAAATTCTTGGAACAGTTTGGAATGATTCGTAGCCGTTTCCTGCAGCAAAAAGTTAAAAACGACTCACAAGTCCACAATACGGATGACGCTGTCAACACAAACATTTGCCCACCTTGCCCCCTGTGTAGACGTGGCGTGTGGGGTTGCTGATGGTGACAGCGCACACCACTTCCCCGTGGTTCAGTGTGTTGATCTGCCGAGCATGTCGCGGGATGCCAGGGCCGATCAGCGCGTCAGGAGGGAAAGGCACCGGCTGCATCTGGCCATCCCCACTCACATGGAAGGAGTAGGCACTGGTGGGATACAACAACAAAAGATTAAACGACTGAATATACAATATCAACCTGAAATCATATCACATGCAGAAAACATCTGATTTCCCCAAACTGAAATCTACAGTCATATTTACTGGAAGTGAACAGGAAATTTTAATGAACACCTGAAATGTTAATCTTGTTGTATTACAAGTATTCAGCATGAGCATGTATCTAATCACAGATTTTCCATGGCATACGTGTGAGCATGTGACTTCAGTCTCCTAATGCTCCACTGGGCTTTGAACAACATGAAATTAATCAAACTGAATTTCCCTCTTATCTATGGCTGCTAAATTTAAGTACAAAATCATATCATTCAAACACCACAACTAATGATACCACTGTGCCTGTAGATCACAAATCTGGCTTCAGATTCTTGATTACCAACCATGGAGAAACATTCATGCAAAGAAAAAGCTTCATACAAGTCTAAACAAATTACCATACTTCTCTCCCTGGGCATTTTAGGGGCTCAAAAATAAATATCCCAAGCCCTACCTTCATTAATAACACTGTTAAGTTTGCATGTTATTGAAATCCATCCAGCAGCCAATGTCTTGTACACCACTGTTCACTTTCCACAGATTTTGATCGCAAGCATACTTCCCAGACAACATCCACGAGCCCAGAGTCTATCTTATCTGCACAGACTCTTCAAGAAAGTTCTTTCAGTTTTCCCCTAGCTTTCCCCCCCGAGTTCCAGGACTCTACACTGTACTCAATTCCCAACCAGTAACCTTACAACTAGTATTTTCATGTACGTCTGGCTTATGTCCTATGTACTGATGCTACTCACGGCTTTCCTCCAGGGATGGTTGGCATTGATGCTCGCATGTGATGGGCATCCACCCCTACCTGAAAATATGAAATGGAGAAAATGATCTCTGATAGTTGATAACCGCGCACAACAGCATCATCAAAGGGACAGTCATTAAGGGGTGGAAAGATTAAAAGTCACTCAGCGCAAATGAGTTTTGTCACAAGCCTGTGTGTGTGTGTGTGTGTGTGTGTGTGTGTGTGTGTGTGAGTGTGTGTGTGTGTGTATGCGTGTGCATGCGCACGCACACACGTGCTGTATGTTTATGTGTGTGTGTGTATCTGCTATGTGTGTGTGTGTGCACGCGCGTGCATGCGTGCAGGCCTGCAAAAGCGTGTGTGTATGGATATAGGTGTTTACGTGGGTGGCAAAAATAGACATATGAAAGAGAGATTACAGACGAACAGGCAAAATAAAAGTTGCTGAAAAAATGACAAGAGAATTGGAAAGTGTATCCATTCCCCAAATTACAAAATCCTGACACCTAAAATGTGGCCGACATACCTCTTTGTAGCCAGAATGACAAGTGAGAAAAAGAGAGAGAGAGAGCGCGAGATACAGAGAGAGAGAGAGACAGAGAGACTGAGAAAAAGAGAGAAGAGATATCTGTGTATGACAGTTAGAGATGATGTGTAAGCTTTTCCTCTGAAACTACCTGTCAGTCCGTTGATCAAATGTCATTTCTGTACAGCACTGAACTATACTGTAATTGTATTGCTCAGTGGCACATGAGTGTGGAGCTGCTTTGCATTGTAAAGTTCTGAATTACAGTGTATTCCAAACCTGTTTACCCTAAAACTGCCAATGGTGTACTTTTCTAAAATGAGTGCATTTTTTTTTTCCCTACAAAATGTGTGTACACATCTTTCAAATTTTTGTCAAACCTTAGGAGGAGGGGGAGGGGGGATTTCATTTCATCTACGGCATCACACAGTAGGGAGTAGACCGACAGCAGATGGATACCTGATCTTAGAGTACTTGCCGTTAAAAAGGTTCTCCCAATATGTTACTTTCAAATCCTGATTCTTCTGCATACTCAGGCACAAATTCAGGCTCTTTCACCAGGTTGTTTTGTTTTGTTTTGTTTTTGTTTTCTTAAATTTCTGAGCCTGCAGTCCCTGCCATAGTTCGGCATCATCCAGACACAAGTTCGTATGCACAAGTTAAGGAGAGAGTGTGTCGTCTTTGGTCATACCATACAAACACAATGGTTACATACATCATGTGCAACTATCACTCAAGAACTTTGTCTCGAGATTTTTTTTTTTACCTTTTTTTTTTTTTTCTAGTTTGTCATATTTAATTCGTATTTTTCGCCAACCATGTGTTCAAAATTCAGCAAAATGGTATGGGTAAACGGGTCTGGTAGTGTGTATTGTACTGCAGTACATTTTATTGTGCTGTAGCGTATTGTACTGTGCTATGTTCTACTGCATTGCCCTCTAATGTGCTGAAGAGCACAGTACTGCATTAAACTGAACTGTACTACTCTACATTGCATTGCACTAACCGTCGCAGCGCTTTGTGATGAACTTTACTGCACTGCACTGCACTGCACTGCACTGCGCTGAATTGCATTTGCACTGCATAGTTCTGCACTGCATAGTTCTGCACTGCATAGTTCTGTGTTGTAAAGACACTGTACAGTATCCTACTGTTCTGTGTTGTATCATAGTATCAGGAGTGTCAAATGCCTAAATAAATAAAAAAAAAAAAAAAAAAAAAAAAAAAAACACCAGGGGATGGGGAACCTGATGGAATAGTTGGTTTTTGTTGAAAGAAAAAAAAAAAAAAAGAGGTGGAGGAAAAGATGACAAGGCAGAGCGAAACAGGAAATCCCTGATTTTTTTCCAAAATCACTTTACAGCGCATTATTTTTGTAGTATAGTGTACAGCAGTGCTGGGAAGCATAAATACATGGAAATAAATGTCTGCTTGCAAGTGGCTCCCAAACATAGGGTGCACGGACATTTGTTTATACATCTGTAGCACATATCTAAATAAACTGTATGAATGTGTACACCTAAGTGTTCAGTACACAGAGGAAAAATCGGAGAGTGCTGTGTCAGGTGTGCACAACACCACACAGAAAACAAATAACAACGTGAGCATACACGGGCATGAAAATGCATTTCATTCCCCTCCCATCCTCTCTCGCCCCCTCCTCCAACACACTCACACAAACAACATTCATACAACCACACATGCATACAAGCTGCTGCCTTGCCCTATACATTTGCCTTGTTAGTTCAAGCCCTTAGCAACAGCTGCCCAGTCAATTAATGAACACAGAGGCACGGCAGCACTCTCACTATTGTTAAAACACATTCACACAGATCTATTACTGCACAGAACTCACTGAACGCACCTTCGAGAGAATTTGTTTGTTCCTTACAAATGCTACAACAGGGAAACACAAACTGCTCTGAATTCTGAGCATTTGAGGTGCGGGGGGGGGGGGGGGGGGGGGGGGGGGGGGTGAAGGGAAGGGGAGCTTGGGGGGAGGGCGGGGGGAAGGGAATGCATGATTGTGTGTACAGAAAGATGCATGCCTGCAGGCATACATACATCCATGCTTGATCGAGTGTGCTGTGTTTGTGTGAGTCAGCATGTGTGTGTGTGTGTGTGTGTGTGTGTGTGTGTGTGTGTGTGTGTGTACATGTATGTGTGTGTGTGTGTGTGTGTGTGTGTGTGTGTGTGTGTGTGTGTGTGTGTGTGTGTGTCCCCCTACATTGCTGTACATTGTATCTCATTGTGAAATTCTAAATCATCATCCTTTTCGGCTTTGTCACTAATCCTATTAAAATTCAATACCTAAATCATCATCCTTTTTGGCATTGTCACTAGTAATCCTATTAAAATTCAATATCTAAATCATCATCCTTTTGGCATTGTCACTAATCCTATTAAAATTCAATATCTATATCATTATCCTTTTTGGCATTGTCACTAATCCTATTAAAATTCAATAAAGTTAAAAAGAGAGAGAGAGAGAGAGAGAGAGAGAGAGAGAGAGAGAGAGAGAGAGAGAGAGAAAGAGAGAGAGAGAGAAAAGGCCTCAGACAGACACAAAACTTTCATCAATATTACCTGTTGCACCACATGAAAAACTTTTTTTTTTACAGTTTCCAAACTTAGGAAGTGATTAAAAGTAAAAATTTAATCATATGTGCACATTAATTTTTTTTTCATCATATTGTTATGTATGTAAAGACAACACACACACACACACACACACACACACACACACACACACACACACATGATTACTCCCTCAGCAAACCACACACATACATGCAGGCTTTATCTCATCACGATCGCTCCAACAACCAACAACACACATACACCCAAAGACTTACCCTCATCATAACCTCTTCTACAACAAACTCACATGCACACACCCACGGACTCTACCACATCAAGGTCACTCCATCAACCATGATATAGTCATACGCGCACAAAGTGACCAACGCTCACCAGAGGCCGAGGTGGGTAGCCCATCAAAGAGTTTGGCTCCCCCGATGCCGTTGACTAGGGCAGTGGGGGCGCTGTGACCAGGACTGAGTTCTGCCGAAGGAAGAGCTGCTGAGGGGGTGAGTGGGGTAGGGATGGAGAGGGTACGAGGCTGAAGAAGAAGAGACAGCCACCAACACAGCCAGTCAGACAACAGCCAAAAACCAACAACAAAAAAATAGTCCAACCCAAAAAAAAAAGAAGGAAAAAAAAAAAAAAAAAAGAAAATGGAAAAAAAAATTATGTTAAAACAAGGGAGGAGATGAAAAAAGAAAATTACACCATGTAAAATCAAATGTGAGTGCATTAGAGAGAAAAAGAAAAAAGAGGAAATGCTTTCGAGTGCGCGCGTGCGTGTGTGTGTGTGTGTGTGTGTGTGTGTGTGTGTGTGTGTGTGTGTGTATGTGTATGTGTGTGTATGTGGAAAGTGGGGTGTGATGAAGGTGGCGAGAGTTTTCTGTGCTACCATAAAACAGAAAAGAAAGAAAACATACAGCAAGAAGAACATAACTGGATTTAAAGAGAAAAAAAAGAAGCAAACTTACAATATACATCATGTAAAACACAAAGAAGCATTTCCTCTCATAAATGTGATTCTTTAAACAAGGTTTCTGCATAAGAACGTCTTGCTCTCTGAGAGGGGAGGGGTGTGATGATGGGGTAGGGGATGGGGTTGAAGATGGGTTTGCTAGAAGCTTAAGGCAAAAAAGAATATGTGTGCATTCTTTGATATCACTGGCAGTGCTACTGGCATCCCCATTTCTCCTAACTTTCCTTTTTGTCTTTGTTCCATAAATCACTCCACATGCACATTTTCTTACTTTCTGTTTTGCAAAGTCTCTAAACACCCCCAATCCTTCCTATTTACCACCCTCACCTTCTTCCATGCATGCTTTCAGTTTTCCCTCATCCCTTCCCCCCTCCCCCCCCCATTTTCAAGGGCTTCCCATCCCATCCACCCTCCCCGAATACATAAATGAGTCTTTCACTGGCACTGCTTCTACTCTTAATGTGTCGAATGAAACGATGAAGGATCTTGAAATACTGGATGAGATGAAACCTCTCCAGTATCTGCCGTCACTATGAAAATGCGAGGGCACAGAACATGACGTAAGTCTGAAGAACAACACGAGGGAATCAAGGACAGGGGAGGGCATCGAACATGATGGGAAGTACCGCGATAAGAAAAGACAAGGGAACTATGGGGGGCAAGAAACAGCACAGACCATAAAGGATCTACACAGAGGAGATGACTCGGGAGACAAGGGATGTACAGACAGCGGAGGGCACAGGAGTCGGAGATGAGGGAACTAGGGATCTGGGGGAAAGCACAGGCAACGAAGGAAGAGCAGGGAAGGGCACAGAAGACAAAGGAAGTAAGGAGAGGGGGAGGACGCTGAACACAAGGAAACTGAGGTCAATCCAGCTTTATGACACAAATGATGGGGGGGAGTAAGGAGAGAGGAGGATACAGAAGACAGGGGAAGTAAAGTGAACGCACAGAAGATGAAGGAAGTAAGGAGAGAGGAGAGTACAGAAGATGAGAGAAGTAAGGAGAAGAGAGAGCACAGATGACAAAGGAAATACGGAGGGAGAGTGCACAGAAGAAGGGGAGCCTATGGCAGATGATGGAATGAGAATGGAAGACTCAGAAGACAAAGCAGACAAGGAGAGAGAGAGGAATGTAAAGAAGACAAAGGGAGGTAAACGAGAGGGCAGGACACAGACATAGAAGTGACGGCACAGAGGATGAGGGAAGCAAGGACAGGAGGGTCAACAGACACAAGGAAAGCGAGGAAAAGGGAAGGTTCTGGACACCAGGACACTGTGGACGACAAAACCGCAGGATACAGATGACAAGGGAAGTAAGGAAAGTAGAGGGTACAATAGACAGGGAACTACGGGCAACGGGAGGGTACGGAAGACATGGGAAGTAAGAAAAGGGATATATAAAAAGACTGGGAAGAAAAGAAAGGGGAGGGTACAG
Organism: Conus betulinus; assembly: GCA_016801955.1. Classification (NCBI taxonomy): domain Eukaryota; kingdom Metazoa; phylum Mollusca; class Gastropoda; order Neogastropoda; family Conidae; genus Conus; species Conus betulinus. The sequence goes on from JADBJO010000283.1 coordinate 418,404, forward strand.
ATGACAAAAGACGCATGGGGAGAGGAGGGTACACAAGACAAGGGAAGTAAGGAAAAGTGAAGAAACAAACACAAGGGAAGTAAGGAGAGGGGAGAGTACAAAAGACACAGGGAAGTAAGGAGAGGGGAGAGAGTACAAAAGACAAGGGAAGTAAGGAGAGGGGAGAGTACAAAAGACAAGGGACGTAAGGAGAGGGGGGGGGAGAGTACAAAAGACAAGGGAAGTAAGGAGAGGGGGGAGAGTACAAAAGACAAGGGAAGTAAGGAGAGGAGAGGGGAGAGAGTACAAAAGACAAGGGAAGTAAGGAGAGGGGGAGAGAGTACAAAAGACAAGGGAAGTAAGGAGAGGGGAGAGTACAAAAGACAAGGGAAGTAAGGAGAGGGGGGGAGAGTACAAAAGGCAAGGGAAGTAAGGAGAGGGGGGAGAGTACAAAAGACAAGGGAAGTAAGGAGAGAGGGGGGAGAGTACAAAAGACAAGGGAGTAAGGAGAGGGGGGAGAGTACAAAAGACAAGGGAAGTAAGGAGAGGGGAGAGTACAAAAGACAAGGGAGTAAGGAGAGGGGAGAGTAAAAAGACAAGGGAAGTAAGGAGAGAGGAGAGTACAAAAGACAAGGGAAGTAAGGAGGGGAGAGTACAAAAGACAAGGGACGTAAGGAGAGAGGGGAGAGTACAAAAGACAAGGGAAGTAAGGAGAGGGGAGAGTACAAAAGACAAGGGACGTAAGGAGAGGGGAGAGTACAAAAGACAAGGGAAGTAAGGAGAGGGGGGGAGAGTACAAAAGACAAGGGACGTAAGGAGAGGGGAGAGTACAAAAGACAAGGGGACGTAAGGAGGGGGGGGGAGAGTACAAAAGACAAGGGACGTAAGGAGAGGGGGAGAGTACAAAAGACAAGGGACGTAAGGAGAGGGGGAGAGTACAAAAGACAAGGGAAGTAAGGAGAGGGGGGGGGGAGAGTACAAAAGACAAGGGAAGTAAGGAGAGGGGGGAGAGTACAAAAGACAAGGGAAGTAAGGAGGAGGGGGGGGGGAGAGTACAAAAGACAGGGAAGTAAGGAGAGAGGGGGGAGAGTACAAAAGACAAGGGAAGTAAGGAGAGGGGGGGGGGAGAGTACAAAAGACAAGGGAAGTAAGGAGAGGGGGGAGAGTACAAAAGACAAGGGAAGTAAGGAGAGGGGGGAGAGTACAAAAGACAAGGGAAGTAAGGAGAGGGGGGAGAGTACAAAAGACAAGGGAAGTAAGGAGAGGGGGGGGGGGAGAGTACAAAAGACAAGGGAAGTAAGAGGAGAGGGGGGAGAGTACAAAAGACAAGGGAAGTAAGGAGAGGGGGGGGAGAGTACAAAAAGACAAGGAAGTAAGGAGAGGGGGAGAGTACAAGACAAGGGAAGTAAGGAGAGGGGGAGAGTACAAAAGACAAGGGAAGTAAGGAGAGGGGAGAGTACAAAAGACAAGGGGGAAGTAAGGAGAGGGGAGAGTACAAAAAAAAGGGACGTAAGAGGAGAAGGGAGACTACAAAAGAAAAAGGGGAAGGAGGGGAAAGTAAAAAAAAGACAGGGGAAGTAAGAAGAGGCGAAGTACAGAAAAACAAGGAAAGTAAGGAGAGGGATGAGTACAAAAGACAAGGTGAAGTAAGGAGACGTGAAGATACAGACAAGGGAAATAAGGCAAGGGAGTGTACAAAAGACATGGGAAGTTAGGGGGGAGGGAAAATACAAAAGACAAGAGACATGGGAAGTAAGGTGAGAGAAGAGTACAAAAAACAAGGGAAGTAAGAAGAGGAAAGAATACAAAAGACAGGTAAAGTAAGGAGTCGGTAGAGTACAAAAAAACAGGGGAAGTATGG
>JADBJO010000283.1:422743-432743 GCA_016801955.1 Conus betulinus
TTACTTACGATCATTTTCTTATTCAATTAAAAAATATGTAAGTTTGGTCTCATAAGAATCTAAAATGTAATAAATAGCGCACCGCAAAAAAAAAAAAAAAAAAAGAAGAACAAACGAATCACAAGACAAAACATGATGTGTTTTGACCTCTTGGGCCTTCTTCAGGCGAGATACAAAACACTCAGGATGACCAGCCGCCGTGGCGAAGTGGTTAGCGTCGTGGACTCCCGGCTGGGAGGTCGTGGGTTCGAATCCCATCAGAAGTCATGTGGGTTTTTCTGCCCCGACCGGCTCCTACCCAGAGTTGAGTTTGCTGCGGACTCAGTTGGGAAGACTGGGACCACACAGTCGAGTTTCATCCACTTAATGGATGCGTTTCTGAGAGTGTTGCTCTCAATTTCCTGGCCAACACTGCAGGTGTCTGTATCTCTCGGGCCTGGTTGACGCCGGGATGTGTATGGAAGGAAGTGTACAGTACAGCCCTGTCATGTAGTCTCAGACCGAAATGGAAATCCGTAGCACCATCATAATCATCATCCTCATTCTCATCGATCAGCATTAAAAAAAAAAAAAAAAAAAAAAAAAAAAAAAAACCCCACTCAGGACAACAATGATGAACGAACAATCACTTATCTTCAACTTTGTGGAGGAAATAATATTTGGTTTCATAGTTATTTAACATACTCTGACTGAGTGTAAAAAAAAACACACACACAAAAGATTTGGTTAAATGCTTTGTTTCTAGTATGCTCATCATTTACCAGACACTTCTTCATTACCAAACAAATCAACTTCAACGTTGTGTAAGTTTTCAATCTGGTGAAATATTTTTCACGAACGTTTGGAAGTCATTCCAGAAAATGCAGGATATTCTGTAATTCTGTATACAGATCATGGCGGTGTTCTGATCAAAACATATGTGTTTCCCTGTTTAGTTGGCCCATTTTTCTTGCCACCAAGACCCAACGGCATAGCTGATTAGGAATCAGATGAATTTTCTTCATGCAGTTCCCATACCTGTTTTGATGTCATTTTTCACTCAATCCAGACTGTGAACTCACGTCATGTGCAGTGGCAGATGGTGTCAACACACAGCATGTTCTAGTTCAATAAGCTGATCTTCTAAACTTTCCAATCCACATCAGTACCCAGTCCCTTCTTCCACCCTGTGAGAGAACTAATATCAGTTCTTTTTATGTCATCAACATAATTTCTGGACCCTTCAGAATACTGTAGAACAGTCTGATCCTTTGCAACTGTTTGCTATAATTTGTAACCCTGTTGTCTATGGTCTTCACACACTCTCTGTGCTTTCAGGGGCTCTGGGTGCAACTCGGGGGAAAAAAAAAATCTAAAGCACTGTATTTTCTATGGTCTGATACTTACCTGGTAATAACTATTTACAAATTCCTCATGTCTGTTAACTCATTTTCTGCATGCTCTTGTTTCATCAAAATGTTCAGTTTAAAACAAACGAACGAAAAAAAAAAAAAACAAAAAAAAAAGCAAAGAGGAATTCACTGGTACTAGTCCCACTCCCAATCCAAAGCCCCCTAAACTCACAATCCTTAACTATGCCAGTCCAGTCCAGACACAAATAACACACCAAGGTTACTTCCCCCCTTAGTCACTAGCGAGCACACAAACAAACAACAAATGAACGTAGTTACCATGTTTGACCCCTGAGGGACCTGGGGTGGCACTTCCAGAACTGGTGGGGGTGTGTTTGGGTTTGGACACGGGTGTTGCTGATTTCTCATGCTGAAACCAACAGAACACCTTGCTGATTTTAATCATGCATATGAAAAAAAAAAAAAGCGAACTTGTTTTTCACCAATTTGATGATGAGGGGAACGATTGTCAATCGTAGGACTTTTGCAGTGCTTTTCTCTAGGCCCGACTCAGTGACTGCAATATCTGATTCTGTATGTATGTTCCAAAGGTTTTGCATGTCATCCATGACCAAAGATGATTTACGTGTGTATTATAGATTTGTGCGTAACTAAATAACCGAATGACTGACCAACTGATTGACTAATTAATTGAACTTCTTTCCATCTTATTCCACTTTGAGATGAATGATACAGAACTTATACTGACATTTATTTTTCTTTTTTTGTATTAATTGATTTCTTCTTTTTGTTCTCTCTCTCTCTCTCTCTCTCTCTCTCTCTCTCTCTCTCTCTCTCTCTCACTCTCACACACTCACACACACACACACACACACACACACACACTCTCTCTCTCTCTCTCTCTCTCTCTCTCTCTCTCTCCCCCCCTCTCTCTGCAGTTTCTTTGCTGGATTAGAATCTCTTGGACTAGAAAGTGAATATATACAGTCAGTCACATCTCTGCTCAAGGTTGTTGACATCCCTTTACAAAGCTGATTTTGGAGCTCATAAAGAAAAAAAACAAAAACACAAGAAGTAACCATCAAAAGAATAGCAAAATCTGTACAAAACACTTTCTACTGTACCCAGTACCAAGTGTTTCAGTTTCCACAGTAGGCCAGGCAACCAAACTCACACTGTATGATCCTACATTCCATTTCAAATCACCTACAGGGGCAACATCTTACATTAAAGTGTCAGCCTTTACTTCAGGGATAGTCCCACCACCTGCATGTTGACTTCACCAATAGTCAACAAGCAGCCACTGTCATGGAGTACAATTTCACAGAATACACACAAAAAAGGTTCATGTTCAGGCAGGATCACGAAAACAAAAGACAGCTGGGAAAAATTGAAAGCTTGGGAAAGTGGGTGATGAAACTGGGGGAAAGGGCAAGGAAAGGACAGAAACAGTGTTCAACAGAAAGTTAGGTGAGAATGGGATGGGAAAGGGGTGCGTGTCAGTGGGAGGCAGGAGAATCAGATGCAGAAGGGGGTTTGAAGAGATGAGAAGATGGGGTGGGGGTGGGCTGGAGAAGAGGAAAGAAAGAGAAACGGAGAAACAGAAGAGAGGAGAAAGACCGTGAGAGACAGACAGAGGGAAAGATGAACAGAAACAGACAAAAGAAACTGAGACAGAAACGCATATGCCACGAATCAGAGCAGAGAGAGTTCAAACAATGGTGCAGGTGTTACAGCAAAGTGTTAAACCTGCAACACCATCACCTCAGGAAAAAAAAAAAAAAAAAAAAACAGAGTACAAAGCAAAAAAGAAAGATCAGCACTCACTTCAACTTTTGGTTTTAAGGAGGAGCCGCTTCCATGTGAGGAGGCGTCACTGCGGGGACTCATGCGATCCTCCTTCTTTGGACCCTCCTTCAGAGAGAGCTTTTCTCGCGGCGACAGGTTCCCATTGAGCGGAGATGTGTTATCCTGTGTATTGACACAGAAAAATCCAAGTGTGGATACTTTTCTTTCATTTCTTGTGATATACCTTTATGAAATACCCTTGCGAGTAATAATATAACAATAATGATACACACCTTACTAAGGTATGAACTTCGCTGAAAAGCAACTGTTCCCTCAAGCATAAGGGTACAGCTTTATTAATCACACCTTCGGCTTCTTTTTTCACCTCTCTTGCTTGCACTCTATTCCCAATTACTTTTAATTGCTGTAAGTGAACTTGTCGATAATAAATGAAGAGGGAGATATTTGCTCCAAACTCCAAAGGTAGGGTAAATATGTGCGCATGCTAATTACATGCCTGTAACTCCATACTCGTGCTACTTAAGGCACCAGTTCACCTAGCACAAACACAGACTCTAAAAATACAGAACAAAGAAGGAAACATCAAAAAGGATATTCCATGCTTGTCCATGTAACCAAAGCTGACACGTGTATATTGGCAGCAAGAACAGTTCTTTGATCTTGAACATCAGCAGACAGAACAAACGACAGAACAGGAACAAATACAGGTAAGACAGGTATGACTGTTGTGAAAGAAAATTTAAATGAGACTGAGCGACAGAAACTGTAAATAAACATAGAAAAAAAAAACTTTCGTTCCCATGATGAGACCGTTTACATAACCATCGCTCCAAACTAATGCTATTTACAGCACGAATCAGCCTAGCAGAAATGCCGACAAACAGCTCACATAACAGACAAAGAAACATTTTCAAAATATCCTTGTGGACCAAAGGTGAACATTAAAAGGTTCGTGGAGAAGGCAAAGAAAGCTGAAGAAAACATTTAACAGATAGAAATAAAAAGGACTTACATCTCCCACGTCAACAACTAAATTTTCATCGCTCTTCTCTCCATCACTTTCCTGAAAAGAGAAAAAATGTTGCACATGAAAATGTCGTTTACATGAGCAATCACACACACACACACACACACACACACACACACACACACATATATACACACACACACACACACCACATACATTCCCTACAGCTACTTGCAAGATATAATCATATGTTCTTATGTAACCAACTCAGTATGTACAGTGTGTCCCATCCCACGAACCAACAGCTCTGTCACAAGACAATACAAACAACAAATCAGATAGGTCAGGGCTCTTAATGCAGCACTGTTGTAGGAGGTAGGCTCACATTTTAAGGATATTTTCACCTTCAGTTCAGCTTTTCAAGGGGTGCAAGAAGTGGGCGAAGTTTTTATTTTCTTTTTTTCTAATTTCAGGTCAACCTTTAAAAAGCGGGGCCAGTGAGATTGATTTTCAAGCATGCCTCTAGTTCTCCTCCCTCTTTCTCAAATACACATGCAGGCACACACAAACATGTGCATGCACGCACGCACGCACGCACGCACGCACGCACGCACGCACGCACACACACACACACACACACACACACACACACAGAAAGACAGCCGTCACACACAGACAGACAGACAGACCAGCTGATAGAACAGAACAAGTTGTTTGAAAAAAAGAGACTATTTAACTGAATATCGCATTCTGATCGACTCAAAAGATTGAAACTGGTATAGCTACGGTACAGACAAAGGTGGCCATTTTAAAAGCATTGTGATATACTGATTAATCTCTGCGGCTGTTGTCAGTTTTTTTTTTTCTGGCATGTTAGAGCTAATCTGTAGAAATTTCAGGACCCCTGTCAGCAATAGAGTTCCCTATCTTAATGCTTACCATGGACTTCAAATTGGCATCAGTGTTCAAATGGCACCTTGTAGCCTATCTTCAAAGAAGAAGATTAAAAACTATCCAGAGAAGGTCACACAGTCCAAAAGTGAACAGACTCAAGACTTCCACTTTTTCTCTGCATAATAATCCAATTCCTTTTCTTCACTTTCAATTTTTGTGGCGGTGGAGAGTCCAAGCCACGAGTCAAGAGAACCATTTTAGACTAATCATGAAATGCTGTTCAGAATAAGCCGTCCCTGTGGACATGAGCTCTGACAATGGACCAACAGTACAATCAAGAACTTTGGTATAAAAGTTCTTTGATTTCACAAAACACATGCTACAGACCTATTGTATGTCATCTGCTTGCAAGGAAATTAACAAACTCTGGGAGCAAAGGAAGAAAAACTAAGCAACTTCCAAACTTGTAATGCTTCCATACATAATTATAAAGAGAGTTGTTCATGACAGCTTTGATGGTGAGAAACGATGAAAACGCACTCAAATAACTTGTGATAATGAGTAAAGGTCACTAAGACTGAACGATTTTTCAGAAGGTATTTTTTGAGTCATAAACCATGAATTATGCATATCTGTACTGTACAAGAATTGGGAGCCCTGTACCTTCTGATCCAGCAGAAATTCCGAACGACAAATCAGACATCTCTTCAGGTTCAGCAGACGAACTAGATGACAAATGAGATTGATCTACAAATCCTACAGAAATCCAATGACCAATCAGAATAATCAGAGATCCGATCAAAAATGACAAATCAGATTCATCCTCACGTCCAACAGCCAATTCAAATGACAAATGAGATAGATCCCCAGATACAGTAAACAATCCAAATGACAAATCAGAGAGATCCATAAGATCCAGCAGTCAATCTGAGTGATGAATATGACACACACCACATACTAACAGACAATCCAAACAACAAACCAGAGAGATCCCCATGATCCAGCATATAACCTACCTGACATAAGAGTGATCACTAGGCTCGGTGGGCAACTCAAAACAACAAATCGGACTGATATCTTTGATCCAGCTGACAAACTAACTAACAAATGAGATAGATCCCAAAGATTCCACGAAACAATCAAAGGATCAAATCAGATAGATCTCCACGGTCCAGCAGACAATCCATCACGACCAATGGGACTGATCCTTCTCATCTAACAGACAGACAAGTGTCAAATCAAACAGATCTCTGAGATCCAATGAAGTATCCAAATGAAAAGCAAACAGATCACTAAGATCCAGCATATGACATATTTGATAAATCAGATAGATCCCCAGATCCTGCAGACAATCCCACTGACAAATCAGACAGATCCCCCAATCCAGCAGGGGAGCCTCTTCTCCCCGTCTCCTCCCATTCCCTCCATGCAAATGTGAATTCCCGGCAAAGTTAGATGCCAGCTACCTCTCCTTACCCTACAAATCCTCCTGTGTATGCACTTTTCGGATGATGTCACAACAGATGATTATACACAGCAGACAGAAAAGAAGAACCTGTGACCGGCTGCATTGTGTGCAAAGCACTCATGAGTGCATATATATGAGCATGACTGAATATTTGTGGGCAAGTGTATGATTTCAAAAGCCCCCCCCCCCCCCCCGACTGAATATTTGTGGGCAAGTGTATGATTTCCCCCCCCCCCCCCCCCCAGCAAACATTTCTTCTTGTACACAGCGCAACGGAATTTCACATTCCTCTTCATTAAATGCAGAGTTCATAAAAGAATTCAACACAAGTTGCAGACGACTCTTATTTCTTTTTTTTTGGCTACATGCATCATCACTGGTCCAATCTGTCACACTCTACTTCTTACACCAGGCTAACCAGCATGAAAGCACGCCTCATGTGAGAATGAGTAATGAGCCATATTTGACATTTGAATAAATTGCTTCATTTCACTACATTTACAATTCCTACACCCTCCCCCTCCCCCCCCCCCCCCCCCCAACTTTCCCAGGTCTCCATCCTACCCCTTCAAAACAGATCATTCATGTACAGAACCCCCCCCCCCCCCCCCCCCCCCCCACTCCCTCTCTTTTTTCCTCCCCTATATATGACCCTTGTCTCTGTTTTAATTTTTTTCCCCCAAATTTTCTTTCATGAAAGACTTTATTTGAGTGATTTTCCCAACAGCTGTCTGAACAGTGAACACAATCATATATAGGCATGCAGCTAAAGAAAACAAATGAACTAAAGTATTCACTGTGTAGAAAACCTCACACAAAGTGATTTTGTTCTCCATGTTTGTCGAATGGTTGGCTTTGATTTAGCAAGGCCTGTATTTTTTTCCAACCGCTTTCTGTCTTGCTGACAACTTTAACTTAAAGAATGCAAACTGCTAACAATAAAACTACATCCTACCATGAAAGTCATGAACACATATTCATCACCTTGCTGTATGAACATATTCATCGCATAGCTATATATCTATTTTCATCTAAAACCAGAATAATTTTCCAGCATGCAACAAGATAAAGATTTTGGGATAAACAAAAAAAAAAAAAAGCAACGGATCTTGGTGTGTGTAATGGCTGGCTGTTTCGTACCTGACTTTTGAATACGCAAGTATTCGTAGATACAAAAAAATACAAAAAATAGGCATGGCTGAAGTTTAAATCCACCAATTAGAAACATAATGAAATAAAAGCACATTCACAGACCCACAAAATGCAAACTGTAATAGTGGATCAGCACAAACAGATCCACAAACATTATCTTTAACAAGAGAGAGAGAGAGAGAGAGAGAGAGAGAGAGAGAGAGAGAGAGACAGTAATTATTCAAAACTTAGAAGCTCTACAAAAAGCATGAATAAACTGAAACTGAAAGTACATCCATACAAGTACACAATGAATTGACAATAACACATATTCATCTAACCAATGCAAACAAGTCTACACACACATTCTGCACGGCAAAGAGGGAAGAGGGAGGGAGGAGAGAGAGAGAGAGAGAGAGAGAGAGAGAAAGAGAGAGAGATGGACAGAGATGTAGATGCAGATGCAGAGAGAGAGACAGAAAAAGAGAGAGAGAGAGAGATGGACAGACAGACATAGACAGGCAAACAGACAGACTGACATACAGACAGGCAAAGTGAGGCAAAGACAGAGACACAACACTCAGCAATTTCTCAAAAACAAAGAAGCAATTAAGCACACCATCAAACAAGTTGCCCTCATGTACAGAGCGAAACTAATGACAGCCGAAGCACTGAATTCAAACAAGCAAACATTCTGTCCAAGTTGAGACTCTTACATTTCCTTTGGCTTCATGTCGTCGCTTTTTCGAACTGTCCAAGACGTCTGGAGACCGACTCCGATGCCTGTACTTGTCCCTGTCATTGGCCGGGGAAGCTGACCTCCTCTGTGAGCATAAAGATCTACTACATGTACGATCAGAACTAGTACTTTCAAACAAAATGACAGCCCGCATACAAGAAAAGAACCAAATAAATACACAGCAAAAAGAAAGAAAAAAAAAACTGATTTAATGCTGTTTTACAGAAAAAAAAAGAAGAAAAAAATATGTTTCTATCTACAATTATTTTCCCTATTGCCTACTCTAAGCCTTGACTAATGCCTTCTTCTGGCACACACTGGAGAGACCTTTCTCTTTTGCACATCTGTTTATACGACATAAACATTGTTTGGTAGGAAAGAGGGTAATTCCCACGTTCCCTACTAAGGAATCAAATAAGAAAGGATAAGATGGGAAAGAGGGAGGTGGGGGGGGGGGGGGGGGGGGGGTGATGATGAGGATGAATGGAGAATGGCGTAGGGGGTGGGTTATTATTTTTTTTTTTGTTTTTTTTTTCATACATTGCTCGGTGTCTTCTTTGGTGTGTGTGTGTGTGTGTGTGTGTGTGTGTGTGTGTGTGTGTGTGTGTGTGTGTGTGCGTGCGTGCGTGGGTGTGTGTATGCATGCATGCATGCGTGCGTATGTGCATGTGAGAGAGAGAGACAGAGACAGAGATTGTGTTTTTTAAATAGTTGAAATGTCGGTTTGCACTATGGCCAAGATCTAACAACTTTCCAAAGCAATGTTACGTCAAGTGCCTATGGAACATTCGCTGACAGCTGTCAGTTTTACCGTGACGACAGAACAAGACAGATGGAACATTTTCCACACAGCTGCCTTTCTATTACACAGGAGCAAATTATTCCCCCACCCTCACCCCAACCCCCCCCACCAAATTCCCCTCCCCCATCTTCCACACTAACAAATCTGGATGGTCACTCCTCATCTTTTCAGTTTCAATGACGGGCTATGGATGATGCAGGCAACTGGTGTTAGCCTAATGATGACAACGTATTCTGCAAGAAACTTATTTGTTGCCATTCTCTTATTTGCGGCTGGCACAGTCAGCAAACATGCTGCTTTTCCTCGCAATTTCTTAACTTTGTAACCGCATCATCTCACCCCCCCCCCCCCCCCCCCCCCACACACACACACACACACCTCCCCTCCAAGACACTACTGGGCTACCTGACATAGCATCCAAACACTCCCCCAAAGGATGATACGCCTTAGCTCCTCCGAACAGCTGGTCTCAATAATGCAAGACACCAAGCGGGAAAGACGGGCGAGACACTCAAAGACGTAATGGCAAGCAACCAAAATGGCTCCATCGGGTGCCCCCCCCCCCCCCCCCCCCCCCCCCCTTTTTTACCGCTAGGCTCATTTGTCACAGGTCTCACAGGCAGCTCTTGCACACAGAATGCCAAGCAGCCAGAATGAAAGCCGAGCGAACAGGCCTGAAGAGCAGAAACAACATCGGCGGGAAAAGAAGGGAGACAGGATAACAAACACCAGACAAACAACAGGAGGGGGGGGGGGGGGGGGGGGGGGGGGGGGGGGAGGAACCCTGACACACAGGAAACGCAAACACGAAATTCATACACGTCAGAAGAATGATCAA
>JADBJO010000283.1:440243-465243 GCA_016801955.1 Conus betulinus
GCTGCCACAGGGATGATTCACTGGTGTTTGCCATATGTCCAGTGCAATGCACAAAAGAAAAAAAAAAATCTAACACCTCACTTTAGAACAGATAAACCAAAGCTGAAACCTTTCCAAGACCACATTAAAAACCTGCTGTCAGTCTAATCTTAACACCCTATTTTATCTTACATCTATTACTCCATCCCAATCCTCCTTCAAACAGACATAACAAAAAACCTGCTGTTAGTCTAATCATGTACATTCCCAATCCTTCAAACAGACTGATCAGAGAGAGAGAGAGAGAGAGAGAGAGAGAGGTGTCGACTAGCTCACCTATTCTGTGTCGACTAGCTCACCTATTCTCATTCTCGCCCAAAGCTACCGAAGTGGATGTCCCTCGTAATAACAACATGCTCTCCCCCAGCACCCCCACCCCCCCCCCCTCGCTCCCTCCCTCCCCCGTTCTGCACCACATCTGAGGGGGTGGGGAGGAGGTAGACCGGGTCCTGCCCTGCCCAGTGTAGGTGGTGGCAGGGGTTTCAGGCCTCTGGGCTGAGGCTGATTAGCCGTGGCCTACACGTGGAGACATCCATTTCCCCCCTTGTCGACCGGCTCACAGCATCCCCTGTGTGATACAATCTCACAGCACCCTGAGGGGGACAACAGGAGGAAAAGGTGAGGGGGGGGGGGGGAGGGGGAGGTAGGTGGGGGCTGGGGGGAGTTGGTGTAGGACCGGAGGTGGAGGGAAGGGAGGAAGGCAGTGGGGGGGGGGGGGGGATGGGGGGGGGGGTGTAGAAGATGACACATGAAGGAAGATCCACCTTCAGCTTAAGGTCGAAGGGCAGTGGGGGAGGGGGGGGGGGGTGTTGTGGCAGGGAAATATCCGAACAGCCCCCTCTACCTTACCCTTCCTTTCAACAAACCCCAACCCGTCCCACCCCCCCATCCACCCTCCTCCATCCCCCCACCAAGCCTTCCCTTCTTTTCACCCTCCCCCTTCCCCCCCTCTCCTCATCCCCCCACCCCCAGGCGGATCAATACAACTCGACTCATTTCTGGGCAAACTGGGAGTAATCTTTGTGTGGTGTGTGTGCGAACAAACAGCAGCTTGTGTGCTGAAGGAAGACCGGCTGTTTGATTGAGCACGACTGAGGTCCCTCCCCCCGCCCCCCCCCCCCCCCCCCCCCCCCCCCCCCACGTTTCTCCTCTCATCCACCCATCCCCCTTCACCACCTCCATCCCCACCATCCATGTCCCCTTCAGGTCACTCAGGAGACTAGCTTCGCCTTTATTCCTCCCCCACTCCCCCCCCCCCCCCCCCCCCCCTTCCCCCTTCACACACACACACACACACACACACACACACAGAGTCAGCTCTCACGGATTGTCAGGCGGGCGGGCCGGAATTAACGGCACGCAGACGGCAAATATTGTGGCAGGAGGGGGGGGGGGGGTGGAGGGAGGGGGACCCCTGAGTCAACAGGTAATATCTTAGACTAACATGGCGCGCTGCCGTCTGTTTGCGCTTCACAACCCCTGCCCCCCCCCCCCCCCCCCCCCCTCGACTCTTGACGGCTGCTCCTCCTCCTCCTCTCCAGTCCTCCTCTGCCTACTCCCTCCCTCTCCCCCTCCACCTCCCCGCACCTCCTCCCCCACTCTTCGAAGTTTTCTTTCACCCACGGCCAAGTGCAAACTGTGGGGTAACTGTAAATAGAAGCTTCACACGCAAAGACCTAAGACGGAAAGGGGAAGGGGTGCCGGAGGGTAGGGAGGAAAATGATACATCACAGAGAGAGAGAGAGAGAGAGAGAGAGAGAGAGAGGGGGGGGGGAGAGGGGGGAGAGGGCATGCGAAGGGAGTGGAGGTGGGTGGAGGCGGCGGGGAGGCGGCGGGGGGGGGGGGGGGGGGGTGTTCTCACGTAAGAAAACATCGGCAAATGAAACATTAATGCACAGACAGACCTGGGAGAGAAATCTGACAGAAGGGCCGGAAGAAAGGCAGGCAGCCCCCAGCCGACCAAAAAAAAAAAAAAAAAAAAAAAAAAAAAAAGAGTGTGTGGAAGGGAGGGAAAGCGATCCAGGTGGGCGTGGGGGGAAAGGAGGAGGTGGAGGGGTTGAGGGGGTGGGGGAATAGGCTCTGGTTCTTGTTCACTCAAATCTCCAGGCAAAAATGTCAGATAATTTCAAAATGACCCTTAAGGGGATGCAACAGCATTTATAGCGCTTTGCTTGCAGCATGTTTATGTTATTCAAAAAACATTTAAAAAAAAAAAAAAGAGAAAAATTTATATGTATCAGCATGCTGCATTAACATCATGACATAATTATTCCAAGAAATGACAAGCATTCTGATCCCACCAGTTGTTTCACACACACCACACACACACACACACACACACACAAATCAAGTATTTACTGCTTTGAAGAGAAGGTCAATCAGCTATTAACGTATCTGTTAACAACATCAACAACAACAACGCTGGACTTGGGGGACATGGTGGCCTCTAGCAGGAGACAAGATCGATGACATTCATATGCTGACCTTGTTCCTTCTTGCTTGCATGTGCCAGATCTGTGGACAACTGACATGTCGTTGGTCTATTTCTCATCAGATCTTGAATTTCTTTACCCCAGAAACTACCAGTACTTTTTTTTTTTTTTTTCAAAACCCGTGCTCTTGACTCTATCTATGTTTTTGATAAAGCTGTGGGCTTTCAATGACTGTAAGTTTTACCAATTCATGGCTAGCATCGAAAGCTAGCACACTACAGTTCTGACACTGTCGGTAAGGATCTCATTTGGTATTGCAGAGCAGAGGTTCAACATCTCCCATCCAAATTTAGATATCATAACATTCCATACTGATTAACAGCAAACTGAACTTACTTTAATGTAACAAGATTATCCAAAACAGCAACTTACTTTAAATGTAAAACAAGATTATCCAAAACAGGCCACTTCCAATTGTAACTTTCTTTGTAGTATTGATGATTTTCAGAATTCTGTGTAAAATGAATGTGCCTAAATAAGTAACATCTTACAATGCATACAAGGTCTAGATCATACCCCATCAAAATGGGATGATTTTCCAGACAGACACACGTAGGATGAAAGAGACCAGGACAAAGCAGGTTTCCAGGATACCCTTAAACATAATATTTAATTCTGGAGGTGACATTTTTCTTACACACTGCAACCACCAACCAACACACAGACGTGAAGCAGAATGTGACAAGTGTCATGAACGAACGCAAGCAGAGAACTGATGACCATCAGAGTAACCCACGTCTCAGGGACGTAACTGGAGCATGCAACAAGCGGAGGTTCAATGGCACAAAGAGGGGGTGAGGTCAACTGTGATTACATCTTTTATTTTTCACGCCATTAATAAAATTGGATAGCATTCTTCTAAATTGAGAGCTTTTTTTTTGTTGTTTTTTTTTTTTCCTTTGGACTTGGCTATTGTTTGCTAATTTTTCCTCATGTGGAGCACACTGGAGCGGGACGATGGCTGGTGGGTGGTAAGTGGGGGGTGGTGGGGTAGGAGGTGTGTGTATTGTAGTGGGAGAGGGGGGGGGGGGGGGGTCACCCTATATATCATTATCTGCATCTCGACAATGCAATGCAAGGTCATTCAGTACATTGTTTATAACTCGGAAACTAACTTGTATTGCTGGTTCTGATTTCACGGTCTGTACGCAGCAGGTTTCTAGGTTGGTTGGTTGGTTTGGTTGGTTTTGGCCACATTCCCAATAAAATAAAAACAGTAATGATAAGGTTTTCATGGCCGATATACAAAACCCATGTCATACTAAGTCAGTTTGCTGCCAGAATTTACATTCATCTGATCTCAGTGAACTCAAACAAACTGTGAACAAATAGGAAAGGAGAGGGGGGGGGGGGGGGGGATGATGAGCAGACATGCTCAAGATTCCAATGATAATAATATTGATCTGCCTGCGAGCTCTGAAATTAATGGTGGTGTAGGTGTCCTTGGTTTCACAAAAAAAGGTACAAAAATGAATTCAGGATTTTCCTGTAACTGTCCCCAGGATTTCACCCTAAGAAGCAGTTGAGAGGATAAAGAGGAGATAAGGAGGGGAGACAAATTGGGGAAGAGCATAGGGGTGGGCTAGTGGGGCATGAGGAGAGGAACAGGAGAGGGAGGGGTGGTTTTGAGAGAGAGAGAGAGAGAGAGAGAG
This sequence comes from Conus betulinus, assembly GCA_016801955.1. NCBI lineage: Eukaryota > Metazoa > Mollusca > Gastropoda > Neogastropoda > Conidae > Conus > Conus betulinus. Next base: position 444,427 of record JADBJO010000283.1, read on the forward strand.
AGAGAGCGAGAGAAAGATTGATTGGGGAGGGAATGGTCTTATCCTCCCACTGCTGGGTAAAAAAAAAATGGGAAGGGGAGAGGGGAGGGGAGGGCTCGAGGTGGGGGGGGGGGGGGGCGGGATGGGTGGGGGGGGGGGGGATGGTGGGGGGGGATGGGGGGATGATGGGGGGGGGGGGGGGATGAGCAGGGGGGGGGGGGGGGGGGGGGGGGGGGGGGGGGGGGGGGGGGGGGGGGGGGGGGGGGGGGGGAGCAAGGGGGGGAGGGGGGGAGGAGATGGGCTGTTTATGGAAAGTTGAGCATTAAAAAAAAAAAAAAAAAAAAAGGGGGGTGGGGGGTGGGTATGGGAGAGGGTGTGGCTGCCATGTTCAACCATGTCAACTGTCACACTGTTCTGATGACTGTAACCCCCTCCCACCCCCTTCCCCACTGAAAACCCTGTAACCCCACTCCCCCCCCCCTGTTCCACCCCCCACCGGCCCCCCCCAACTCCTGTTCCACCACTCCCTGAACCAACTATCCCTCCCTCCTCTGACCCCCCCCCCCCCCCCACCCCCCTGTTCCACCTCTTCCCATACAACCCCCCCCCCCCCCCCCCCCCCACCCCCCCCCCCCTCCCCCCCCCCCTCCCCCCCCCCCCCCCCCCCCCCCCCCCCCCCCCCCACTTCCGAAAGACATCAATTGTCAGCGATGACAAAAGCGGCCTAACAGTCCTGGGGTTTGCCAGTGTTTGCACAGCCCTGGGGGTAGCTCCTCCAGCCAGCCAATACACTGCCACTCCACAAGGAGACCCCCCCCCCCCCCCCCCCCCCCCCCCCCAAACAACAGAGTCCGCTTCTTTCTCCTTGGGAGACTACCTCACCTCACCCCTGTTTCTGGCCACCCCCCTCCAAGTTTGTCGTTCCCATCTTGCCCTCCAGACCTGTAAGCTATACCAACTGGTCAAGTGCACTCCAAGTTCGTGAGGTTTGTCCTACCTGCTCTGCTGTTGAAGCCGGTTTTCTACAAGTCCTAACAAGCCCTGGGAAGACTCTACGAGGTTACAATGTTAACTACTGTGGAGATCTTTGGCTAATAATAATATCCTTCCCACATTTCTTAGTTTTTAGCATTTCTGTCCCTTGTGTCTAGAACATACTTTGTTCACAGATGAAAAAATGTTAATTATTTATCTACCTATTCAGACAGATAAATACAGATATTTCTTTGTTCTTGTACCCTCTAAAGTCGCCTCTTACTGCTAAGTGAGCATGAAACGTGCATGTATAATGGGGTGCGCACACACACACACACACACCACACACACGTACACACACAGAGAATCATGTGACTCAATCTAACACTACAAATGGGATGGATACTGTTCTGATCTACAGCTTAAATCTTCAGAGTGACACCACGCACGGTCTCCAGTGGTAGTGTCCACAGTCTCCAGCTACAGGACCAAGGGTTTGGACCCCAACAAAGGGATACCTGTGCTGGTTTTTCAGCCCATCATACTGGTTTTTATATGAAACAACTGGAACCACACACATTCTAAAAATGAGCTAAATGGCGTCGTTAGTCGTTGGTCGAGACTGTTATCGCACAGCCTTTGCTGTACACTCTCCATGTTTAGCGTCCAGCCAGAGAGACTGTGGACAATTTGTGTCCATTAGAGGGAGCCAGTTAGCTACAGGGAGCTGTGCACACACAGGGAGACAATGAACAACCGCTAATCAATAGCATGGGGCTCCATGAAGGACGCCTTAATGAAAGCCTTTTCCTCCTCTGATGACTGGACATCTGTAGTAAATGAATCTCTGTCCCCCCAGCCTTCGCACAGGGAGAATTACAAGCAAAGCATGATCAGTCCTAACATTTCTCCATTTCCTCGCCATCTGAATCATTAAGTTCTACAACCAACAGGAAAAACATTACAGTTTTAAGCGCTTACTGTTTCTGTCACATGCAAAAAAAAAAAAAATCGAAGAATGGTATTCAAATCGCGTGAATAAAAAACCAGGCCATCTTGAGAAATGCTTTTTTTTTTTTTGCAGAGATGCTACCAGCACCAGCACCAATACCAGATGTAGATCCTTAATTATTAAAAACCCACTCTATGACATAAACCATCTTTCAGTATATATATGGCATGTTGTTTGTTTATTTCAGCTTAGTAAATTTAGAGGAAGTGTGTGTGTGTGTGTGTGTGTGTGTGTGTGTGCGTGTGTGTGTGTGTGAGTGTGTGTGTGTGCGCCTGTAACCCAGAAAAAACATACCTGCCCCTCCCCTCTCCCCAATCAAAGTCTGGGGGCACAACAGCTGCTCCCTCCTCATTTGGGTAGGGGCAGGAAGGCCAGAAAGACATGCCTCCTTCCCTCCCCCCCCCCCCCCCCAACACTCTATATCAAAGTCAAAAAGGGGTAGGTGGTTCTGGGGGCAAGGGAAGGACAGCTGCCTCTATGCCTTTCTTGTGTCCTAGGCCACTATATGACAACAAATCCTCTAGACTAGTCTCTGCTTCTGTACAGAGCCTTTCCAACTGTTCCACCTCCTTTTCCCCTCTACCTCCCCACTTTCACTGTGACCCAATTTTGTCTCTCTGACAAAGCACAGAATAACGTCCCTATCAACTTAAAAAGGCAGTTACACAGGAATTTGTTGGCTCTTCACATGCACAACCAATGGAAGTGCTGTTTGGCTTTTCAGCCCAATGCGATAGCTAATTGCAAATGTCATAACGCAGTAGCCCAAGGTTTAATTCTAATTAACTTAGGCTAATTACTCTATCTGAAGACTGTTTCATAATTGGAAATTTTAATTCTGATCTGAGCTGGGTGCTGAAGATATGTAATTAACTGTGAGTCGATGTGCCCCAGCCCTCTATATGTGACGTCATCAACCCCCCCCACCCCCCTACTAAAAAGAACTGCGTTTATGTGTAAGATGCATAATACATGTAACATGTACACTGAAATTTACATAATCATCCACCCTCTCCCTTCAAGCTTGTGAAGATCATATCACTTTATGCATAAACAGCAGAATTTCTGAATACCCATTCTTGTTAGGACACAAGTGTACAAAGGCCATGAAAATAAAAAGACTGTCTTGGTCACTGAAAAATATTCAAGTAATACATTGCTTAAAACATCATCTAGGCACCTTGGGGAAAAAAATCATGCACTCTGCCCTTTCTGTCCGATCTATTCATAATTTAAAAACAAATTATTTTTTGTCGTAGGTGATGATGTGGGCTGTTTAATTTTTGTTTTCTTTTCATTTGTTGTTTTTACGAGTACAACATACAAAGGTATGGGACAAAGGGGTAAGATTGAAGGGCGCATGCATGATCGTAAGTATGTCTGTGTGTTACCTACACACACACACCACACCCACACACACACACACACACACCACACACACAGATCAATTAGAACACAAATACATACACAGATCAATTAAAAACCAGACCTGACTGTGACAGCAGCACATTATTCATATTTGAAACCTTGCACCTTGCATCAATAAGTTTGTCTGGTAACTAAACGAAAAAAAAAACACACCACAAATACTGTGAAACCTCCCTACAAAGATCGTCTGCTCCGCACCAAGATTCCTTCCACTAGACGTCGTTTTTTTTTTCTTTTTCCCTGCTCACTATCGATGTATACTATGTTTACCTCACTACACTCCATCCCATTTAAGGCTTGCTGTACTTGTTCTTTTTGAGGCGTCATTAGCGATAAGTGTCAGTGTCGCTACAAAAAACTCGAGCATGGCATTTTTTCCTTCTTTCTCTTCAACGTGCAACAAAAACAGGAAAAGTCACATAAGCAGTACTAACTGTAAAACTACTTCATGTGTGTGCCAGGATGTGAGAAAGAGGAAAGGGCACTGAGAAAGGGGGGAGTGAGAAGGGACATAAGAGGAGAGGATGAATAAAAATGAAAAGGGCAGCCGCGCGCGGAGGACAGCAGGAGGGGGTGCAGCCTTTGTGAACAGAAACTGGCATGCAGAGATGAAACACAGACATACATACACAGACAGACATACAGACAAGCTGATGAAACACAAAGACATGACCTGTGTTCTCAAAACATCACCTCAACTCTTACGGTGGGCATGAACCTTGCTAAACACGTATGTTCTTTGAACACATACTTTCTGGATGAATAAAATGTAACATCTTCAGGTGAACATAACTCTGCTTCACACATACTTTCTTTAACACATCTCTCTACTGGATTCATAATCTTTTTCATTTTGATGGTGTTTGAAACAGACAAACTAAAGCAAAACTATACACTAGACCTGTCATGTTTAGTTATAGTGCTCTGTATTTTCAGTAATATCTGGGTGTTTTGGGCTGCTGATCTCTTTTCTTTTAGCAGAAAATGTGTTGGTTGGCTCGTGCATCAGGAAAATCCGGTCATCTACTTTACTTTCCTATCTGTCAAAAAAAGTTTTGTTAATTTACACATTCTAAACATTCAACATCTAAAAAGATTATCATAAAAATGACAATACAAAATGTCACACAGCTTCCTGACAATGTCATTAGCATCTCTGACTGGATATTACATGCTATTTCACCAGTCCGTCAAAAGCCTGAAAGAAAAGACAAACATGGACACTTTCATTTTTTTTTCAGAATGAGACCAGTATTTTGGTGGCTAATTGATAAACAGTGCAAACAAAACCATCACATGCAATGAAAGGTGAAGGCATACAGGCTTAATTTAAGGAGAATCACACCCATGTAAAATGAGCGAGTCATTAGAAAGATTGCAGACATAAGCAATTGCAGACATACGCAATGAACGATATTGGAGAATGAGCTGCCGAAAATTTTGGATAATCATTTCTGACACATCTTCTCCTGTAGTCTGTAAAAGCAAGTGGTGCATGAGAAAGGGCTCCCACTCTCTGCAAACCGAAACTGTTCTTCTATTACAATAATGACTCAAAGGAGCAACTGTGACCTGTTGCAACCAAGCATTTTACATTACAGCGAACTGACGGACAGTGCCCCCATTTACGAAAGCATTCCATCAAACGTCTCATTTTGACAGCCCTTATCGGATTCTACAACTGTTTGTTTCATCGCTTAGCATGAAGCTGTTGTGTATGATTTCTGTTTTGCATAGAGAGACAGAAGCAAAAATTCAAGATCTTGAAGTATGTTAACCAATGAAGCGCCATTTACCAACTGTCATGATGCTCTGCTCACTGTTTCTCTGTGTTTTGTGGCATCTTCATTACATTATGTCCAGTTAGATGCAAGTTGGTGGTAAGAATGACCAAAATGTTTTTGGTTTTAGCTGGGCTTTTCTTTCTTTTCTTTTCTTTTTTTTCTTTAGACACAGATCAGAATGTCTAAAAAGAAAATGCATTTTCTCTTTTATAGTTGCCAACATCCACAAATCATCTGGGTTTTATTCTGCAACACTTTATCATACCTCTTCAAAAAATGACCCTTGAAACCCCCACATTTTAAATCAAACTTTTGAAATTCTGATTTTTTTTTCACAAAATTCAGGATTCGGGGAATAATTTCTAAATTAGTAAAAAAAAAAATCCAGAAAATTCAGTGGTTGGCAGTTATGCAACCATGAATATGCAGTATAGTTTTCTATTGAGCTGTTCTTTCTTTTTCTACATCTCACTATCATTACAAAAAGTGTATGTATATTACAGGTAAATGCAAACTGATGTCAAAAAAAAAAAAAACTGTCCTGCAAGTGTGACCTTGTAATAAATCTGTTTTCCTTTGTTACCCCGGTAGTGTCTGTGGTAGAACTAGTTATCAACTACTACATGCAACAAAATGTAAAGCCAACAGTTCCTTGGGAATTGTGTATTGCAGAAACTTTGTGTCATCATAAACTTTACAGTAAACTGTCTCATCAGTTCAAAAACCAATGACAGTTTACTACAAAACAATTAATTTTTAATTAACATTAAAATTTCACATGTTTTATGTATCTTTTTGATACCCTGAACAGTAAAAAGGCTGTTGAAAAATATTACAATGAACGTAAAAATTTGATCTAGCTGCAAAGTGAGATGACTGCAGGCGGAAATCTAATACATCTTAAATAAATGTTAGCGAACCGCCCAGAGAAACATGGACAAACGAGTCACAAGACAAAACACAAACGCATTTCGACCTCTTAGGTCTTCTTCAGGTAAGACACAAATGAACAGAACAACGAAAATTCACTTAGCTTTGATTGCTTCAGAGTTCAGCGCAAGGAAGGCGTTGAAAAAAGCATTCTGAAGGCCATTTCCAAAGTGACAGCATTCTGACTTTTTGAGAAAGGGTCACACACAGATTAAACAGAGAAATGAAACTCATAGAAAGACATGTACATAAACAGAAAGACGAAGCACAGACCCACAGAATGAGAAACAATGAGATGAAACACAGCAGAAGGAACAAACAGGAGGTGACTGGGAACAAACAATGCAGACGATGATGAATATCATAAAAATAGTGTACTCACATGCTTGTCTGATTCTGGAAATAAAAAAAATAACAACATGAATAAGTTTGTTCAGCAATATGAAACACACACACACACACACACACACACACACACACACACACACACACACACACACACACGCACACACCTGTCCTTTTGCCTGGTTTAGTCATGCTGTTTACTGTTCACCAAGGTGGCCACATTGGGCCAGTCTTCTACCTGACTGTCAGTTTCAGAGAAGAGACATTAAACTGAAGTAAGAACACAATCACAAAGAGATCTGAATTCAGTACACATCCAACCAGATTCATTTATGCTAAAAAACAATCTTCTCCAGCAGAATCCTCCTATGTGTTTGTGGGAACAGTTGCAACAGATCTCATAAACTGTTGAAGACTAACTGCAATGCCAAGCGACAGACTACCTACTATACATAATGGCTTATCACTAACTACATTGAAGAGCTTGCGCAAGTACAACGCCAGTGGTAAACTGCAACATCCAATTACTAACTACAACACCTACTGACCAATGACTATCTACAACACCCAACGCCTAACTACAACACCGTGACAGTCCTGAGATAACCTCTGCTGTTGACGGGACTATAATTTTAATCTTAATCTTAACTACAACACCCAATGACCAATGACTAATTACAACACCTAATGACCAATGACTATGACATCCAGCGACCAATGACTAACACACAACTCGATGACCAAACTACAACACCCAATGACTAACTACAACACCCAACAACTAACTACAACACCCAATGACCAACGACTAACTACAACACCCAATGACCAATGACTAACTACAACACCCAATGACCAATGACTAACTATGACATCCAGCAACCAATGACTAACAACAACACTCGATGACCAATGACTAACCACAACACCCAATGACTAACTACAACGTCCAATGACCAATGACTAACTACAACACCCAATGACAAATGACTAACTATGACATCCAGCGACCAATGACTAACAACAACACTCGATGACCAATGACTAACTACAACACCCAACAACCAATGACTACAACACCCGATGACCAGTGGTAAACTGCAACGCCCCTATGACCAATGACTAACTATGACATTCAGTGACCAATGACTAACACCACCACCCAATGAGCAATGACTAATTACAACACCCACTGATTAACCATAACACCCGATGATCAATGACTAAAATAAACACCCAGCAGAAAATCATAGCTATACTGAAAAGGCCGGGGGTCCAGGGGGCCACTTTAGGCCCCCGGTGGGGTGCAGGGGCAATGCCCTGCTGGGGTTCTGGGGGGCAACAACCCCACGAAAATTTGTCTTGTCGAGACACTTTTGTGGCCTCTCCTTGAAAACAAAGTTAATAATTAACTTCTACACAAAAAGATGCCAAATATGACAAAATATGACTTACGGCTTAAATATCCAACTGAAAATGCTATGCCAAGTACTTAGAATACATCTTAAATTCAGTAAACCATCAAAGCAAAACAGGATGGAATGTATTTACTCACCAGTGATGTTAATAGAAGATAGTGGGCAAATTTCAATCATTTGATATAAATTTATAAGTTCAAGAATGAGGATCCTGTTTTTGTGGGGTTTTTTTTAAGTCTTACGTGGCTTAAATTCAGCAGAGAGTCAATGTCTGCACTAGCACTAGATTGGAACAAACACTGAGCAAAAAATCAAAAACTGCAGTGGGCCAAGTTTCATAATAAATATCAGTGGCTGGTGGCACTGGGGCACCTGAAAAATGAACGTCAATGGCTAGAGTGGATGTATGTTTCAGCACATTCCATCTCTCCACATGCTTCGTCTCCTGGGAATACACTTTGATCGACGTTTTACCATTTGACCTGTAAGCTTCCAACTGCACAGTATACACCAAGCAGCGCCCACTTCATTTTGTTTTCTGCAGCCATTTTCTGACAATTCAATTCATCCATCTCATCCATCCATCCATTTCTCCACTCGTTTTTCTTCAGGTCATTGTTGATCTTCCATGCCTCTGCTTTGTCGTTATCAGCTCCATTTTTGACAAATATAAAGCACAATGACATGGCCTTTGCGCATTGAAAACAAGATGGCGGATTTCAAGTACCAGTGGCGGGAAAATCTGAATCGGAACACAGAATGCGCACACGGGAAAAAAACGGGGGAAAAATTTGCTATACAGAATTCCGTATCATTACAGGTCTCCCCCCCCCTGTTAACAACAACACCCAATAACAAGTATAACACCCACTAACCAACAACTAACTACAAACCCAATAACTGACAATGAGGTACAACATCCAAATAACTAATGTTTAACTGAAACAGCCCTTTCTTCTTCTGTCCTATCACGTCCACCATCATCAGGTTGACGGTTTTGACATTATAAACAGCAAGGTGAGGTAGAGTGACTGCCTAGATATTCAACCTCATTCTGTGGGTATGGGTACGGAGAATAGGGAGAAGAAGGCGGAGGGGGAGCCTGTGACTAAAGACCATCTATGATAGCCAGTGACCAACAGGTAAAAAACACAAACCCACAGACCAATGATTAACGACATCACCCATACCCAGTGCTAAGCCACACCTGGCAGAGACTAAACACCAACTAACACGCCAGACGACCAAAACAACAAGCAACAATCAGTGACCAAATGGCAAATCACATCACACAATGACTAAATACCCAAACTCCATCACCCACACATCAAAAGCACACACATGACAACATGACCACAAGACCAACAATGGGGTGGTCAGCACCACACACTCACCTTTGTCGTTACTCTCCTTGAGAGCCGCCAGATGGGGCGGCATACCTGGAAATCCAGGTGGAAAGGCCGAGAGGAAACTGGCTGAGCTGGCTGCCGAGATAGGGGGCTGCAGTCCGGCCGGGTGGGGAGTCAGAGGGATGGGTGGGCCGTGCGGATGGTGAGGCAGATGCTGAGCCTGCATCTGTTGCTGGGAAAAAAGGTAGGCTCGCCACTTCAGAATCGTTCGTTCAGTTTTGAGCACTGACACAGGAAAAAGAATTGTCAAGCAGAAAAACAAACCATGTAGGGTAAAGAAGAGCTTGCATCGTCACTACCTGCTTCTTGATTTTTGTTTAGTAACTATGGCGAGACAATTTGTCTTACTGTCTAGAATTAGCTCTTTTCACCGTGGTCAACCCTTTTTTCTTTTTTTTTTTTTTTTTTTTTGTAGTTCACTGATTTGTCACAAATCTACCTGCGCGACTTCCACTGGTAACAAAAAAAGAAGGAAGGTGATTTTTCTACCTCCAATTTGAGATAATCAAAGCACATGAAAGAAGAGTTGCATTTTTAAGCTGTTTCAAAAGATAAACCAATAAAAGGCTACTACAATTCTTGTTTGTGACAAGCAATTTTTTTCTTCCTTTTCCACCACTTACTTATAAAATTTCCACTTTTTTGTTTGTCAACCTGGTATCTACCAGAATCTATTTCAAATACTTTTACATTGCATAAGGTTAACATTCAATTAGTTTCAAAACTAATTATCTAATTCTAAGCTCAAACGAAACTAAATTAATCCCTTACTGCCATTTGATGATCTGTACATGTCACCCACAGTATTAGGTAAATTTACAAATTTACAGTTGCAAAGTGTTCAAGGGTTCAACTGCCATATTTAGAGAGAGAGAGAGAGAGAGAGAGAGAGAGAGAGAGAGAGAGAATCTCTCCAGGAATTGAACCAGTCCCAATTTCGTGTCAACTCTTTGGTGTGAGAAGAGCCAAACAGGAAGAAAAGCACACATGATTAGCAAAGGATGAAAGACGAGATAGCCCGAAGCGAAGTGCAGTAAACACACACACACACACCACAGGCCCAGTATTCACCCTAAAACGAAGGGCAGTAAAATGATTGAGCATCATGCAATTCAAAGAGTCCTGTTATCAGCTGTGCCAATCCCCGTGTTTATGTCTGACAGCAGTTAATTTGCCAATTTAGTTCAGGCTCTCACAGACAGGTCAGGGAGGTTGGGGTAAGGGAGATGGGGTAGAGATCATGGGGGAGGACATAAAGATTAGAGAGAGAGAGAGAGAGGGGGGGGGAGAGAGAGGGAGAGAAAAAGACAGATACAAACACTGCTGAGAGAGAGAGAGAGAGAGAGAGAGAGAGAGAGAGAGAGAGTGAGAGCATGCAAAAGTTTCCCAACTCTACAACCAGGAGAGGGGGGACTGTGGTGGGAGGGGGAAGGGTTAACCAGACTGTCAGCTGGACATACACAGCCACATACACAGCCACAAAGGGATACACAAGTTGAACAGCTAAAGTCAAGGTGGAGGATTGGGGTGGGTGTGGGGGTTGGGGGGTTGTGGAGGGGTGGATGGGGGGGTGGGGGGGTGAGGAAGGTGTGGGGAGTTGGGACAATGGGGAGGTGTAGAAGTGAGGAGGAAGATGAATCAGCAGAAAAAGGAATTCAGAAGAAGAAGAAGAAGCAGCAGCAGCAGCCAAGAAGAAAAAACAAAGTCAAGGCTGACCCCAATGATGGCGTTCAACTCCTGCATAGTCACCTGCTTGGCAGCGCTCCACAGCCGCCGCCACCTGCTGCTGATGCTGCAACAACACCACCACCACCACCACTTACATCGTACCGTTCTTTTGCCAGCATCTCATGTGCTAACTAAGTTAGCATTTCCACTTTGGAAACAGTTTCTGAATGGATGGTCAGGACCCAATACTCTGCCAGATCCAGTCTACCCTGAAAAGGCTGCGTACACAACTGCTGTATCACATTGCTTGACATGAATAATTAGTCTGTGACATTCACGCTGTTCTGATACGCATCATGACCTCACAACACTGCATTACCTTGAAGGACGGACGAGGTGGGGTGGGGACTCAAAGATCTTCTTGAAATGCTTCCATTACACCTAGTAAGAACATCTCAACAATTGATTTTTCTTACTGATACACTATTTCACAAAGTATGACTGCCACAAAATGATGATGATGCAGCGGAAAATACTGATGTAAACTGTTAATAATGAACCACTTACCGATGCACGACAAAAATCTTCATATTTAATGCCCCTGTTCTCCTCAGTTCCAAAAAATAACACCGATCTCTATTCATTCCGTTTACTAATATTTCTAAATTCAGCATTCCATGTCTGGTTTGAGTTTTTTTTTTTCAGTGCACAGTATGCTGTGGAAGTCAATATATTCTAAGAAACACACCACTGTACCTGTACTTTTCATTACTAAGGGCAGCGATGGAAAAAAATAAAATAAAATAACAAACACTTAACATTGGGAGACACCCGAAACTAAGGGCAGGGATGAAAAAAACAAAAAAAAAAAACGAACACTGAACATTGGAGAGACACCCAAAACAAATCTGTGTTCCTGAAATTCAAACCTACTCTCCCATGCTTGTGACTGGCAGTACGAGTCCTTTTCACCACACCGAAAACCTACACCTCATTAGGAGTTCTGAATCTCACAAAGGGAAAAAAAAAACAAAACAAAAAAAAACTCACTATCTATGAAACTGAAGTACTCTGCTTAACATCTGTTACAAAGACAAACCTCTTGTATCAAGGCCTATGAACCCTGTACTTTCCATGCTCCAGTGATCTCTACCTACCCCCTTTTGCCTTATCCCCCCCCCCCCCCCCCCCCCCCCCCCCCCCCCCACACACACACACACACACACACACACACACACACACACCGCACGAGAACAGCAGCCTAATCTCATAAACTACCATGCAGCGTACAAGCCAGCTCGCCAAGAAACCCAATCAAGAACTAAGCATGACATCTAGAGCAGACGTGGCCCAGCCCATCAATTAGTAGATTACAGAAGTCATTTCTAGGGACACACGATACATAATGAAGATGACTACTGAGGTGATATTCCACCCCACAGGTGTGTCATTAGCTCTGTAGGTGTAATATAATCATTAAAGACTCAACTCTGGCTGTACCGTAAATCACTGGAGGCACTGGGCCAAAATTATCCGCTGGTGTAATTATCTTTGAGAAATGCACTGATTGCGTGGCTTGCTCATCTTTCAGTGTTGTGCGTGCGTGCGTGTGTGTGTATGAGAGAGAGAGGGAGAGGGAGGGAGGGGGGAGAGAGAGACATAGATAGAGTGCTTGTGTGCATGTGTCCACGTGTCATCATGAGCACATCCGCATGTGGTGGGTGTATTATATGCGTACGAGCACACATGTGTATCTGAGAGATCTGGTAAGAAGCAGTGCCAACAATGCTGGAGGCGGTTATCTAATTTCTTTTTTTTTTTTTCAGGCAGAGAATGTGCTTGCTTGGCTTAAACATGAACTTTCTACAGAAAACACCAGTGTTCTCTTTTTATTGTCTTCTTCTAAAACGTTTGTTTTCACACCTCATCTCAAGCCTTCAGAAGGTCTGTACCATTGCCTGACTGTATAATATACCTGATCAGCAGGATTCCTTATCATGGTTATATTTTCTGTGTGTACTCACTAAGTGGCTGGAGTGAAAAGAAAAAGTTTACCACAATTCTATTCACAGGTCTGAAAAAAATCTCTTACTTGAATTCTGATAAGTTGTGCTTTCAACTACAGAACCAACCACCCTGACAAGTTTGTTTTGTTTCGTTTTTCATCTTACCTCCTGAGACAGGAAAGGGATAACCTGAGCACAAATGGCATTCAGTCTCTTCGCTATCTCCGTCTGCACAGCAACAAAAACAACAACAAAAAAAAAACGATCAGAACATTTTCATTATCATCCACATTGCATTACAACACCACAAGTGAGATCGCGGATCAATCAGGACAGTGGATGGAATGGTGGAGGTAGGCAGGGTGGGGAATAATGGTGGGGTATATGAAGTCACCTGGACTGGTGAAAAAAATATGGCTGAGAGATAAGATCATTGAGGATGTAAGCACCTCATCACTGGAAAGCAAATAATGTACGATGTAATAGTACTTCCACAACATGAGAATGAGAAGACGGACATTGTGTAAGGAATGAGGAATGAAATACTAACACCATCCTCAAAGTACTGTTACTGTGATCAGCTTCTTGAATTATGTTATGAGCTTTGGAAACTACATAACCCCTTACATTAACCTCTGACACACTACCCAACTTTTCTTCCATTAGTTGCAGAAAAGGGTCAGTTGCCACTTGCATACCAAACATTCTCCTGTGTCCTTCACTCCATATCATAACTGAACAAGCACAGGCTCCATTCCTCACATCCTTCCCTCCCCTCCAGAAACACACACACACTTTCGGGCTCTCTAGTAAACCCACACATACATATGTATGCAAACTATGCATGCACATGCACGCTCACAAATTAACCATCTTGTTCCCGTATAATCCAGATTTCCATTTTGATATTAAAAACTAGATTAGATTATTATCGTCTGATTATAATTATTATTATCATGAATATAATTATTGGAATAAATTACTGTAATCAGTTCTCTTCCAGACTGGGGGAACTCCCTTTAAACATGGCGGCCAGTGCAAAGGGGGAGATGGAGATGGATGGGAGGGGAGGGATGTGTGTGAGTGTGTGTGTGTGGGAGGGGGGGATAAAAGGTCGATGAGAAAACAGCAAACAGGGATATCCATCAAGAGCAAATTTGAAGAGGGGGGGGGGGGGGGGGGGGGGGGGTTACAAGCAAGCTGTTTGTGTGATCAGGCGGTCCAACACTCAGCAGTGTCATCTGCCCAGCTTTATAGAGCCCTCAGTAAAGGACAGCAGCTCATTTATTTACACACTGGCCTGGCAGGGCTCAGTGTTTACTCACCCCCAGCTCCTGGGGGCTTTCGTTCAGACCATCCACCACCACAGTTGAGTCAATATTGGCCTCCCAAGCAAACAGATACCATACAAGGGCTCACACAATAGGTGATGGGGAGGCCGGTATCCCTCCTTCCTTCCTTCCCTCCCTCCCTCCCTCCCCCCACAACCAGGCAAGGTGTGGAGTCACCAGAAGAGTTTGTGGTACCTAAACTTGGACATGACCTACACTCAAAGCCGCTGACCTCTTGGGAGGACTCTTTCCTCTCTATGAAACCGGCCCTGCTCAAATGCCGGTTGACTTCATCTTCGCCAGCAAAATACAAGCTTTACAAACTCTTAACATTAACGGTCTGTGAGGAACAGTTCTTCAGAGGGGATGTAACAAGCAGCTTTGTCAATGTCACTGCTGCACAAGTTACAGCATGTTCAACATCACCTGTACAGGTAAGAACTCTTGATGATGGGGGCCTAGAACGGGGTGCGGGGGATGGAGGCACATTCTAAGAATTATGCAATTTTGATATTTTTTTTAAAAAAAAAAAAAAGGAGAGAAGACAAAGGTGACATCCATCTCCCTGTGCACAATCTGTCATCACCAGAAAACCATAGCACTTCGCTTTGGACTTCAGGTCCTTGACAATGGTCGGTGCTTGTGGTGATTCAGTGGTTTGCAGGCTCTTGTATGTTAGCATCATTTTGCACAAATGAATACAATGGATTATAAAGTGTTACTGCATTGAACTGAACTTTATTCTATCAGTTGTCTCCATAGCCATTCAGAATGCCTGTTGGCACACCTGGATCCGTTCATGTCACATATGAGCACATACATACACATGCTCTTCCACAAGTTTGACACTTGCATCCCAACAAACCCCAATCCCTTTTACAAAAACAATGGACATAAACACTGGCAAACACATCACTCCACACACAAAACATTATCTATAAATGCACACACACACACACACACACACACACACACACAGAGTTTCACATCCTATTCTGAAAACATGCACATGTAAGCCACACACATACACACACACACATGCATACACAAACACACACATGACCACTCATACAACATTATTAACACACACACACAAGCTCTCACACCCATTTTACAAACATGCACTTAAATACCACACACACACACACACTCACACACAACACACACATACACAAGGCATATACACGCATATGTATATACACACTTAGTCATACAATATCCAGTGAGACACTCGTACACACTCATCACAAAACACACTGACAAACATAAACGCACGCAGACAAGCACACATGCATGCAAGCACATAATACCACATGCATGCATGCGTGTGCTCACGCACACACACACACGCACACACACACACACACACACACACACACACACACACACGCCACAGAACACACACACAGAGTGACACACACAGTCACACACACACACACAAAGCACACACACACACACACACACACACACACACACACACACACACTGGGCACACAAACACTGGGGCCCAAGCAGATCGATGTGGCATGGAAGGTGGAGGTGGGGGGGGGGGTTGGGGTTGGGGGGGGGGGGTGAGGGGGGAACACTTGTAAACACAGCCTCTCTTTTCAGGCAGGCGGCCAGCAAAGACAGTGCAGTGTTATCCCTCACAATATTGACAAAGCTGCCAACAAATTACACCCTCCTGTGTGAATTCCACCCCCAGACTAAGCCAACAGGACAACAACATCATTCATTCCCCCAGACCCTTGGGACCCTCCAGCCAAGCCTCTCTCACACACACACCCCCCCCCCCCCCCCCCCTTCCCCACTTTCCTTCCCCCCCCCCCCCCCCCCCCCCCCCCCCCTCCCTTAGCCATTCACTCCTACCCTCAAACTTTTTTTCTCCTCCCCCTAAACCCCTTCTCCTATCCCCCTCCCCCCCCCCCCCCCCCCATCCCTTCACCCCTACAAAATATAATGCTCCCTGTGGCGAATGTTTCACTCAAGTCACAGACAGGGACACCCAATACAAAGGTACAGCCACACAAAAGGTACAGCCACAATGTAGCACAGGTATCACTCACTCTACCCCCCCCCCCCCCCCCCCACACACACACACACACTTTCCTTTCCTTGTAGGCTCCCTCAGTGACCTACCATTCCCATCCTCAGCCCTCCATTCCAAAACCCCTTCCTTCCATACCCTCCCCCCCCTCCCAATTTCAATACCGTTCCACCCATATCCACCAATTACCCCATTCCTATCACTGTCCCTGTGCCTTGCTGATTTTCTCTGTGGCTCGACAGCTGTTCAGACTGTTTGTTCCCTCTGTGAAAACTCTCTCCTCTTACTCAAAGAGGTATATATATATATATATATATATATATTATATATATATATATATATATATATATATATGAGATGAAGGTTTGGCCACTAGTCTCTCTCCCTCCCACTCTGAAAGTGAAACCAGGAGATCACAGCTGCACCTTTGTCCTCTCTCTCTCTCTCTTTGCTCCCTTTGTCCACTCTCTCGTTTTGCTCCCAGCACCTCCTCTCTCCCTCACCTGTGTTACTTCCCATTTTAGGTATGCACAACATATGTGTATGATCATACCTACCTGCTGACGTGTTGTGTGTGTGTGTTATGTTAAAAAAAAATACAGAAGCTGTAGTTAACTACGGTAATGTTAACACCACTACTTGTAACCGCCCTTCATGTCAAACGATGTGAATCAGCATGTCTCTCTAAGAGTAGGACTGGGAAAAGAAAAGAAACAAAAAATGTCAATCAGAAAAGCAAGAGAGAAAAAAAGAAGATAAGACAGCAAGCGAAATCAAAATAAGATGTAAAAGGTCAAATGATGATCATAAGAATAACAAAAAACAATTGTTTTTTTCTTTGAATCTGTAATGTCTGAACTTTTTCAATCCAAATATTCATCCTTTTATTAGTCTCGATACAATCCAAAAAAGGTCTTGTTCGGTGAAGTTGTTCTATTCTTGCAGTTGCGTTTAACCTTCATGTTGCCTTTTCAGAGGGTATTTTTGTTTTTAACTATAAACAGACAAAGAAAGATACACGAGGACACATGAAACAAAGCATCAGATCACTGGTGTGCCATGTCGGCAGTCTACAGAGTTCTCAAGCAAGGCTTGGTACTCTGACAAAATCCTTTCACTGAAGGACCCATGGTGGATCAGCCTGTGTCAAACTGTTGTCACAAGTCACTGCCAGTGGCTTCCACAGCTGGAACTCACAGAGCTGAATGTGAACCCTTTAAAGTAGTACCGTTTCCACTGGTTGTAGGCTCTAACAGTCTATCGGCATGTATGTACAGTATCTATATATATAAATCATTTCAACATGCCTCCTCCGAAGAAAACAGGCAAAGCCATTTCAATCTTTTTTCTTCACACCAATACACCTGTCTGTGAAGTAATTTACACAGGCAGACAAAACCGACAGCTCACTTTCACACATGATGGATCATCTGACCCCTGATAGTTCAAAACAAACTGAAGCTCTGAAAGAAATGAAAAGGAAATACTGAGAAACAGCGACAAATTACATAACATCTGGAAGAAATAAGAAGGTGGGGGAGAGGGAGGGAAGGGGGGAGACAGAAACAAATGATAAGGGAGACACTATCAGGAGTTATCAATACACCTGTATGCTAATGAAAAAAAAGTACTCTAGATAAACATCACAATGATGGTTACCTGTTTGTGCATCTCCACGTTCAGCCCGTATGACATCTCGTAATACTGAAACAAACAATACACACCAACAATCAAACTTTCAGTAACTATCATTACTTGCTTTAAGTATCACAATAAGCATAAATCTGCTATTTTTTTCTTTCCTTATGCAATCTATTACTAATGAATCAAAGACAGACCAATCATATGAGCTGCACTAACTAGCACTGTTCGACACTAAACAGAAACAATGCACAGTTCATTCAACACTGAATCAACAGATTCCTCCAAGGAAACACTCTAATGTACAGACACACACATACATGTCCACATACACATTTTTTTCCCCTGTTCCACGACAAGGAACAGTTCTGAAGTTCAACAACCTACCCTCACTTTAAAACTAAACAAATCATAGTAGCATTTAACCATTCAGACAAATCTGAATTCTATTTCACACACACACACACACACACACACACACACACATACACATAAATGATGTAGCAAAACAACACACAAAAATGTCTATCAGACACGGCATCGCTGAAGCAGAACAGACCCAAGCACAACGCATGAACGGTGAATACTTTCAATACCGCTTTCATCTGCCCCCAGTGTATCGATCCCTCACTGTATCAGAAAAAAGAAAAAAAAAAAAAAGAAGAGCAAAAAAAAGAAAGAAAGATAAAAGATGGCACAGGAGCTTTCTCTTGTGGCTGAACAGACCACCAACACTTTCACCAGTTTCAGACTTCACTTAGACTGTCTGCCACAGTCTATCAGTTTCCTCTTGTCAAAGAAACCCGCAAACTGCCTGCCTCCATTACTAGTCTTTCAAGTTTTTCAGTGGCCAAGAACTGATCAATCCTCGGTGTTCTGTCTCCATTTCTCTTTCTCATTTCCCCTGCTGCAGCTCTCCGCCACATTCTTTTTCAATACCGCCCCACCCCATCCCCTCTTTTCCCCCTACCTCACATCTTTCTCCATACCTGTCCAAATGATTCGGTCCACGCTACCACCTACACTGCATGTTTTCTGTGGAGAATTAAAAAAAAAAAGTAGCAGAGAGCGCAGGTTTTTGTTACTCTGTACCTTCTCATTATTTCCATCTCCTCCTCCCCCTCCACCATCCACCCCCCCCCCCACACACACACACATGCACAAGTGACCTCTCCCTTTCTTTTTCTCCCTTAAGCACCCACTGAACGTACAAATTTTCACTTTCACCCCTTTAAATCTAGATATGGCAGTAAAACCCATGAATCTTTTTCATTTTTTTTTTTTCTTTTTTTTTTTTTTTTTTTTTTTGATAGTAAAACCTGAGATGAAGCGAACAGTTGCTGAGGCTCACTGCATCTAATTTTACAAAAGAAGAGAACAGGTTTCTCTTATTTTGTAGCATCTCGCAGCCGGGAAACTCTGGATTTTTTCTTCCTAAAGACTCCCTCCATATCAGCAGCAATAGGACTTGGTGGTGGAACTTGCAAGATGCAGGGAATGCTGGCTGGCACACAAACAAGATACTGAACTAGTCAACAACCAAGAAATTTTTATCCCCCCTAATTAAAGCTGAAACAACTTGCACAAAACGCGCATCTGTTCCTGTCAATCTTTTTTTTTTTTTTTTTTTTTTTTTTTTTTTTTCAGGGTCACAGTCCTGTATGGTTGTTGACAGCAGCACCTCTGTGTGTTTTTTTTTTTTCTTGTGTGTGTGTGTGTGTGTGTGTGTGTGTGTGTGTGTGTGTGTGTGTGTGTGTGTGTGTGTGTGTGTGTGTGTGTGTGTGTGTGTGTGTGTGTGTGGTGTGTGGGGTGTGTGTGTGTGTGTGTGTGTGTGTGTGTGCGCGTGTGTGTGTATGCATGTATGTGCCCATGCATGCATGTGTGTGTGTGTGTGTGTGTGTGTGTGTGTGTGTGTGTGTGTGTGTGTGCATGAGCGTGCGATAAGTTTGTTCAGTCTGTACGTCTATATGTGCGTACATGCATGCATGCGTAGTTAATATTTCACATGCAGCGTTCAGGGCCTGTACAACCTGAGTGCCGAAGCAGATGTGCCAACAATGAAAACGCAATTTGTGAAACATTACCGTCATCTGTGCATGATGATTCATGATGGTATCATATCATGCCCTTCGCTTTAATGAATCCCTGGAATAATATTTTACACAGTATGACAGGCAGGTGTCTTTGGGGTCGGAGGCAGCATATAATATGATATAGTGTTAACCATGGCCCGGTTTCAAACTGTATGGCATAACAGGTATGGCAAAACTGTTTAAAAAAAAAAAAGAATTCACCAAGGTAAAAAAAGATCTTTCATGAAATATAAAACTTATATATGGAGTATAGTCAAAAGTTTGGTATGATATACCTGACATGTGGTGTGATGTTATTATTGGGGTATGGTATGGTATGGTATGGTATGGTATGGTATGGTATGGTATGGTATGGTATGGTATGGTATGGTATGGTATGGTATGGTATGGTGTCCATGTTGAGGTCATGGTACGTCAAAGATACAGTATGGCATGGCATGGCATGGCATGGCATGGCATGGCATGGCGTGGCATAGCATGGTACAGCACAGTTTGGTATGGCATGGCACGGCACGGTATGGCATGGCATGGCACAGTATATTATGGCATGGCATAGTATGGTATGGTATGCATGCTGAGCTAGCAATAATGCATTGTCCTATGATAATCACCGAAATATCTTCAAAAGACAAAAGAGTTGCTGCTGTGCAGTCAACTTGTTGGCGGAAGGTTTTATTAACTAACCGGAACAGTCTAAGGGAGCAGAGATGGAATCAGTTTCCACACGATTTGTGTACATGACTTTATGGGT
>JADBJO010000283.1:472743-490243 GCA_016801955.1 Conus betulinus
CAGCGAGTAAAGAAAACAAGATAGAGAGAAACTGGAGAGAGAGAAAAAAAAAAAATGAAAGGGACAACTGATTGAGCCTAGTAGTTATACAGCTATGAAAAAATGAACTGGCTGTGTTGTAAGGATGGGGGTGGCGGAGGGATAACAGGGAGAGGGAGGTAAAGTGAAATTCTAATTTCATTCACACATGAGAGATCAATGGAAAGGGAAAGGAAAAAAAATGAACATGGAAATCATAGGTAAATGTAATTAAATACAAATGAACCAAAGAAAGAAAGCGGAGGAAGGTAGAGAGTGAATCGAAAGGGAGAAAAAAAAACAAAAAACAAAAAAAAGACAGTCAGCAGGGACAGATCACTGGCACTTGTTAGTGAGAAGTAGACTGAAGCCACTCTTTTATGTGCTAGTATCACGTAATCTGCTCCACGTGATACAGCGTCGGAGGCTGGAGGGAAGAGCAAAGGTAACAAGACAAGTCATCAGAGAACTGGAAGTCTGAAGGAAAATAATAGTAATACCGTCCCTGTGCTGAGAGTGAATGAGCAAATGACACTGACTCTGGTACAAAATGGCAGCCAGGTTGGATAGGAGAACGTCAACTTTTATCTTTAACAGTTTAAAGCTATCTTTACTCTAGCAGTAGTAAATTAAACTTTTTCATTCAACTCTGAAAAGTTCTGGTCCTGTACTGAAATAGATGAGTAGTCAGTCAGTACATGATTGACGGATTCATAGAACTGTAGTCATGCTCTGGGTATTATTTATACAGGATTTTAGAAGACCAATATTCGGATGAAAAGACTGGTGGTGGACAGGGGGTTAGGGGGTGAGGGTAAGGAGAAGGAAAGGGAAGGAGAGAGAGAGTGCAGAAGGAAGAGAATTTAAAGGACAGAGCAGTGAGGTACAGGGGAGGTGTAACAAAATGAGACAAGCCTCACCATGACATAATGTCTCTGCATCTCTGTCTTCTCTTGAGCCAGTTTTTCACACTCCATCTTCAGACTGCAAAAGAAAAACAATGAATTCAGAAACACAACATTACACACAAGATGTAAAAACATTTCTAAAACACTGTTGACTTTTTTTCTTTTTTTTTTTTTTTTTTTTTTTTTTTTGAGTGAATGACTGTGTGTGTGTCCTGTGTGCATGTGTGCATGTATGTGTGTATGTGTGTGTGTGTGTATGCTTGGCTCTACCTTGCCTATGTCTGAGTTGGTAAACTACAGGTGAAAAACCAAACTTCCATGTGCAAAGCAAAAAGTAAAAACCTACAGCAGCTTCCACACCAGTGGTTTTTTTTTCCTGCTTTCCACTGTCAAATGACTTCATTGTTTCAGTCTCAAGTTTTCCTTCTGATCCTATGTGACCCTCCTTCTGATCAAGGTGTCAAAATGTCCCAGTTCATTTGCATGAAAAAAGAAAAGAAAGAAAGAAAACGTACAGCAGTGGCATAATTACTGACAACAGTGTGTGACACAACAGTGTGTGGATATTACAATTCTTTGGAAAAACTAGTCAGCTAATGACCTTTCACACACACACACACACACACACACACACACACACACACAGAGTCAGTGTACACACACACACACACACACACACACACACACACACACACACACACACACACAGAGTCAGTGTACACACACACACACACACACACACACACACACACACACACACACACACACACACAGTCAGTGTATACACACACACACACACACACACACACACACACACACACACACACACAGTCAGTGTACACACACACACACACACACACACACACACACACACACACACAGTGTACACATACACACACACACACACACACACACAGTGTACACACACACACACACACACACACACACAGTGTACACACAAAGTGTACACACACACACACACACACACACACACACACACACAACTGCTCCCAACAATGTAAAAGTGCATATAAGACATACATTTTTCTGTCCTTATAGTTATACATGTCACTGTGATGCGCTTTTTGCTTTTGTTGTCTTTTTCTTTGCTGAATTCAGCTTGAATATATATTTGAGATCTTTTTCCACTAACATTCATAATTTTACTAAATTGATGCCTTTTACTATATTGTGATCACTTACAATTCTTCGTCTTGTTTATGATACATGTACATATAACCATATATCATATGTTACACGACTTTTTATGCAAATATTGTCACAAATATTAATAACATAGTTTCCAACAAGATATGACCATTTAATGTGATTTCCATCCATCATTATGCTCAAGTATAAATAAACTAAGACACACTAAACTAAGACAGAGCATATATCTTGCCAAATACACAAAAGTAACTTTTACATTCCTCTTAACTCTTCAATCACAGGTGATCATAAAACCCAAACTGTATTACAGCGCAAAGCATAAATAAAACATGCAAGTTTCAACAATAAAGTATCTTCAAGAAGTATACATTTGTATTTAATGTTACTGAAATTTCTTTTCTATTGCTGAAAAATATCAGCTGACAAATACACATCAAATCAAAAAAAAAAAAAAAAAAAAAAAAAGGCACGGCATATGTGTGTGTGTGTGTGTGTGTGTGTGTGTGTGTGTGTGTGTGTGTGTGTGTGTGTGTGTGTGTGTGTGTAGTGTGTGCGTGTGTGTGTGTGTGTGTGTGTGTGTGTGTGTGTGTGTGTGTGTGTGTGTGTGTGTGTGTGTGTGTGTGTGTGTAGGGGGAGGGGGGGGGTTGCAAAATAAAAAGTTAGGTCACAATAAGGCAAACATACACTAGAACTTTGTAAAAAAAATCAATTATACTATAGTGATAAATTATTTGAAACAAATCGGCACAAAGACACACTGTGAGTCCAGGAATGACCATGTACTAAATTAATTTGTGAAATCAGCCAGAACAGATAACTGGCAACAGACTTGTTGTCATGTTCACCCCAAAGCAAGAACAGAGTATCACTGGCACAGTGGCAGTCTGTTCTCCTAATCCCTCACCCCAGCCCAGGGCTACTTTCTTCCACCATCCCTCTACCCCATCCTTCCTCTAGAAAAATTCCAGCACTCCACACCTATAGTTATTGCCTAATGCCTTAGATTTTTATCAAGCAGACTAGTTACAAGATCCGCATGACTCTTGCCATTTCCGTCAATTTGTCCCATCACCCTATGCCCTTCATCCTCCTGAGGTGTCTTTATCACACATGGGTCGAAACAGGCAAACTGTCTGCCTCTCTTGTCACGAATGATGAAATAACATTTTCACCTCATCAGTAAAGCATCAGATTGTTTTGAAGTGTCCGGGGTCAAATGACCCCTTCTGATGAAAGGAAGGGTCATTGTGAATGTAATGATGGGGCCCAGTTCCAAATTACCTCAAATGCAATTTTTCATAATTTGACCAAAAAAAAAAAAAAAAAAAAAAAAAAAAGGAAAAAAAGGAAAGGGGGACAGAGTGGGGGAGGTTTGTAAGAAATCAAACTTGACTGAATGAAATCATCTGTCCTTTCTGAGGCATGTTGAGTTTGAGATGATAGGTCCGCAATTCTGTTCGTAAACTAGTCAAGTCACAACTGATTGGCAAAAGCCATCGAAACGGATGATGTAATGCTCTTTCATTCAAAGTGTCCTTAATTTGCTTCTACAACTTTCCAAGTGCTGCATTAATTCTGACAGTGACTCATCAAAATGGTCTACCACTGGCTTAGATGTGCACTCAATCACTGATGCACCTTGTTAAAGTATCAACTGTCATTTTTCTGCTAATATTATAATGACACAGGCACAATTACAATCTGAAACTCTACATAACAAAAGATTTTTTTTTTAAGCACACCTGACAGCATTCCCAACATCACACAACTAGGGAGCTTCACACACAGTCTGCAGTTCGACATACAGATTTTCACACACAAAGACCTGGGGTCTTACTCGATTTTGGTTTTGTTTTGTTTTGTGCTGTTTTTTTTTTCTGCTTCTGTGTATGATCACTTTCCTGCAACCCTGTTTGAAGTCAAAAGCTGCAAACTCTGTAAGTGTAACAACAACTTAAATTCCATTAACAACAGTGGTTTAAATGCAGAAAACTTCAGAGTTGTGGCCCTTGATTATTTTCCAAATCTTCACAATGCTTCCAAGAAAGAAACCATCATGGCTTTGTTTCAATGGCTTTTCTCCACAAACACTTGCTGGAAGCAAGAGCTGGCATCCAATCTCCTATATTGGCAGTGTTGCCCCTATTACCACTGAGACTATTGATCTGCTGGAGGCAAGGGATGGTGAACCTTTAGTTTAGAGCTGAAAAGTTATGAACCATTACAGTTGAAATGCAGCAATTCCAAAAGTTACATTGTTAAAGGCCAGCGGAAGAGTAATATTGTACTTGTAAACATTTCGAAGATTTCTGCAGAATCCCAGTTTAGCAGTCTAAACATCTTGGGACAAAATCCTATTTAAGAGTCCCCCTTCCCTCTTTGCCTACCTTTCATTCTTTCCATGGAGAAGAATTTTCCATTCATCAAATGGAGGCTTTTCTCCAGTCTATTAAAAGGACAGGAAGAGAGGGAAGGGTTGTCCCTAAAACAGGACTTGTTTGAATTCTGCATGCTTTAGCATTTTTGCTTTGAAAGCAGCTAAGTGAACGTTTAAGGTAAAATATTTGACTGTGTCATGTGTGCACTGTGCTTTGTGTATATCAGAATGGATGAGTAGGATGAGTGTCTTGATGTAGTATTTTATAGTATACAAAGAAGTTCTATATGTTGTAATCATGTACCGTACAGCTCATCCGACAGCTTGTGACTATGACTGTGAAGACCATACATGCTTGCATTCTGTTCACCAAAGTTAAGAGGCACTTCCAACACCATTCCCCAGTAAAAAAAAAAAAAAAAAAAAACGCGTCTCACCTATCTATATGCTCAGCTTCACAAGGAAAAGACATACGAAAACGTTTATGGAGTTTTTATTTTCAGTTCCAGAAATTCCAAGTCCTGGGCTAATTTGCCATATGAACATAGATGGTTCTGTGACGGATTTCTGGTCTGACACTTGAAAGTGAATGAAAGAAAAAGAAGTGCAGAACTCTGTCGCTGCTTCATTGAACAAGATCATTACATCATCATCAAGGGGAGATCCAACAAGATACAACAGCAAAGACTATGGCAACAGATAAATTATACAGGATCCTAGATTTATCTTAAAAGTGAAAAAAAATCTGAGGAAAATAAAAAAACAAAATCTTAACTTGCACAATGATCACAGTATCAGTAAAATCTCTGGTCACTCTTTAAAATTTCTTAATCATGGTGAAAAATTCTGAAATACCACAACTACAAATATATGTTCAGTAAGAACTATCAGCCATCTAAACATTAATGAGATGGGAGATCAGTGTGATGGCAATATCAGTGTATAGTATGTTTTCCCACAGAATATCAAGTCCTGCACTTCAAAATCTTGTGTGAAAGACTGGTGAATTTTAGACATTGTCACAAATTTTTCTTCAACAAATTTTTGAGTGGAGATGTCCACAGGAAAAATCAACAAGGAACTCAGTCATGCGACGAGCGCAAAATATCTATTCAGAAAACATGCACCACTGGATTGAATTTTTGACTGTTAATTGAAAAAAACACAAAATAACCATACACAATTTTCTAATGGTTTTAATGACCCAAAAAGCTTCAACGGGTTGGGACTCTCCCCCCCCCCCTCCCCCCCCCCCCCCCCCCCCCCCCCACACACACAGTGACATACACACACACACACACACACACACACACACACACACACACACACACACACACACACACACACAAGTGAATCATAGTCACAGGTCTATCTTACACCAACGTTCAAGATTTGATCTTGTGTTTCTAGGCCATACATACATGTAGACTGTCACCACCTAGCAATCTGCTTCACCACCAAGCACCTCTCTTCACCCTCTAGTCTGTCACCCAGGTTATCAAGTGAACAGTGGATTACCTCTGTGCTGTTGACAGAGGTTTTTGCGATGAATCACCCACTGTTCACAGACACACAGAGGGCCAGTCACTCTTCAGAACAATGGCACAGCCAGCCAAGGGGGCCCTCTCAACAACCTGATCCTCTGAAATTATCAACAAGTGATAAGAGGAGAGCCAGGCGTGGTCTAAAAAGGGGGGGGGGGGGGGGGGGGGGGGGGGGGGGTGGGGGGGGGGGGGGGGGGGGGGGGGGAGGGGGTTCAACTCTCTAGGAAATGTCACACAACACTTCCAAGTAGGGTCTTGGGTCCAAGTTGACTCTGATGAAACAAGGATCTGACCCAGCAATTATTTACTGAAGTGTTACTTAAAATAACTTCCCAAGCTGAACAGCTATAGCTGCTTGTGCTGGTAAGTTATCAATGCCTGTCAAGTTCAATGATGATGTGACACACTAACTGCAAGGGTGTTGGTAATAAATTATAAAATGGCTTTGAATGCACTGTCATGTATGATCTAACACCAAACAGTATGCATGCAAATGCACACACACTGGCATGTGCCACATACCAATTTTGTACTACTCTCTCTCTCTCTCTCTCTCTCTCTCTCACACACACACACACACTAACTCAAACACACACATGCGTGCATGCACACACACACGCACATACACACATATGTGCGCGCACACACACACACACACACACACACACACACACACACACGCATGCAAACAAACAAGTGCAATCTAACACTCTCCTTTGTAATCAAGAACAAGAGTACGCACACATACGCACAAGCAAACGCACAGTGTACACACACCACATAATACACACACACACATATAATATACACACACACACACACATACACAATATGCATGCATGCAAACACATGCACATACTGCAATCAAACACTTATTTAAAGAACCAACTGAAGGAATTCATCAGCCAGCAATAATCGTTTGATGCCAGTGGAGTCCTAAAGGGGTAAAACTTAGCCAGCACCTACATACTGCAATAAAACAAGAAGTCACTGTGTACACTATGGCCACCAGTCCCACAATCCAAAGAGATCCACCCTACTCACCCTGCTGCTTCTCACAAATCACTCACCCTCAACCTCTAAAACAAATGGCTCTCTGTACGTCACAGGTACTCAACCACAAAGAGGGAGGGGAAAGGGGGGGGGGGGAAGGGGCAGGTAGGCGGAATAGGGTGGGAACGAGGTGGTAGTTGGCGGGTGGGGGGTCATCCATGGGGGGCATAGTACGGCATCATACAGGTTCTCAGTGAAGCGTGGGCATTAAGCTCGTCTGTTGTGACAACCTTCCTGATCGCCCAAGCGTGTCAAAGAACTCACAGACCTATCCTTTCCCACTACTCCTTTCCATACCCCTCCCCTTCACTCTCACTCCTTCCCCCCCCCCCCCCCCCCCCCCCCCCACACACACACACACACATACAATCCCTTTCCAATCCTCCCTCCTTGGGAGCTTTGCCACTCGCTCGTTTAGAACCTACTGTTTGGAACCTAGTGTGGATACTTAAGAAAATAAATAAAGTATGCATTATAACAAACAGGTCATCTGTTTATACTGTATTAGTAATATTACTGAACCTTGAATCAGTCTTGATACTGAACATTTCAAAATTATTCTGAACTGCTTGTACTTCACGTTATTTGCCAATTCAATTTTAGCCCATCTATGATGCATGTGAATAGAGCATAAATTTGTCTTTGGAGTTCGAACCACACTTGCGAGTCTTTTTTTTTTTTTTTTAAGCTGAAAATCCCCCTGTCCACCATGAGTTAACTAAAATGGGTATCTGATTCAGTTCAGGGTAGGTTATTGGGGGCAGAAGGGATAGGATAGGACTGCATAAATTTCATCTTGTCGTCCAAGAAAGGGTGAACCTCTAATGATCACTGTACATTTTTTTT
Organism: Conus betulinus; assembly: GCA_016801955.1. Classification (NCBI taxonomy): domain Eukaryota; kingdom Metazoa; phylum Mollusca; class Gastropoda; order Neogastropoda; family Conidae; genus Conus; species Conus betulinus. Next base: position 480,660 of record JADBJO010000283.1, read on the forward strand.
TTTTTTACCTCCTGAGCACGTGGGGCCCTTTCTGGGCTACAACTGTGCAAAAGACACTGTACACTGTTCAGCTTGGGAAAAAATAACCAAACCTTTTCAGTCATCACCTCATCGCCCTGCCCTTGCCTCCTACTGGACTCATTAGCGCTCTCCTAGTCCTTCCTGCATCTGCTGGTCCTAGTGTTCCCCGTAGGATGCCCTGCACTGGATTTCATGCCAGACAACTCCCCTTCAAAAGTCGGGTTACTCCGAACCCAGCAGTCAGCATAAATATTACCTTCTGCATTTCAAACACCGCCACCACTAAATACTTGGCAGAAGGATTTCATTAACAGCCCCTGAAGCGTGTTGAAGGCGTGCCACCACCACCATCACCACCCCTCCCCCAATCCCTACCCCACCATCACAAAGTTTCTCTCTCTCCCCCCCCCCCCCCCCCCCCCATGACTCCTCTGCCTATTCCCCTGCCACCTACCCCCTGTCCCGCTCTCCGGTCTTCCTCATCCATTGCCTTGAGCTGAACTGGCACAACATAAACCAGAGAGGGGGAGGGGGGCGGGGGAGGGTGGGCTGAGGAGGGAGGAATGCCACAGGCAAAAGAAGCACTCAAACGGAATGTGATTGTTAACACGCAATCCTGTTATTGCTGGGGGCAGAGAGAGAGAGAGAGAGAGAGAGAGAGAGGTGGAAGTAGTTTTTTTGCACTTTGAGGGTGGCGACTCAGTGCGTTGGGAACTCTCTCTCTCTCACACACACACATACGCACACAATATACACACACACATACGCATGCATGCTTGCAAGTGCGCGCACACACACACACACACACACACACACACACACACACATGTACGCATGTGCAGTCTCTCTCGCTCTCTCATACTTAATATTCTTATTTCAGTGTTAATATCAACATACTGGATGTGCTTACCATTTTGTCCAGTTTCCAAAGATCCCCTTACAATGGTTACAAGTGTCTGTTTCCCATATTGTGCAAAAAAAAAAAAAAAAAAGAAGCAAAATGTACATGCAGTTTTGTGTGTGTGTGTGTGTGTGTGTGTGTCTGTGTGTGTGTGTGTGTGTGTGTGTGTGTGTGTGTGTGTGTGTGTGTGTGTGTGTGCAAGCACACAGTGTGGGTGGGGCACACACACATGTTCATATGAGTGCAGCATGCAGAATGAATTTGACTGGAAGAATGCAGCAAGAGATCAGGGAATCAAATTACGCAGTGTATATAGAGTCCTTACTGTGGCCCTCATCAAACTGCCCCTGTGACTGTGTTTGCATATATGCAAGCATCACTGCACGTGTGCATGTGATTTAATGTGTTTTGCACTCCGCAGACAGGCAATGATGCATCGTTCTTCATTCCATCAATTTGTCCACATTCAATCTTCGTGAGGATCCCCCTCCAGGCATAAGCTAGATTAACATGGACGCAAAGCGTTTTTTTTTTTTTCCTTAAATAATGTTAACTTGCATATACCTTACTGTGCCCCAGGTGTCTCTAAGATTGTCTGCTGAAGAAGAAAACAGTCCACAGAACGTGTTGAAGAGTGTAAGCTGCAATTCTTTTAAATGGCCATTTGCATTATTCTTATAATTTATGCTGATGTTCTTGTTGTTTTGGGGTTTTTTTTTTTTACTTTTTTTCTTTTTTCCTGTTTGTGCACTACGTTTCTAAGTGTCTGGCTCAGTATGCTCAATCACAGAAAATTCTCCATCAATCTCTGTTTACAGCACAGAACTTATACAGTAATATGTTTGATCCTAATGTCTGGTTGTTAACATACAGAGCAAAACGAAACTGCCAAGACTAATCGCTCTCCTAATGCACCAAAATGTTACCAGCCAGCTCACGTGATTAAAGTTGTAAGTTGTATGGGTTCACCGTTATGTTAATGGATCCTAATGTGGATTCTGCACACCCTGAACACACACACTACCATAAAGCGCACTGCAGAGCACACTTGTGATCGAAGTTCTTATTCTTAAAAAAATGTTACTTTATACATAGGACACTTAGCTTTCAGCTTAAAATTCCCCTTGGAACACAGTTAGTATATTCACAGAACTGGGCCACAGCCTGTACCTCATGAGTACACAGCAGTTTGTACACATACCAGAAATCAAACTGTCCATGTCTTAAAGGCCAACAGTTCATGTACTGTTTCTGGCCAATACTGTGACAGTGATGGGTCAAATCAAAACGTGAACAGCATCCAGCATGTACTCATGTGACTACCCTTGAGTCTTGAGTTCACAAAGGCGGCCTTGAAGTAGTTGTTTTTCTGCCATGGAAGGGTAAATGTAACACTAGAAATCTGAATTCAAATTCAAAACAAAAGCAAAAAAAAAACAAAAAAAAAAAACTTCCTAACACCAAAAAACTGACAGCCTACGTGAAGAACCTTTTCAGGAGCAGAGCAAGTCTGATAATCTGCATTCCCAGAATTCAGAAGAAGAGCAAAACAGAAAATCGTTATGTCTGCTTTGAAAACTGTTTGCATTCATCTCCTGTACTTGTTTGCCCTGCAAGAGCTTGTGCTTGTTTTCGTCACTGATCCAGCCAACCCTCCCTAAACCGCCTTTCCCCTTACCCCCCCTCTCCCTTCTTCTAAGCAGAGTGGATCAATAAGTCAAAAACTTGGTTGCTGACTTGGAATGCATTGATATGACTTTGTCAGTTCATGAAATAAAACTGTGAATTGTGATGATCTGCTGCCCCTATGAGTATGACGTTATAAACAGAATGATTTTCAAGTATAATGCATGAGCCAGAATGAAACATTGAAAGAAGCTAGCATACACACACACACACACACACACTCTCTCTCTCTCTCTCTCTCTCTCACACATACACACACACACTCTCTCTCTCTCTCTCTCTCTCTCTCTCTCTCTCACACACACACACACACACACACACCCCACACACACACACTGAGAGTCCCATGTGCCCCCCCCCCCCCCCCCCCCCCAAAGGCAAACACACAGACTGTCACAACAAAGGCACACATGATGTACCATATAACACCCGCCAGTCCTTCATTGGCAAAGTGAGATATAATCCCAATTATCATGATCATCTCTTGGAAAACAGTCCATCTACTGACTACAGTAGAAACCTTGCATCCTGCCTCTATGACAGAATCAGAGAATGCTTACTGATACAGACTAACTAGACTCAGTCAATGCACCAGAACTGCTCATCATTTAAACCAAAACACAGAACGAACTTTAAATACGACATTACATCCACTGATCTAGCACACAGGATGACATGATACTCGAGACTTTGGATGGGGATCAAAAGTAACAAAAAGAGACAAACTACACAGATATGATTCTGATTACTTACTGACTGCCATTGTCGTTGGTATGATCATCATGGTATAATTTGGATAAAGCCAACATTATCCAGCCAGACCTGTTGATAATGCGTTGTGCAGTCAACATACAACTGCAGGAAAATTGATGTTACTTACCTGTGATACTGAGCCTGTAAAAAGCTGAATTCCTCTTTAATCCGATCACAAGACTCAGCAATGGTGAATTTAAAGGGCTGCCCTGGCTGAGGTGGGGGGCCCTGCAAGAAAAACCATTTCAGTTTTCACTTGAACTATTGAAGCCGATACTGGATCCATGCGAGGGAAGGGAGGCAGGAGCAATGAACCCACCTACCCTCTTCTGTTCCTACCCACAAACTGACTTTCCACAGCCTTCACTGAAAATTATACTCTTTGTTCGTTTGGATGGCAGGGCTACTACCTCTAGTATATTCCAGCCCTGAGCTGATACCATTAAACCTAATGTCTTGGTTTCATGCTACAACTAAACTACTTAACTGAGTTCCTCTTACTCTTACAGATTCACTGATAATAACCACCTGAAATCAGTTTCATTTCTGTGCATGGCACTGCACCATAGAAGTCAAGGAGTATAGCTAGATTAATGTAAATCATGCTCTGAAGTAGAAGTAACACACCACATCCTGATGATATCTTTTAGGTGACATTTCAAAGGGTTTCTAGAACGTCAAAGTTTGAGTTAATGAACAATGACTAAATGGGTTCTTCCATCTTTCGTTCTACTTTCACCATCATCATCAGAACCGGGAGGAGGGGGGTGGGGTGGGGTGAGTTCGGGAACACACACACACACACACACACACACACACACACACACACACTTTCCTGGCTGACAAAAATGTCAGTTATTGGCACGTTTTTCTGCCATACCCGCATTCGGACCCCCAGACCCTCTTCGGGATAACCACCACAACCATCATCTCCCCCCCCCCCCCCCCCCCCCCCCCCCCCTTCTCTTTTCGGCGCGTAACTGACCCGGTCCTTATCAATATCCATCTATGCCTTGATGTATGGGTGTAGTTCTTTCTTTTTTTTAACCATAATTACGTGGGTGTCACACTGTTATCTTCGAAAAACAGTTGATCTTCTGTCAATATAAACAAAGAATTCTGCATGGCGGGCTACTGAGCAAAAGTGCACTTGGCACACTCGCGATGCATCCGACTTACCGGGTGCCGATTCGGATACATGTTGGCTGCTTGATGAAATTCAGACTTGTCACGTCAATCCTCTTTAATCCTTCGGTAATCCTAATTGTTGGGAAAAGAGCATTCATTAACATCCATAAGAATCCAGAAACCAATCCACAAACACAAAGCCACAAGCCGCAGCCATCATGGAAGCTGTCGAGGTCAAGTTCGTGTGTGTAGTGTGCGAGAGAGCGAGTGGTTCGGTCCGTCGTTCAACACGCTCCAGCGACGCTTGGTGCTCTGTAGGATACTACCACACGAGTGAGTGGAAACCGTTGTCTCACTGGGAACGCAGCCAGACAGAGCGAGCAACACTGGTAAAAAAAGAAGATAGACCTACACATGAAGTAAAACAATGCAACATCTGAAACCACACACACTTTCACACAGCCCGCCGCTGGCGGTAACAATGGGAAAGAGCAAACAAGTTCGTCATCCAAAACCGCTCGTTCATTGGCTGTATTGCCGAAAACGAGCGGATGTGTTCTGCAGGTGATCTCATTTGCTATGCACGGTAAGTGCCCAATCAAAATAGATTTTACATTAAAAGCGTCAAAGACTCCACCTCTCTCCGACAAAATATGCACAGTCGGTGACTATATTAGCTGTCAGTCAAAATCACGTGCACTAGCTGAAAACTATTTACAGGGAAAAAGTAGTTGTTGATCGTGCCTTCCCCCACCACCCCCCCCTCTGTTTCCAGTCGTGTTACTCCACTATTATCAATCTGATGATTATACCTATATTTGTGCCTGTAATTAAAACAGATAGTGAAACAATTATGATTGTTTCATACGCGTTGAAATAACCACCCACCACTGACACCCCATCTTATTTATAACCTTTTGGCCGTATCACAACGGGCGGTCCTCTACCGGTAAGTGAACCTAATGTAGCAAAGTGTTACGCTACTGATATTGATTTCACGCACACCACACACACACATACAACACACGACCACGCGCGCGCGCCTGCGCGCACACACACACATACGCACACACGCACGCGCGCGCGCGCGCGCAAACAAAAAAAAAAAAATTAACACATAAACAAATTAAATTACTACAAACAGGTTATTGTCATCATAATCACAGATGAGGTAGATAAGAAAATACAGACGGGTACCTATTTCACGCTTGACACCTCCCCTCCCTCCGTCCCTTAAGCCATCCAGATAAGTGAAGTTGTGTGTGTGTTGTGTGTGTGTGTGTGTGTGTGTGTGTGTGTGTGTGTGTGTTCATGCGTGTGTGTGTGTGTGTGTGTGTGTGTGTGTGTGTGTGTGGTGTGTTAATCTGACAATGTGTTTCAGTCAGTTCATGCGTGTGTGTGTGTGTGTGTGTGTGTGTGTGTGTGTGTGTGTGTGTTTCCATGCGTGTGTGTGTGTGTGTGTGTGTGTGTGTGTGTGTGTGTGTGTGTGAACATTTCTATTATCGTTCAAGTAATGCAGATATGTTTTACACATGTATCCAAACGCCCGCTGTGTTTCTAAGCCCATTAATTCAAAACATACGACGCGCAATCCCAGGTGATTACCTTCCATAAGCCTGTTAGCTCTAGTCTGAATATTTTGTCGTCGGTTTTCTGATTGAAAATCTTTTTCCACGGAGTTGACCTCAAATTTGAAATTCCATCAAACAGTCGTCAGTCAGTTCATATGATGTACGTCTACCTTCTCTGGGTATTGATATTCTCTCTCTCTCTCTCTCTCTCTCTCTCTCTCTCTCTCTCTCTCTCTCTCTCTCTCTCTCTCTCTCTCTCTCTCTCTCTCTCACTCTCTCACACACACACACACACACACACACACACACACACACACATACAGAGACACACACACACACACACACACACACACACACACACACACACACACACACACACACACACACACACACACACACACACACACACACACACACACACACACACACACACACACACACACACACACACACACACACACACACACACACACACACACACACACACACATACACAGATGACACAGATACAGAGAGAGAGAGAGAGAGAGAGAGAGAGAGAGAGAGAGAGAATGTTAATGATGGTTATGAGGGTTTTTGTTTGTTTTGTCAGAATGGTTCTTACAAGCCGATATAACCGCTACACAAGGTCCACCTGGCTTAAAAAAAAAAAAAATGATCACCTTGACTGAACAAAGCAGTTTTTGTCACATTTGTCTCTCGTCCCCCGCTCTCCAACTGTTTGAATGAAGAAGAAAAATATGGTCCATCGATGGATTCACACGCAAGCCACTCATTTCGGTTCCTCCACACATAGCCACGCCCAGATTTCCTGTCACACACCCCCAGTTGTGCGATCCTCGAGGAGCATTTAAGTCTCCATGGGGAAGCCCACAAAAGGAGACTCCGCGCTGCTACTGCATCACCTCGGTTATACTCATGGTGTCTATTCTCAATGTTCCAGTATACACCTGCTAATATAAGACGTTTATAGGCATTAATCGCTCAGCCGTGGAGACAGTGTGGGTTGAGCGTCCTCCTTTCCTGGGGGGGACGCCACCACGTCCATCTAACGACAGTCCCAGCGAGCTTAAGGGGTACCGATGTCTCTGACACAAAGACTGTCATTTTTCCTCAGTTCAACTCATGTTACTCATAGCCCAGCCAGCCGCATGGGGTCACACCAGGGCTGTCAACCCTCAGAGTCCATTTCCTACATGGATGTGAAGAAAGAAAGAAAGAAAGAAAGACAGACAGAAAGACGTAAAATCAAAGTTCATTAAAACAAGTTTTCGAAAATGCACAAAAATTGTTTTAAAATCTTTCATAAATTCTAGTCAAGAGAGATGTAATTTGAACTTCGCAATAAAAAGCAATTTTTTTTTTCTTCTTTTTTTTTAAAGTTACCAGTAGGAAGCTTGGTTGCAGGAGATCTCCAGAGCAGAAACCGCATCAGACAAGCGTTTCGGTTCTGAACTCCTTACACTCTGAGGGGACAGGGCCGTATCTGTGTTGTGACACCCAGATGACCTTCCACTGCCAGACTGCTCCTCGTCGACCAGATCCAACAGGAACTCTTTTCAGCTGTCTCTGCCATAGGCTTCAGGGTTCCGGTCCTCTTCTGACCAGAAATCCCCAGTTGTTTCAAGATAGATATCACACCGATGAGCCTACGATCCCCGTAGCTCCAACCTCTATGGCGAGGACTTTAAGCCTGGAAGCTAGATTCCTTCCAGCTGCTCGCTGAGCCGACATACTTCTCAGTCTCGTGGATACGAGCTTGCTCCATCCCTGCTTTCGCATGTCACCGTGAGCCCGATCAGAACAAGTCGTTTTGATGAGTGGGGAAACAATATCCAGTTTCATGCTACTCTTCCTGGTGATCCCTGGCTGGTTTTGCCATCCTGCAAGTCCGCTTTGCTTTCCCAGTTATTCACTCCGTCCTGCTTCCATGCTTATGATGTCACAGCTGTTGGGGACCATCATTTGTGGCCTTCTGCCGCGTAGAACTTTATTGCTGAAGCTTCTAGTAGCGTAGTGCTTTCTCCGGGTATGCCTAACCGTTTGTGCAGTCTCCTAAAGCAGTTGATTGTGCCTCCACGTGTACCTTCCCTGGGTTAGCGCTACGACTTACTCCACTGTGCTGTTGCCCTGACAGAGCGGGCACGCAAGGTGATCTGGTTTTCCTCCATATCACCGGCTTTGAATTTCAGGGCAGGAGGTCATGTCTAGATCTGAGGATGAATTTAATTCTAACGGGTGCCATGTGTCGTACGTCACTTCAGCTGAGATTGCTTTCCACGCCTTGTTGAAGTGCCTTCAGGCTTCTCTTGGCATCCTGCTCTTCCTTCAACACCTCTTTCACCACGTCTCTCTTCGCCTTCACATTACTTATAGCACCATTTCATTTCTGTTGACTCCAGCCGCTGTCTGTTGGTTCGTGTGTGTCCTGTTATTTCCCTGATCTTGAAGTGTTCCTTTGTCACGTCTATTGCCTCCCGAACTTTCCAGTTTCTGACATTTTTTTTAGCTTGAGTCGGAGTGATCTCACAATTTTTTTTTTCTCTCCAGGATCCTCAGCTATGTTTAGTAACCTTCCTCTAGCAACTTTGTACTGCTTGAGGACGGATTTCAGAGGAAGCGTCAGCTTTGCTTATTGGCGTAAGAGCACAAGGTCTATAATACCAGGGTAAATACCAAGCCATTTCCCTGTGTATTTGTTGATTTTGGGCCCCCCCATTGATTTCACTGTGCTTGTAGTGATGTATATCAATAGAGGTCGGAGCAGCTTCGAGAGCAGCATGAACCGCAAACACCAGACCATGTATTTGTCAGGGAGCAGACACTGGTCTTTTATATGCAGGCTTTCTTTTGACATTTGTTTGGTGTCCTCTTCCCTCTTTGTGTCTTTCAAGGAGTCATCAAACCGCCTCCAAGGCTCTTTCCTGGTATTTCTGCTACTGATGGAATGGCTTGTCAGGTTACAGTGAACGTATCCATGACAGCTACTTTCCCTTTTCGCGGAAAGGGCTTCGTGATTTCACTGGTTTCAAATTCATCATGGATGAAGCAACTTTCTTGTCTGACTTCTTCAATATTTCGCGTGTTTCATCTTCGTTGGTGGAAAGCATTGTTGAATCATCCATGAAGATTTTAGAAGGTGCATTTGGCATCCATTCATGAAGTCTGTTGAACCTGTATGGTTTCATAGCAGCTTCCAAGATGACCTCCGTTGCCAATATAAACAGTACTGGAGAAATCGCAAAACCAATTGCCATGTTAACTTCCTGGTTGATCCAGTCTGTGTGTATTCTTTCGTGGAGAACCTCGTTGAGAAGCCATGGAGGTACTTTCTCAGCATTTCTCAGATATTCTTGGACACATGATGCTTCTGGTGCGCCAGTTGAATTGTCTTACGTAGACCTGATCCAGATCGAGCCACACCACGTCAAGGTCTCGTTCTCTTCCATTGCTCTTTGGATGTTTCCCCAAGCCATTGTGGCATGTTCTACGCAGCCAGACACACCAGGGGTGCCTCCTTTCCG
>JADBJO010000283.1:505243-507743 GCA_016801955.1 Conus betulinus
TTTTCTTTGACCTTGCCACATGGTCTGTGCTCTCCTGAGTGTCCTTCAGGTTGTGTTATTTTTGTAATCATCATCATCACCATCATCATCATCATCATCATCATTATCATCATCATCATCATCATCATTATCATCATCATCTTCATCAACAGCAGCAGCAGCCCTAGCAAAAGAAGCAGCAGCAAACTGGCTGGAAGAAATATAAATTTAAGGTTTGTGACTGCCAATATGATTGGTCTTTCTCACTGACAAACTCCACTCATCATCTCTCGCCTCCTTCACCAGCCTTGAGTAGTTCTTTGCCCTCTACTACTACCCACCTCCAGGAGACCTTCACTACCGTTCTCTGCCCTCCCCCCCTACCCCCTTGCCTCTATCTCCCCCTCCTCCTCCTTGCTCTCAACCCATCCTCCAAACCCTGGTGGGGGAGGGGGGGGGGGGGGGTTCTTAATCGAAGCTCAGCACTTGGCTCAGTATTGACAGGGCAATCCTCGGAGGCGACACAGTTCCAACAGGGGAAAGATAAACACTATACCACCCCCTGTTTGTTTTGGCGGCTCTTGTGCGACGCCAATATTGACTCGGCTGATCCCCTCTCTTTATCAGATCTCTTTCCTTTTTGTTTCCCTGTTCGTGATCCGACAGAGGGGATGGGAAGGGTTGGGATGGGGGTGAAGTGGATCCCATTGGGTAAGAGTGGTGGACTGCTAAACAAGGGAGAGAGCCGGAATCCTGTGTTCGATTGTAGGATAGGACATGGCTTTCCTTAGAACTTCCAGCATTTTCATTTACTCTGCCAGTGGAAATGTAGTGACGCTACTGGCTGTTTGGTAAAGAGCTTGAGATTCTGTGCAGGAGCATGTCTTGTTTGCCCACAGAAACACAACGACCCATGATATTGATGCCTATGTCATCATGACCAACAGTCTCCAAAGGGGGAAGGGAAGATAGTAGATGGGGTGGAGGATGGAAGATGGGTGAGAGGTCCAGAAAGGAAGGCCTGTTGGAAAATTTGTATTTATCTATAAGTCTGGACCAACCAGCTATGGTGCTACCCATTTGAATTTAACTGGCACTCTCTTATCCCTTCCTACCTCAGCAGCCTCGAGAAATATTGCCCATAGCCATATCACCCCTTTCCCTCCCTTACGCCCCACTCACATATTCTCCACTCCAAACTTCTCCATCCTCACAAACCCTTCCACCTCCACCCTTTCACCACTTTCCCCCTCCTCCTCCCTTTTTTTTAACTCCCCCCATCCGTCTCCAGATCATTGTGTGCTGTTCACAATGGAAGCCGATTGTTTGGGTCAGTATTGACAGGGCAATCTAAGAAGAAGTGGCGTGGTCCCAGCAAGGGAAGGTCAACAGTACACAGACTCCTGTGGGTTTCTCAGCCCATCTGCCATGTCACTATCGGCTCGACAAAACCTCGACGTCCACGGTTCTCCTTTCCGGTTTCTGTTCCTTCAGAAGAAATGGGGTGGGACCAGCAGATAAGCGTGCACTGCGAAACAAGGTTCCCTCCTCCCCCTCCTCCAGTTCAATCTGCTCATATCAGGCTTTGCCCTAGGGCTATATACTATCATCCTCTTAGTCATTGCCATAGATATTGCCGCAAAGAGATGGAGGTAAGGAAGATTTGCTGCTTAGTTTTCAATAGACAAGACCTAAACCTGAGAATTGAGAGAGAGAGAGAGAGAGAGAGAGAGAGAGAGAGAGAGAGAGAGAGAGAGAGAGAGAGAGAGAGAGAGAGAGAGAGAGAGAGAGAGAGAGAGACATGAATTTGCAACAACAAGAAAGTTCTGTTTTCAAGCACGTCTGCTGTGTTGGCTTGGGTTTGCAAGCTGACAAGACTGTGCCAAAAACCAAGGATCTGATTTCATCACAACTTGGGAATGTGACCCAGGTGGCGAGACCATTAAAGTTTGGTGTGGATCTATCCAGACCAGAGGGCGGACAAAGGATTTCTTCGTCCTTGCCATGTGGAGGTCTGCACTCTCCTGAGTATCCTTCAAGTTGTTATTTTTGTCATCATCATCATCATCATCATCATCATCATCATCAACAACAACAACAACGACAACTACAGCAGCAGCACCAGCAGCAGTACTAGCAGAACAAGCAGCAGCAAACTGCCAAGAGGAAATGTAAATGTAAGGTTCGTATTCATGACTGCCAATATGACTGGTCTTTCTCACTGACAACTCCACTCATCTCTCGCCTCCTTCACCAGCCTTGAGTAGTTATTTGCCCTCTACTACCCGTCTCCAAGAGACCTTCACTACCGCTCTCTATTCCTCCCCACCCCTCGTCTCTATCTCCCCCATTCCTCCTTGCTCTCAACACGTCCTCCAAACACTGGAGGAGGGGGGGGGGAGGGGGGGGGGTGGGGGTGGGGGCGGTTCTTAATCGAAGCTCAGCACTTGGCTCAGTATTGACACGGCAATCCTTGGAGGCGACACAGTCCAACAGGGGAAGATAAACACTATACCACCCC
>JADBJO010000283.1:515243-577743 GCA_016801955.1 Conus betulinus
ACAAACCAGAGAGAGAGAGAGAGAGAGAGAGAGAGAGAGAGAGAGAGAGAGAGAGAGAGAGAGAGAGAGAGAGACTCGCTAATCAGAAACACGTTGAATGATTACGGTTGACAAGTCGGAGAAGAGGTAAGCAGGAAATAGAGCAGGTGATGGATTGAGGATGGGGACTGGAGAGGGTTGGTCGGGAAAAAACTTAATCATTAACGCGAAATGGCTGGGAGATCGAATACATCGGATCGACATAATTGCAAAATCTCCACCGGCTAATACCCTTCAGCGAGTTAATCCGGCACAGAGGAAATAATGTAATCTGTGTCGTGCCAGATGACGCGAGCGTCTTAAGGAAGCAAGGCTAATTATACACGCATTTATTTAAATCACGTAATCGTTCCTGGATTAGGATTCCGTACTTAAAAAAAAAAAATGAAGAAGAAAGAAAGAAAGAAAAGGGGAAAAGAAAGAAAAGGACTAATCTTGGATTACTCGGCGATTTAATTGGGAGCGGATGCGTGCATGAGCAGATAGGCAACAGGTATGCATAATCATGCCATGCAATTATGATAACTATCCTCCCCCTCAGCAGTGGGGCGGAAGGCAGGCCTATCTTTCAGTTATAAAATTACACATTTCTGCCTTCTAGCAATACATGTGCGATGAATGTGCTAGGTCCTGTCAGTAACTGTGCTTCTGTCATCCCTAGATCCTCTGCTCTCCCCCCCCCCCCCCCCCCCCCCCCCCCCCCCTCTCTCTCTCTCTGTCTGTCTGTCACTCTGTCGCTGCCCCCGTCCCCTCGCCTTGTTCTATTCACCATTTAAAAAAAAAAAAAAACATCAACCATTTCTAATCCGTTATCTAAGCTTTTTCAGTTTACCAAATTTCCTTGATTAGCTATAGGATTGCAAGCCGTGGCAGTGGCACTGTTGGTGGCCGTCAGAGCAACTTAGAGAATATTATCGCACTCTAAGTATGCGCCCACTGTTAGCTTTGAAACACACGCAATAGGAATGTGGAGACGGTAACTGCTGTAAGCGAGATGGCCGGTGTCTCTGGCACTGGAAAATCGCATATCATCACGCATGGACCATCTCGATCTATGTTAGGCTTATCTTAGTACTGTGACTGGTGTCAAATGAACTCGGTTTTTTTTAAGTCCTGGGCTTTGACTTCAGCACGGGTTTATTTCAGTCCTGATATATGGCGAATCGAAATCTGATGGCGCTTGAACAGTATCAGTCTAACAATAATGATTATTATCATTACCGTTTTCTTTTGATTTGATAATATTATTAATAATAAAGATAATAATAATGATGATAAATATGATGATGATGATGATGATGATGATGATAATAATAATAATAATAATGATAATAATAATAATAATAATGATAATAATAGTAATATAATGTTTAAAAACCTTTTGCAAATATTTGTATGCTTGTAGGCCTGTATTACGGACATGTCGAAATGATGCTAAGGGATCGACGCGGGAAAAAAATGAGGAGGGAGGGCGGTAGGGTTGGGCTGGGGGTCGAAGAGGGATGGGGGGAAGGATGAAAGACAGGGGAATAGGGGTTGGGGGTTGGGGGGGGGGGGGGATGTGGGATGTCGGTCGGGGATGTGATGTGTAGGTGGCAGGGGCAGCAGAGGTGAGGTATAGTCTGGAGGGAGATATGGAGGTTAGGTCTACACGTATAGATGTGTAGGTCTACGCACAGGTAGGCCTACTTGTGTGAGCGCAGGTGTCTGGGCATAAGCCTACGCAAGGGCGTTTCCCCGGGTGTGTGTGTGTGTGTGTGTGTGCACGGCAGTGAATGGTTTCGTTTTGGCATTTAAACCAAATTTTAACGTTTTTACTGAATTGCACCGAACTGTTGAGAAAGCCCTTGTAGTCAGTGAGTTAGGTTTATTTGTTTGTTCGTTTTTTCTAAAAATCAGTTTTCACTGCAAATTTACTCTTAAGTAAGTAAGCATCTGATTTTTTTTTTAATTTGTCATTTGCATTAAACATGATATGCAATGAGCATTTTTAATACTCCAGAAAGCGTAATAACAATAAACTAGTCAGGGCTTCCCCTTTAAGCTGTCACCTGATCCCCCAGGATTGAGATTTTTAGGTCATCATTAAGCATATATGATCATGAACAGTTTCATTTTCGTTTCTGGCATGTTGCCATATTTTGCGCATCGCTTTTCTTACAATTTTTTTTTCTTTCCTGGCCTCACGTGAGATGCACTTTGCTCCGGGCTTGGGGGCTGTGTTAAGATGAACAAGCATCTGCTTCGATTTTACACGTCTGTGTAATTGTAAACCATGAGAACGATCTGCGGGCTCGTGCTGCAAAACATTGATTTGCTGTGGTCACGCGCATTGCAAAATTGTCAAGATTCGATTCAAGTGTCCGCCATTTTTCAGTTTCTGAGGTTGACTGACGCCTGAAGCATATTTTTAAAAGGTAATTTGTGCGTCGTGACAGGTTAAAACCTCATCAGCGGAGGCCTGCCTCATTACACTTTTTTTTTTCTGTCACTGAGCACAGCAATGCATCTACAGTCTTGTAAGAGGGACGAGGAAAGAAGCTCATGAAACATCTAATCGCCAGGTTGTTTGCATCGTTTTATTTTTTACTTATATTTCTCTCCCCACTCCCTCCGCCTTTCATTCTGTACAATGTGATTTTGATGCTGCAACCTGTAGGTTATATTACGAGTATTCCCAAAAGAAAAAAAAAATGTAGGTTCCAATTCACAACTTGTACAGAAGCGCTCTCCGCGACAGATCTAACACGAATTTGTATATTCCTGTTTTACAGGTGAGTCTCAGTAATAAATTTGTCATATGACCGAATGATCCATCATTCATATGCTTGAATGCTTTCTCGGGGCCTCGGGCAACGGGCAAACATGATAAATCACACACGTCGAGTTTTCAAAGCTGGCTTTTCAGTCGAAGGGAAATAACTCATCGATCAACTTGGAATTAATCTTCATCATTTGAAGGAGTGTTTTAATCTAAGGGAAAGAACTCATCAATCAAATAGGCCATAAGAATGATAATCACCAGTCAACTAGTCCCGTTATTGACCATTGAGAAAGTGGCGACGAAATACTGAAGGCTCGACAACAGTCGTTGGATTTTCGAAGGCAATGCATGCTTAACATGTATCGATCAAACAGACATCAGTTGACCAAAGGAAAGGCGCTCATGGTCCTCAAATTTCACTTACCAAGCTACGCACCTCAATACTTAACTGATAAATAAAATCCTCAGCCGTCCATACTTCGTTCATACATGTATTGAGAGGGGCTTAAGGGGCACGGACGTACGGTTTGGTTCCTCTCCCCCCTCCCACCCCACTGCAATCTCGTTATTACCTTGCAAGTGGCCGCCGTAAGGGAAGTCAACGACAGGGTGATGGATATTTATAACATTTTATAGGACTTAGTAGACTCCCAAGATTCCGTATTTCTAAATCAGTGAAATGAAACGAAATGACAAAACAAATACCACATTAGAATGCCCATGTGCCGTTTTTATGTTATAATTTTGTTCTTGTGAAAGGGCATGAACTGCCTACGAAAGATCCATCTAAAATTACCACGCATGGTAGAAACCTTTTGATGAGGAGAACTAGAAATCTTTACGGATTGGATGAAGCGCAGTTTTGACTGGGAGATGAATTTGGTAATTATGATACATATATATATAATATATATATATATATATATATATATATATATATATTATATAAGAAAAAAAGGTGCCAGAAAGGGATGGAGTATTTTGATTTCATTATTGCTAAACCGACTACATGGAGCCCTTTGGGGGCTGTAAAAGTACAAAGTCCTGTCATTAATAAACAAATAGCAACAAATAGAACATACAGAATCTCTACATCAATTCGTAATAGCTGTACTATTGATATTTTTAAGACAAAGTCTAAATTGGAAGGGTCTTTAATGACAGTTTCACTTCTTTCTTAGTTTTGGTTTTTACTTTAAGATCAGTAATAATTGACAATACAATAAAATCTAAATAAATGCATTCTAGACATGCAGCAACATTTTCTCCTCTATCAGTTAGCTGTACTTCTGTCTGTCTCAGCTAATCTTTGTCACATTCTGTCTACCTTAGCTAATCTCTTCCTGCTTGTGTTATATATATATATATATATATATATATATATATATATATATATATATATATAATGCTAACTTTTTATGTAACGTGTGAAGAATTGCATACTGCCACATGCATCTAAAAAACAGTTCACGTATGTGTTTGCGCAGATCCAGCGCACACACATCTGTGTGACTGTATGTTCTCTGTGTCCTTTCCACCCCATCCTTACTGTCAGATTATTTCTTGTTTAAGTTTTTATATAAAAAACAAATGCATTCTAATGTAAAAAAAAAAACAACAACTTTCCATTCCTTTTTTTCATAAGTGACAGCTGAAGGCTCTTTATAGTTGATTCACATTTACAACATGATAAGAAGTACTCATGCATGAAAATGTGCAACTTTTGAAGACATCCAATGTTTGTTACTCATGTCTTGTATGACAAGGCTCTTGAACTAAGATGAAAGAGAAATTTGTGAACTATGAATATACTATTGACCTCTTTTCATCATTAATTTTTTTCTAATATGGAATATTTCACTGAATTCTTACAAACTGGTAAACAAGATAACCAAGTGTATGAGACAATGAGTGTGGAACAGCCTGCAAACCACCCTGTGTTTTAGTACCCAAATAAGACGAGGTTAAACATCATGCCAGGTTAATTTTATTTTTAACAAACATGACACAAAACCTTATCTTGTCTGTGTTTGATGGTACTGATTTGTACCCTCGGTTGGGCAAGTCAAAAAATGAAATCAAAGCAGTGGTCAAGAAAAGGATACAAATCCTGTGCACTTGAGCTATCCCCTGCACAGATGAGAACTGCGTCCCCTCCAGCACACTGTTGAAGTAAGTTCTTGTTATTCAAGGTGCATGATGCATTCCTGTAATCATGTCCAGTGAATCCATGTCAAGTCCACACTCGAGAATTTTTTTTCCCTGAAAAGCTTGCAAGTGATTTGCATTAAAAATGTCATCGGGTTCAAACCCACTGATCTCTGAATTTAAATCTTTGTGCAACATACTGAATACAACCAATGTTGTGACTTACCTTGTGGGACAGACACTCATACATGAAAGTGCACGAACACACAGGATCAAAAACAATGATTGGCTCCACTGGCTACTCTTGCATGCAGGATAAGTAAATTATCAATACTGAACTAACACATAATTATGAATGCAGATGGCATAATAAGTGACTAGAACCCTGCCCTTGCATGCTTGGATGGCTGTTATCTGTATTTGAAATCCTGTTGGCACTGGGTGGTTTAAGGATAGAAATTTGTCACATTTCCCAGGTACAGTACATATATGTGTTAACCTATTAACACCCTAATCCTGTTTGTATAGGCAACCAGATGATCAAATACAAACAGAAATTCCATGTTGATGCTTGGTGGGGTATGACAACACAAAACATTCAGTTTGCATTTGCCATCTCCTAGACAATGATGGATTTCCGTTATACCAATGTTGCATTTAGAAAGTGAGAAATGGACAGGGCTGCCTACCTCCCTCTGCATCTTTCAGGTACACACTTCTTAAAAACCAGGGATGAAGGCCATTTTCCATGGATACACATATACTTCTTAAAAACCAGGGATGAAGGCCATTTTCCATGGACACACATGTTGCAACATCTGATGTCACAACCATAATACAGTGAAAGCTTGCCTTTATTTTACACCCTATATATAAGTTCTTGTGGTGAGTTCAGATATTCTGAAGTGATTGGTGGTATATGCTCTTCGAAACTTGCAACTGGTTGTAGCTGTGCAAAGTTGTTGTCGACATTGCGATGTGAACCACACGTCTTGCTTCAACACCATTGTTTCTCTGAAAACATGGGGTGGGCACACTGAAAGCATGCATGTTGATCGATTTGGCAATGCAAGAATCATTCCAACAGTGGTAGTAGTCTTGGCCAACAGTCAATGAGAGTTCAAGCTTGTACACTTTTTCTTTCCTGGGCCATGAAAGAGAGAAATGGATTCCTGAGGCAGACTGCCCTTTCCCATTGTTTGCAAAGACAAATCTGAATACTCCGGGATTGTAGGCAGCCCTGAAAGGAGAATAGATGTTGCTTCTGTACATCATGAATACCCACAGATTAGTGTCTTGGGGGATAGTCTGGGGAGGAAGTGAGGTTATGTATAGGTGTACAAATATGTACATGTTATTATGCAAGCCCGTACGTGCACGTGGGTAAATTGGTGTGAAGCATGTGTATTGATGTGTCTGAAATCCAGTAAAGGTGTACAAATTCTGACCAGGAAGAAAACACACAACCTAGCTACAGCCTGTGACCCTAACAATGTTCTATGTGGCTGGCTGAAACGGCGTGAACTGTTCAGATGTTACAAACAACTTGTCAATCCATCTGGCAGGCATGACAGTCTGTCAGACTTCAATGACTAATGTCAGCAAGGTCTGTAGTTAAGATACAGGCAGCATGCCCAGTGTGACCCTTTAATCACCTGACATTGACAGCTCTTTGTGCGCTGCTAGCCAGGTTGAGTCTCCAAAGAGTGGTTGTACTAAGAAGTTAGGACTGTGGAGTAACACCACTGAGACAGCTGGAAGATGAGCGTGCAAAATAAGATAACAATGGGTGTGAAAGGGTAGAGGTTTTTTGATGTCCGCAGCTGACACATTAACAGACTCTTGTAAGTCATCATTCACAATGTCACACATAAACAGATCATATAAACACTTACATATTCTGTAATAATGTAAAACTGCATTGGTGGTTGATGGGGAAAAGTGAAAACATGACGCCACCAAGACGATTTTTTTTTTTTTTAGACACAGATGCAATCATTATTCAAAACACCCAACAAACACACGTTTGCAACCTTTGACAAGTTTAGCAAAAAGAATTCTCTTAATACCATCCTTTCATGAAGTGTCAATAAGCTAAAGATAATGAATGTTAAGCAATCCATGTCTTGACTTCTGACATGCACTGTTTTTTTTTTTTTTTCAACCTGTACGATATTCGTCCACTGAACCCCCTCTGGACTCGTATGTACGTCCCTTGCATTTATTTCATACATCTGTAGTGTTCCACATCAGGAAGTCATAATTACTATAGAGTTATTCTATGAAGGTACAAAAGATTAAAAACACAACTGCAAGAGCTCGATGGTATAAGAAAATGACAGATCCCATTACATGCCGCAAAGTTCATTTGCATACCTACATAGTATACAGTTAGTAGACTAGTCGTAACCTTAATAAAGTATGATCATTTTATGAAAGAAATATTTCGAAAGCTATCAATAGTTTTTTTTATATATTCTTGTAATCTGAAGTAGTTAGGTTACATGTTACCATGCGATGCTCATTTGACTCACCTGTGTTCTATGGACGGTATTGTTCCTCTTTCCATTTTAATTCGTTTTTATATTCCAAACCCCATACAGCATGATGTTTCAGAATGCATTTGCTAGCGCTATGGTACTTCTGCTCTTTACAAGGCTGCCTCAATGCTTAAGCATATAAATGGTAGTGTCTTGTGCTATTCTTACCTTAGACCAATCATGGTCATCTAGTTAATCTTTCACGCGCTTCTATTGGGCTTATGTGATTCTTGTAATGGAATGCAATGTGCATAACACTATTTTCTAATTTTCCCTAAAACTTGTATCCATATGAAATTTTTGCTCTTTTATGTAGTTCATGCTCCTCCCCATTACACTTAAATCCATATTACAAATGTTGGTAAATATGTATAGCCATCTTGTCATCTTCCAACGTATTCGATAAATTCATGAGACCACGATCATGTGAGAGGGTAGTCGTTAGAAATGCAAGACGGGACTGTATTATGATATTGAATCATTACTTCCTTCAAGATTGAAACAGAAAAAAATACTCGAACGACACATAAAACTGTAATGAATTTACAAAATTGTCTAGTGCATTGGTGCTATATTATGTGCAATCTGTAGCTTGTGAGAGATGATGTGTGTGTGTGCTCCCGAGCCAGAACTGTAGTGTGTGTGTGTGTGTGCATTGTCGATAGGGTGCCAAGACTCTGGTTAGGAATGCGGTCGACTATAAACATAAAGGAATAGGAAAGGATACGGGATGGCCTTCGAAGAAGATCTGCAAGCTTTAACGCGAACAAATATGGTCGTTCGCCAATAACATTCGACAGGATAATTCTGAAGTACCCGCACCTCTCATCCTAAGCTTAGCCACTTATTCTATTACTACTACAGGCTATATCTGCGCTATTCTTCTGCTATTCAACAGTCAGCCCTTAAGAAATCATGAATGAATATAACATAGATACTGCATGGATTCTTTGAGGCATGTCTAAAAATGGATTGCCAGTAACATGTTGTATCTAATATTGTGTGCATTGTCTTAGTCTCCTCTTTCAATCTATATGTATGCTACTGATGTGCTGTGTGGTGGTGATGTGTGTGTCACGTCAGATGTGTGATGTGTGTGTGAGATGTGTGTGTCACGACTCAATGACGACTTCATAACTGGACTAAACCAGATGTCCAGCAACACATCCTAATAGGTATTATACAGTAATTTTCTGTAACCTGTTTACTGTGCCATAACCTACAATCTACCACCGCAATCATTAGCCGTCATATACTAACTGACAAATGACTGAAAAAAGTTCACCAAATACATGGTCCTAAAACTAGTGTCATATCATGTGCAATGTTGCGATAACTCATTGATTTATAATTCGAATCATATTATGATCTGATTCGTCTAACTATAACTAAGCAGGGCTAAAAAAAAGTATACTTTCATCACAAGTCAGTAATATGTCAAAAAACAACAATTACATGACTTAAAGTCATGCCTCAAATGTCCAGCTATTGCATGTGTGTAACAGAATACCTAGCTCTTTAGAATCGAGGATCCATGATTAAAACACCTAGGCTCTCATTATTTCTAATACTTGGTGATCGCTAGGGCAAGAAGGGCGGAATATTGCAAAGGGACATAATGTAATGCACATAGCTCTGTCGTCTACATCACACCAAATTTTTGCATTTTTGCATACAATGCTATTTATCCAGTAGTGCCAAACTGTGTGTTTGGGACTGCACTGGGATAAGATGATTTGATGTGAATGCTACGCATCAGAAACCAGTGACATACAAATATACACTCAAATATCAACAAACAACCCGCAACCAACCTAAAGAAAAAAAAGTTCAGCAGCACCCACCCCACCCCCGCGACCAACCCAAACCGATGCATTCCAAAAACTACTGACACACTTTAATAAAAAAACACTCAAAAAGCAGGAAAAGAAAAAAGAAGACCAAAGGAGGGAAAACCAACAAAACCTGAGGATGCACAAAGAAAGACCACAGATCTGGAGTGAAGCCACATGATCGATGCTTGTTAATGGCAACACAGTGGAGTTGCAACTCGGTTTTTTGTAAATACTACAAGGTAGCAGGACAGGAACAGGAGGGCAGGGAGAGACAGGCACACTTATGTGTATATGTGCAGTTCACGCTAGACAAATGATAATTCTGGGTAGATGGGCGTGAATTTTAAGTGGGCAGGGAAGTGGGGTGGGCTTTTGCAGGAAGATGGGGCGATCGGTTGGCAACAACAAATGAAAAAATGGAAGACTGCAAACACAGAAGTCTGACCAGAGGATGCACGTGTATACATGGATTTCCGGTGGAATTAGAAAAGCTTTGTTTTTTGGTTTTTGTTCGAAAAGGAAAGGAGTGGGGCCCCGCTCGGGCCGCGGATGATCACGAAGAGCAAACAACACATCGAATAATACTTAAAAGATGGATCATTTGACCTCGGTGTCCTTAAGATCTTAGGCAAAATTTGCATAATTTACTACTTTACCTCTCCTGGAGTTAATTTATATTTATATTAACATCTGCTCAGTTTAAGCTATGACCTTTCCGTGACATATCATGGGATATGGCTCTTTCAACCGCATTATTGACCTAGAGGAGGAAATCATACCCTGATGTCTTCCCTAATGACCGGTTTATACTGAGTTAACTAAATCAAGATCTAAGACAATAATAAAAGAAAATAAAAAAAAGAAAAAAACAAACCAGAAGGGAAAACAAGGTGATAATCATATCGCTCATGCAGTAGAAGAAACATATAACTGGACAGAGACTCCTCATGGTAAGATACCATGCACTCTCATGTCGTTGTCAACGACTAGATCCATTGATTCCCTCAGCTAGTGACATCTACCACAGAATTGACATCAACAATTTCTATCACCCTTGATATCTGCATGACATTTGAAGCATTACGTTATCCTGTACACACACACATAATAACAACAGGCGGTACGCAAGTCACAATTAGAGAACATCTGCCGCTCTGCAGTTAAGAAGAACCATATACTGAACAGGCTCAGGAAGAACCATGGCACTTCTAGTCGTTCCAACGACAGATCCATTTTCCTCAAGCAGTGACTTCTTAACCACAGAATTGCTAACACATCACCCGTGATACTGGCACTTTGACATTTTGAAGATTACGTTATCTGTACACACACACACATACAACAGGTCGAATCACAATGGCATGCAGTGTGAAAAGGTTACACAATGAACCACCATTACTTGCAGAACAACGCAGACACCCTCACAGCAAAAGTTCATGCTTACACTGCTTTTGCTAGAGTGCTAAATCCTTCTTCTTCCAGTCTCTCCCCGTTTGTGGCACAGAGATGAAAAAAATCTATCCATGCGTAGGATCAGACATCAACTTGAGATTGTTTTGTCCCTGTATGAAAGGACAACACATGGACAGAGTTGTAGTTTAAAAACTAAACAGACTGAATCGCTTCATCTCTTTTATCGCAGTGTTTTAAAGTATCACCTTTTTGGTGGTGGTCAAGCATAAGCCACACTGTTCTGAAAAACCCATGTCTTCAGTCTCATCATGTGTAAGCCATGGTTGATAACATATGGGGCGATTCCTATGTTTACTCTTTGCTTTGAACCTATTGAAGTGCAGTACTGTCTGTAGTGGAAGTAAGCTCTGGAAGTTTCTCTCGGGCTATGCTGATCCCTTTTGGGAGACGTCAGACTTCATCCACAGAGGCTGGGGAGCTTTGGAATCCAGAGGGCTTGGCCACACCCCAGGGCGGTGAGTGTCTCAGCCGTTGCTCTGCCACACCTGCCGCCACTTGCTCACAAAGTTCTTGATCATCTCAATTGAGACACCTGCAGATCAACCAAAAATCCCATGGAAACATTATTCTTTCAGCCATATAGTGTCTGTCAGACACATCATTGATCAATCTGTTAACATCCACACTTACATGTATATTGGATGGAACTGGACACATGCCAAAGTACACCTCTATTTAAATGATAAAATTCAAAATGCATGGGTAGGCTTTCTTTCACCCATATAAGATATCATTTAAAAAAAAAAATCATTAATATTTTAAATGCATAATACATAGTATTAAGTTACTTTACCTAAATCTAATTTACCTTTTCATCATACCTACCTGTTCAAAGACATACCTTATCTCCACTCAGGTGGAACAATGCCAGACATCAAGATTCCCATAAAAAGATCAAAAAATTGAGATGGGAAGCCAACTCTTCTCTTTAACCATCAGGCCAATGAGTAGTCTCCCTAACTGAGTTAATATTTGATTCACCCTGACAAAACTGAATTTAGTTTTCTTCTTTTCCTTGGCAAGAAAACATGCCTTTGACTGAGCAAAAGTTTCCATCACGCATTCTCTAAAGAGGATATTTAAGTCCACCTTCTCCTTTCACAAAGAAAACACTTCGTCTTGGACACTGGCGAAAATACCAGAAAACTATGCTTATCTTTGCCATTAACAGTCGCCATCATCATGGTGCGCCCTGGCTTCCACCAAGTCGGCCAATGTTTCTTCTCTTATTTGTACTTCCAGAGCCCGCTTGTCAGGTCAAAAAGTCTCTGCCCTCAACTCTCATGAAATCTGTGTCAGCTGCACAGCTGTTCTCCATTCCTTCTATGCAACATGTGCGAGCCGAACCAGTTGCTCTTGTCTTGAATGTCTTAATGGGTAGGTCAGTTTTGGCATGGGCAGCAGCTGATGCTTCCTGCTTGAACAACATTCAGCCTACGGTCCGAGTCCAGTGGAGACAGGCCAGTATCTCCCCCAGCGCGCTCTGCGCCCTCTACCCCCAGGTGCTTGGCGAAGTGGAGTGGCTGGTTTCTGAAGGTTTGCCAGGTAGGCCTCAGCTGAGACTGCCACCTTGGCAAGCACTGCTTGGAGAGCTACCAGAAGAGGTGACTCCAAGGGGGGTTGGGCAGTGGTGTAGAAGAATGAACCTCCCAGTTTCAGGAGCAAGGAGGATGATATGCTGTGACCGTCCATATCAAAGTACGTTTGGTGTGTATGCCAGCAATAGGAGTCTGTCAAGGCAAGAATGGTTTTTGTGCTGACAAATAATGATGATTTGGACCCTAGCTGAGAATTTTCTCTAGTTAGAGCAGCAGTCGGCAATGCATGGTCTGTTGTGACTTGTACTCTTGCAATTACCTGTTTTGATTTGTCTACCTCCTCGTCCCACTGGTTTTAATCCCCCCCCCCTTTTTTTTTTTTTCAAAAATCCAGTACTATGATTCTGTTTCTCTTCCGCAAGCGTCCTAGAAGATGTCACACTTTCATGACACTTTTTTTTTACGAAAGCCTTTCTAGACTGTCACTTCGCTCATTCTGGCTATCTGCAAGCAAGTGCCAGGTATCTGGATAACACACCAATCATCAAATATAAACTTCTGCATCTACAGGCTGAACAAGGTAATCCAGATGTACATTATTTGCCCTCTGTCTTCAGTTACATTTCTGAGCCTCTTGTTTTCAAGACTTGTACGGAAATTTGGTTCATGGTGACCCCATATTCTGTTTCAATCCGCTTCCATTTTGCCCCTAACTTGAAAGGATAAACAACTGCCTGTATGTCCTTCATTTTAAATACTGCACATGTCTGGCTTTTGTATCCATTTTATTTTTGCTCTTCAACAATTTTGTGAGCAGGTCTATCCATTGGGAATTCTCACAGTGACGACCTTGGTCGTAAGTAATCTATATAGTGATCGACAAGTTTTTTTTTTTCCTGCTGAATATTTCCTTCCTTTTGTGTCTATTTCTCATGGTTGCAGTTTTGTTTGTGTGAAGAATCTTAAATAAATGTTAGCAAACTGCCCAGAGAAACGTGGATAAACGAGTCACAAGACAAAACACAACGCGTTTCGACCTCTTAGGTCTTCTTCAGGTGAGACACAGGCAAATAAAATAACAAAAATTCACTTAGCTTTGATCACTTCAGATCACTTCGTTTAACGCCTTCTTCCTTGCGCTGAACTCTGAAGCGATCAAAGCTAAGTGAATTTTTGTTATTTCATTTGTGTCTCACCTGAAGAAGACCTATGACGTCGAAACGCTTTGTGTTTTGTCTTGTGACTCATTTGTCCACGTTTCTCTGGGAGGTTCGCTAACATTTATTTAAGATTTGTTTAGATTTCCGCCTGCAGTCATCTCACTTTGCAACTAGATCTGTGTGAAGAATGATTTACAATGATATCAGAAGTCGGAGAAGGATTACAGAGATTTTGGCTGTGTGGGGGCTCATGTTCTTTCCACCATTACGGAATTTCCCTTCCAACAATGTCTAGAGTTTCATGGGGCTGGTCTCTTTCACCCCTTGCATTTTCTGCTCCCCTTTTCATTCAGTATGAGACCATCTCATCTGACACTTGGGTTACCCTCTGTGTTTGAGGACCTAAAGGATTTCCTTTTGGCGAAGGACTCGCCTAAAGCTGCAGTCCTTTCTGTAAAGGTCTCTGTGCTATAGGAAGGTCATTCTTCTTGCCCATCAAATTTCTTAGCCTTCCATTCCTGGTTCCAGGGAGCTGAAAGCTTGGCCAGTAATAGGCCTCAGCTGGCTGCCAGCCTTGACCTGTCTGACGTGCATCTCTTTCCCCCTAACTGCAGTGGCATGTGGATGACTCTAGCGGCTACAGATCTCTTAAACATCTTTGAGAAGCTACCCGACTTCTAGCTCTTCACAGTCTGTCTTGCACTTTCTGCGCAATTCAATGTTCTGGCCAACTCAACATCCAGGGGAGGGCATGTTCTCCCCACAGCTAGGATGATAAAAACCAGATGGTGTAGCTTTTTCTTTGCGAAATTCTGGGCTCTTCTCGCATGGATTTTTTGGTCACCTGATGGAACAACCAGCTCTCAGATGTTTGGACAAATAAGTATATCATAAAACTACTTTTAGTTGTAAAATTCCTTTTAGTGAATCTCTATATGTATTTGATTCTAATTCACATCAAATCTATATATCTCATAGCTTCCTTCAAAGGCTAGATAGTTCAAGATTCTCAATAATTCATCTTCAACTCATTTACTCCACCTTTGTCTGTTTGATCTTCCCTTTTCAAAACATAACCGTCTCCATTTTTGTTCCTAGTATTCCCTTTCTAATGCTTAGCTGTCTCCATTTTCTTTCTAAATATGCTTCTACATTCCCAAAAGTTCATCAGCACAGTCTAAAATATTGTCTCTCATTTCTTCTTTCACATTCACATCTGCAGCCTCTCAATCTCCACCTCCCCCCATGCCACCCCCCCCCCCCCCCCTACCCACAAACCTTCCTCCTGGCTGGCAGAGCGCACTTGCTCAGGACAGGGGTGGGGGATTCTCAGCGAAGAAAGAGAGGGCGGTGAGGATGACCACAACTGACCCAGATGTAAAGGTGCTGCTCTGACGGGCCAGGTATCGGCCACAGCCCAATACCTCCATCATGTACCTGAAAAACCATAGTGAGATAGTAAATATGTGAGGCAGGGAGTGCGCATGTATTTCTGAGTACACAATCTGCACAGATGGGAGAAAAAAATAGCTCTGATTACCACAGTCTTTGATAGAAAAAATGTGGCAACATACCACACAGAAACACACACAAACATTCACACTGAACAACATCAATGAATATACATGTATACTGAGCAACATGAACAAAACAAGTAATCCTAAAATGCATCAACTCATAACATTCATAATGAACCAAACCATAAAAAACCAACATTCAAACATAACTGTAGCAATGTCCATGTATAACCACATTAAATCACATCCCTATAGGAGGGCAACCTGCAAACAGGTAGGTAATTTGATACTGAATTCACAATTAAGTTGTGAATGTGATCTTTCTATGACATATGATCACAAATCATACCTGAAAGAATACTAGCTTGGATGTAGTAACACTCACCAGATTTCTCGGTGCCGTTTTTTGAAGATACGCTGATTGTTGGCACTGACAGTTTTTCATTGCTTTTCTGGGCACGGATATACCTGAAGAATGATTGCATTATTTATGAATCATTTTTACAAACAAAAGAAACAACGAAAGGGATATCATGGCAAACTGAAATAAAATCCAACACATAACAGCAAAAGTAATGACACCACACTGTCACCATGATATATCCCCATTGAAAAAAACACACTAAGGAACTAAAAATCAAGCATGAAACTATATTCTGCTGTCCTTACAAAAGTAATAGATTTATTTATGGTCATGCAGTAACAACACCTTGTTTGCACCCAAAACAAAACCAACAACTTAAAACACTTTTTCATTTCTTTCTCCACCAGTTGTTCTTTGTTTTCTTATACAGCTTTAAAAAATCTCCCCCCCCCAAAAAAAAAACAAAACAAAACAAACAAAAAAAAAACAGAAAAAAACAAAACAAAGAAAGCTAACATATAAGCAAGATCTTTACAGAATGACATTTGCAAAAATGTTGTAAGAATGATACTCATAAATGATCTTGCGTTTGTAATTTTCTTACTTCTTCAGTGTGCAGGACCTTTTGTTATCAGTAATTTGGTAATAAATCTGTAACCTGTCATGTAATCAAAGTTGGAAAAAAAAAAAAGAAAAAGAAAAGGAAATCAAGAAAAAAAAACATATCCAGCTCACCAAAAAAAAGTCAAACAAACACACACACACACACACACACACACACACACACACACACACACACACACACACACACACACGTTGATATATTATTGTTTGGTCATCAGTGTTTTTCTTTCATTATATTTCTAATAACATGAATTAGGGATTATATCAACAACAACAATTTTTTTAAATGCTTTGCCATAATATACTTTCACAAACAACCCGTTTCTGTAACTGTAAAGAGAAAATAAAAAAACAAACAAACAAAAAATGGAAGACAGAGACAGATAGAAATGAAATATCAATGAACTCCTGATGAAAAAAAAAAAAAAAAAAGAGAATAGGAGGGACATATCATGCTACAGACAAAAGGCAACCCACAGTGACACACAGCCTTCACCTGTTGCCCTGACGGAATTCCGCTTCCAGCCATCGGATTGCTTCTCTGGCCCCACTGCTCTCCTTCTTCTGGACATCCAACTGGTCAATCACTGCCCAACACAATCATTAGCTTGTCAGTCACTCACTCCAAACACAATCACAGCCTGTCAATAATTCCCAAACACAATTTTAGCTTGTACATAACTCCCAAACACAATCAGATCCAGTCAAGAACTCCCAAACAGAAATCAAGTAGCTCATAAATAACTCCCAAACACAACCACAGCTTGTCAGAAACTCGAAAAAAAAAAATCAGATCCTGTCAATAACTCCCATACAGGACTGTAGCTTATTAGAAACTCCCAAACACAATCAGAACTTGTCAGTAACTCCCAAACACAATCAGAGCATGTTATTTCCAAACACAAACTTGCTGGTCAATCAAAGTGATACCTAATCAACAGCACACACACATACATAATCTGAAAATCTATAAACAGACACATACACAAGTGATAAACAATATCTTTCTGATGCAATACTTCTGGAAAAAAAAATTACAAAACCGGCCTGTAAGTTCTATGAAATGGATAAGATGTACAAAGTTTGGAGCCTGACTACAAGCTACAAAATGAAAAGATGGGTTAAGATACAGGGAACTGTCTTTATCAGATCAGTTTGTTAAATGTCATGCCACAGCGTAGTTACTATCAAAATTTCGCTCCAAGCAACAGCATGTCTCTCTGAACCTTATCAACCCACCAACACTTTTCCCTTTGAGGAAAAAGCACCTACCACAACTTATTTCTAACCCTGTGCCTATGGTCACATATGCAACACGGCGTCAGTGATAGAAAAGAAAAAAAAAAATCAGTAATGTCTTTATAATCTGTTCATTCTTTTAACACAAAAAAATGTTTCTGCTTTGACCTAGAGCCCACCTATGTCTCTGATAAACATTTTCAACACAAAAAAAAAAACTCTACTTCTTTAAAACACAAACTGAGCTCGTATTCTTGCTAAATCATGCTTGGTGAAATTTGGTTCAGTAATGACAAATGCAGCTGCAAATTTTGCTGGTCTAGCAGTTAAAGACCCATTCATCATTTATGTCAGACATTGAGAGAAAGAGAGAGAGAGAGAGAGAGAGAGAGAGAGAGAGAGAGAGAGAGAGAGAGAGAGAGAGCTGTGTTCACACCACCAGTTACAAGCTAAACTGCAGGGTGGGGGAAACAGGAGGAAACAAGGTGGGGACATTATTACAGGATGCACCTCTGGCGTTGCCTAGTCACTTAAGCACTCCCTGTACATGGGGCAAAGCCTTGGCTGTCACCCAATGATGAGATGAGCCACCAGGGTTCCAGGATGTATGGTTGACAGGTAACATGCCCAGCTACATGTGTGAAACATGGCTTACAAACATTGCTGACACATGCCTGGTTTGTCTGGTGACAACACGTGTTGGCTTATGTGGGGAATGTTCAGGCCCAGACACTCTGTGTGTGTGTGTGTGTGTGTGTGTGTGTGTGTGTGTGTGTGTGTATGATTGTACATGCATATGCGTGCACCTGTGTGCACACGTATGCATGTACATGGGCACACACACATGTAACACCCATGTATAACTGAAGTATCAGTAATGGCAGCAAGGGCAGCTCCAGGATTAGCAGATATATCATGTTATTACTGGTAGTAAAGCCAGCAGTAATGTTTTGATTATTGTGATATTATTACATTAGTTTGTGCATAAGGGTGAGTTCTAGAGACATAATTATAATGCACATACAGAAACAGGTATAGATGTGCATGTTTCAGGTTGGTTTCAGACACATAAAATGGACTGATATAAAGAGATATAGATGCGTGTATTGTAGGTGGGTTTTAGACACATAAAATGGATAGAAAGAAACAGGTATAGATGTGTGTGTGTGTGTGTGTGTGTGTGTGTGTGTGTGTGTGTGTGTGTGTGTGTGTGTGTGTGTGTGTGTTTTGCGAGTATGTGTGTATGTGTGTGTGTGCGAGTGTGCGTGTGTGTGTGTGTGTGTGTGTGTGTGTGTGTGTGTGTGTGTGTGTGTGTGAGTGCGAGTGTGCCTGTGGATTTGATAATAAATAATTAAGTAAGGGGGGGGGGGGGGGGGGGGGGGGATATTTATATATATTTATATAGAGAGAAGAGAGAGATAGGATAGAAATGATAATGACAGTGGTAGTAATTATAATGAATAACTAGATGAACAAAATGAAAGTAACTGGTGTGTGTGTGTGTGTGTGTGTGTGTGTGTGTGTGTGTGTGTGTGTGTGAGTGTGTGTGTGTTGCATTCATCCTGTGACTGATTGTTAACTCTGAAGACTGTAGCCTATCATGGGTTCTCCAAGTGCTGGCTATAATGACCACCCAAACTCACCAAATAAATGGTGATCATAGTTAACACTAAATACTGGAAATAGAAAATCATATGGATAGCATAAACAGTTAATGTGATGTTATACTGGTCAAGAATACCCTCGGTCAAACTTCACACAAAAACTTGGTAATTATTCAAAGTTGACTGTAGTCATACCTGTGGCTTTTGCAGTTATTTAGCTACTGACTGATTGATATGACGACATTCTGCTCAAAATCCCTCGATTTCGAACTAAAACCTATGGCGATCGTTCTTTTTCTTTTCAGGGTCTGGTTTCTTTGGAATAAAACTCCCAATATCTTTGTGTAGTTCAAACTCTCTTCTTCCTTCAAGGCATCTCTTAAAACAATCCTCTTCAAGGCATCTCTAAAACAAACCTATCTTCCCCTTCCCTTGCCCATCAAACTGCTTCTGTGACTAACGTGTGTGTGTGTGTGTGTGTGTGTGTGTGTGTGTGTGTGTGTGTGTGTGTGCATGCACATGTGTGTGTGTATGCGCACATGCTGTTGTGTCCGTTGTTGCGCTACAGTATGTGGTGGATCACGTGCTTTGTGTGTGTGTGTGTGTGTGTGTGTGTGTGTGTGTGTGTGTGTGTGTGTGTGTGTGTGAGAGTGTTTCTGTGTCTGCATGGGTGGGTGTCAATATGCACCCTTGCCTGAAGATGCACGGTATTTATTGCAATATTCATCTTCTTATTGGTTTATTTATGTTTTCTTTAACCTTTTACATGTTTGTTAAGTGGGCTTATAATGTAAGAATAAGCACCATAAATAAACATCATTACTATTAGTATATGTAGAGTTTCCATAGGTACTATTTTTGTCACGATAAGCTAAATCCACCATTATTTGTTTGCTATGTAAACAATTGCAAAAGTTAAACACATAGAAGCAACCAGACTATGAATACAATGAGAGAAATGCTTGGGCGGTGGGGGGGGGGGTTAATATATCAGTAATTCGTTAATCAAACAATCAAAGCACAGAAAAGAAAAGCACATAAGACAGACACAATCGAAGGAAATACATCTATTGTTTCTTTAAGTGTTTTCATCCTGGACTATTCACAAGATCCAATGTTATCATCACCAACATCATCCTTATTATTACACAGACAAGCACAGAAAGTGAACTGGTAGACAAACAGCTCCATAAAATGATAGCTGCACACACACACACAAAAAAACACACACACACACACACACACACACACACACACACACACACACACACACACACACACACACACACACACACACACACACACACACACATTCACACACACACACACAAACACACACACAACACACACACACATATAGCGCGCACACACACACACACACACACACACACACACACACACACACACACACACACACACACACACACACACACACACACACACACACAACTCTACAGAAAAGAGATCACCAACCAGCCAGGGGAATGATGATGAGAATGCAGCGAGAGCTCTGGGCCAGTTCTTTGACAAGGGGCAGCGCTGAACACAAGGACGTGGCGTCCACAATGGCGTAGGGGGGGAAGTGGGGCTGCTGTGAGGACTCCAGACATCCTTCCAGCTGACTGACCTCTGCCTGTGATGAGTGGACTTTGGTTTAAACTGTTGTTAACTGACCGATTATGGTGTGTGTGTGTGTGTGTGTGTGTGTGTGTGTGTGTGTGTGTGTGCATGCGTGCTTGCAAGCATGCATGTGTGTGTGTGTGTGCCTGCATGTGAGTGTGCTTATGCACATGCATGTGCATGTGTGCGTCTGTGTGTGCGTATGCATTTTAAGTGTGAAATTGGGCCTAGCATGGTACTTTTTAAATTATGAAATTCAAGCCATAAAAAAAAAACGGTATGTGCGCACACATGCACATATGTGTATGCGTATAGGTAAAAGAAGGGGTAAAAAGGACAAAATGAATGAGAAACATAGGAAAAAAACAACAAAGAGAGGAAGACAGTAAAACAGAGATAGAGAGAGCTTATGAATAAGACAGACAGACAGACAGACAGACAGACAGAGAGATTGAGAGAGAGTCTGTGTGTATCAAAGATATATAAAAAAAAAACACAAGACCAAGACAAATGAGCAAATGTCCATCACTGGATATACTGAAAGTGAAATAAGATTCAGTCACTTGCTCAAGTGCACACAATAGAATCAGATGTTGTAATGATCAAATCCGATGTGTGTGCTTAATTGATTTCTGCTTACACTCTGTGCCCAAAGATTTCCTTCTGCACGAAATGTTCTTTTTCTAAGTTTGCCACTTTGCCTTGAGAGGCCTCTGGTTTCTGATGTTCTACCCATGATTCAGAGATAACCACAGAATTAGATGTGGTATGACTGTTGGATACCATGGGTGAATTTATACAAGCAGGTTAGATTCTGGTGAGCTGTTTTACCCAAGAAATAAAAGCTGACTCCTGAGAGAGAGATGTAACAAATAGTTATGTTCACAATAGATAAGTAAGTGGTTACTATGTACTGACAGTGAAGGGTTTAACATTCATGCTTTATCATATCCAATCCCATCCCCCCTCTCCCCCTTCTGTTTCAAAAAAAATTCTTTTCTACGTCAATGTTATAGTCACGCAGAAATCATTTGCATGAATTTTTTTACTTTTTCACTGTATTTTTTTTTCACCTACTTAACATAAGCGTAAAAAAAAAAAAAGTGCAGGCGATGACAGTTAACCACAGATATGCACAAAGCATACAACACACAAGAAAAAAAACCCCCCAGACATGTTCATGTTGAGAAAGACAGACACACATGGAGAACCTCAGTATTACCTGCAGTCGCAGTTGGGCCATGTCTCTCATCAGCTGATTCCTGCGCAAGTCAGCGTCTCTCTGGAATAATTTCATCAACGCTTGTGGAATGAGTGATGATTCCCAGCATACCCAAGCTCTCAAGTATTAAGACTAATGACATGAAGTAAGACATACACATGACCTTGGTGAATGATTAGCTTGGAACAGCATGTTCTTACTGTAAAAGTCCTAGACGTACAATGTAAAGGACTGTGCTGGTTTTAACACTTTGCCCTGTTAAACATGATTCACAACATAAGATAACGGAGATCACAGACTATCCAAGAATCCATTACGACACCAACACAACCAAAAGACATGAGGTGGCAAATAATATGAAAAGTGGATTTTTCTTCACAATTTTAGACACAGCTTTTCACACGCTCCCGATAATATGATGGACTCTTTCACATGAATTAAATGCGTGATGATGCACACATGACCTCGGTCTATGAGTAGCATCCATACACCACTATATGTCCACTGGATGGGAGGCGAAAACCAAGCCCACACTGGGCATGAACAACTGACCTAGGACATTTTTCTGCATCCTGGAAAGAGTGAGAAAGCTGATACCCTTCAACCACACTCTAAGGTGATGTTAAACATAAATAAGTATGAAATAAAGATTCCATGTGTAGTGCAGTAGGCAATATTCAAACATGACAATAACAGATAGATTTTTTTTCTCTCTCTCTCTCGAAATGATATTAAACATTAATGATTACAGTTACATAACTGAATGACACATATACGCTTGGAAATCTATCTTGACAACTTGATCAATGCTGCGCGTTTGCCTCACATCCAGTTGGACATACATACACATAATCTAATGCTTGTATCATGGAATGAGCAAAAAGCAGTAATACATCAGTCAACCTAATTTCCTATGTTAAGTGTTATATTTGAAGCATAAAAATACACAACAGTAATAGCTGGTAGCTCTGAGTACATCAGCTTCCCCTAACTCCCTCCAAACATTTTAAATCAGTCACAGAAAATGACTGCTGTATATTTCTGTAAGGAGAAGGGAATATTCCAGTACATGATACAGACAGCGAGTAATGGAAACTGAAGGGAGAAAGCATAATGGGCAGAATGGGAGGTGAGGGGGAGGAGGAAAGGGAATGAGGGAAGGGGAGGAGGGAAGGGTGACAGGAAGATGAGAACTGAGACATATGGAGATAGAGAGAAGAGATAAGAGAGAGAGAGAGAGAGAGAGAGAGAGAGAGAGAGAGAGAGAGAGAGACAGAGAGAGAGAGAGAGAGAGAGAGAGAGAGAGACAGACAGACAGACAGATGGAATGGGGTTGGACTCTTGGAGGCTACTTATGTTCTTCAGAACAATGCTTAATTAGCAAATCAAATGAGAGCGTCCACTTTTGTCAAAGATGCAAAAGCAGTTCTCTCCCACCTAACCCTCTTCCATCCCTACATCTACACCTCCCCCTTCCACACACCACTCCACCTCCCTCCCTGCCCCCTCCCCTCCCATCTCCCCCCTCTAAAAAAGATCTGAGTAGAGGGAAAATAAATGAAATGATGGAGCTGGGTGGAGTGGCTGTCCTATCTGTGTGGCAGTGTGGTATACATTGCCTCTCACAGGGCCATGGCATCAGCACACTCTGGCCGGGTGTAACCGGACACTGTATGAAAGGGGGAGCAGCCTCCAGGGGCACCACCATCCCTCCCCTGCCTCTTGTGTGGCTATCTGACAATCTCCTGCACTGTGTCTCTCCTTCACTGCTTCTGCTATCCCATCCTGCCCTCTCTCCCCTGTGATCTGAAGCCGACACCTCGTTCCAGCCCCCTTTTATGTAGGTTTTTCTTGATCCCATCACCCATCCATTTCACAATATACATTCACATGCATGTGATTAAACATACACTTAGGCATTTACACACACACCCTTCCTCCATAAACAAAGACACACTGGCTGAGTTGCACACAGTCCCCTTTGCCTCACCCTCCATCCCCCCCCCCCCACACACACACACACACAAAGCACATGCACATCCTCTGACACAATCACAAACGTTCACACCTCCACCACATCCAATCAACCACACACTTGCAAACACAGCCCCCCCCCCCCCCCCCCCCACTCTACATACATGCACATTATCAAATGTGTGTGTTATCTCACTCTCACTGAAAAACACACACACACACACACACACACACACACACACACACACACACACAAGCACTCTCTCTTTCACACACACACACACACACACACACACACACACACACACACACACACACACACACACACACACACACACACACACACACACACACACACACACACACACACACAAATATATACACATCCCCAAACCACACCACCAGCCTCAGAAGAAACCGGGTGAAACTGTATCCAGACTAATTAGTCTCTTTGGCAAGAACTAAGGAAGTAAATCACTTTGTTGAGAGAGAAGGGGGAGAAAATGGGGGGGTGTGGCCAGGGGTGAAGGGGTAGGTGTCGGAGAACAAAGGTATAAAGAAGGAAGATAAGGAAAAAGAGCAGTAGGAGAGCAAGAGGAGAAAAGAAGAAAGTGAGTAGGGAAGGAGGCATACAGACAAAGTGTGGGGGGAGGGGAAGGGGGCATGGATAGGAATTCCTGTGTATGCGTATGTATGTCCAAATATATGAGTGATTGCATATCCCAAAAGAAAATAAGATGTAAAAAAAAAGATGTGCTGAACTGCAAACTAAAACTCTACAGTTAAACAAGCAGAACTGACATGTAAATGGTGACTGCTCTTTGGGTAGACTGAGTCTGGAGGCACAGTTAGCTCCCCTTCTCTCCTAAACTTGAAATAACTTTGGTTCTTGGTTTAAAGCTGTTTTCACATCAGATAGGATTAACTTTTTCTCAATGATGCAGCTTATAATGGCTAGTAATGCAAATACGTCCTTCAGGTAAAACCAGCATAACCTTCTGCAAGCTGTTAATGCAGCAGGAACTTTCAGCCATTATAAAACATACAAAAAATTCTCCCTCTTTCCTGTCTACGATCAAAGGAATCACATTGAATATGAAGTATAAGGTCCTAGCGCCAATACCAAGAGTTAAGCTTGTTGTAATACAGATGACCTTTTTTGATCTGAACACACACAGAACAAGGTCACCTGGCCTGCAAGAGGGATTTCCTCTACACAATATGTGCAGAAAGTCCTGCCTCTGTAACATCTTGGCCAGGTGAAGAAATGTACCATTGCACAAAATGTTGAAAAGATTACAGCAGAGTAGTCTGGTTGGGGATGTGAGTGATAAAGTGATGCATGTGTACATAAAGCAATTAGTGATCAATTCATGTGATGACTATTTACTGATATTTTCTGGATAAAGAAGAAATACAATTGGTGACTCTTTACTGTGTGTGCTGTGAAAAAAATGCATACTACACAGTGAGTGCAAATGGGCAATATTAGCATGCGGTTATTGTTTTTTTTTTGTGTGCTTTGTTTCTTTCTTTTTTTTTTTTGTTTTTTTAATTACTACCTTTTTTTCACATTTGTTTGAAGCCAGACTTATATTTTTGTATCTTTTCCCTGTCTTGCTGTTTCATTCATTCTAACCAAACAAACATAAACTAGACCATCAACTCCTCTGTCTTGGTTATGTTGTTTCCGTCACGACTGAGGCTTTCATTAGCTAGCTGTCAGGTCTTTCAAAGTATACTGAGTGCAAAATTCTTGTTTTGCTCGTCTGTTGTCATATATCACCAGACTGTTACATGCGAAGGCTGTAAAACAAAATAAATAAGTGACAAAATCACGCACTGGCAATGGTTGTAGTATGTGCAGAGTACATGGCTGTAGAAAAGTGCCATCGCTCTGCGGGCGTTGCACCAAAGAATTCAGGTATTTGTTGGGACTGATGCGAAAAGTAACTAAGGATGGAGGGACAATGGGTGTCAAACAAAGAGAAACAGAAAATGGGGAAAGCGAAACAGTCATGAACAGTCTGTCTTCCTGACAATGTACAACTGTTGGTCCGTTAACAAATTTAAGATTTCAACCACAGGTTAAAAAATTGTGGGTCACAGTGTTGCATAGATATTTCAACTAGTTTTTCCAAAATCTACAAATTGTTCAGCGAAACCCTGAAAAACATAAACACCTGTTTTGCTATTCAGATGCTGTATCCAGTAAGGGAAAAGTGTGAAATGCTCTAAGTATGTATGACTTCCAGCCTCTTAAAAAATCATTAAAATCAGTGGGAGGTTCCTTGTCGACTGAAACTATCATGTCATGGCTGGCTTGGATAACAAGGGCACAAATGACATTAACTGTAACATCAGCAATAGTTTTCTAAGAATTGTTGTCTACACCTATTCATGCAGTGACAGAGGATAAAATCGTATAATGTCGTGAAGTGTAGATCAGAAGAACTGAGACCAGATATTGTGAAAAGTCAGATTCAAAGCATAATTAATAATTTGGGTTATGGAAAAAAAATAACAAAGTATAGCGTCTGTGGTGAAATAAAGAACCCATAGCTTCAAGTAAAATTTTCTAGTCACTTTTCTTTTGTAATGAAAATCCACTGAATTCATTATTCATGGAACAAGAATGCTGAAACAGCTGAAGTTAGACATTCCTTTGCAATTCAGGAAAACCTTGATCTGTTTCCTATCCTGTTTTCATTAAAAAATCAGTGGTAGCAAATATAACCCATATATAGTCAAGTGCTCAACTTCACAAGGGTAAAAACCATCAGTTCTGAAAATACTGTTACCATAGTCAGACCTGTTCATCCAATATCATCCCTCCCAGGAATCAAATTTTATCACTCAGTAAATGAACCAATTATTAGTTATCCAATTAAGCACAGCTGTTTGTTGTAAGAAATGGGTCGTGTGTGTGTGTGTGTGTGTGTGTGTGTGTGTGTGTGTGTGTGTGTGAGAGAGAGAGAGAGAGAGAGAGAGAGAGAGAGAGAGAGAGAGAGAGAGAGGTGGAGTAGGGAATGGGGATGGGATGGGGGGTGAGGGGGTCATGAAATTTTTGTTTAACAAAATTTGAGCATTTTTCTGGAATACATTTTACTTTCCTATACCCCTTCAATTGACATAGTGTAATCCTTCTTTTAAAAAAATTATTATCATTATAATATCCTCCTCCTCATTATTATCATTATCATCAATAATACTACCACCACTACTATGACTAAATATGCCAAAAAGAGTTGCAGTTAGATTTTCCTTCAAAAGTTGGTCCAAATCTCAGTTGCAGTTGGCTTAAGGAGCACTGCTCAGGGGAGGAGGGAGGTAGAGGGGGGAAGGTTGAAGACTGATTAGAAGAAAAAACAAAGATCTTAATAACACGAATATATTTCCAGTAACAATAATTACTGGAAGCCGACAGAACATGCAAGTATGTATAGGGGGAACAGAGCCAATCACTTTGCTCCAACCATACACGTAGACCACACCCTTATGTTCATGCAAATAAGCACAGGTTGAGTATACATCACATATTTAAGTCAACTACCTCACTGAAACTGGCACAAAATTGTATACTGATTGGTCAGTTCCAATGGCAGATGCTGCGCTGAAGTTTTGTCTAGAGGCAGATGAAGCAGTTTCTGTATGAATTTCGTGCAAACTGCAATTTACTTAAAAAAAATACAAATATGTAGAATGATACAGATGGACTCCTCTGTGACTTTAGCACAGAAAAAATTTGTAAAAAATGTAAATCAGTAGGATAACACAGACGTGTCCCACTGTGACTTTAGTACAGAAGTAACTTCATTTTGTGCAAAAACGTTCAGACTATGATAAGGCGGATTTGATCGATTGAAAAACTTCTGACTCCTGACTTTCGAAGCTTCTGACAAAGCCTCATTGATTAAGTTGCAAAAAATGCAGACCAGCAAAGCTTTATTTGATTAAATAGGGCAAAAGTGTTGGATTAGTCAACTCAGTACCAGAATCTGCTAATTTTTCATTCTTGTCAATTGCTGCAAAAGTGTCTGTAATTTGCACAGCAAATACACATGACTGTTGAGTTCTGCTGAATGGTCATGCTGAATCAAGATTGCAGCACTGACGGATGAAACTGTCTGCAACTGTTTTTGCTGATTATACAACTAACTTAATCAAGCTCTGAGATCATGGGCTAACCAACTGCCAAAACATGATTGATTAAAGAATAGGCCGATTTTCCTCCATATTTTGATAAGCTCCTTTGCATATTTTATTCAGCAATATCTTATTTCCTTAATATTAGCGGATTTTTCCATGCTTAATTTGGAAAAATCATATGGGTAAGCAGGTCCGTTCTATCTAAACAAGTCCTATCAGACAGTCAGTGGATACACTGAGTTGGAGAATGTCAGAACAGAAGAGTTTTTAATTCAACGTTCAAAGAGTGTGCATCGCTGGAAAGAATCTTCCTCCCTCTGTGAACAAAGTCTTCAACTTTGCCTGTAGTTGCCAGTCACAAGTATTACACGCTGTGCAGCTCCCGGTGTTAGCTCAACTTAATTTTTGCATCATTATTTCCAACTTTATTCATTCGTTTGTTTTATTATTTTGTTTATCAATTTATAAACATTAGTTTCTTTTTTCTTTTCTTTCTTTTTTCAAACATAATTTCAGTGTGTGTGTGTGTGTGTGTGTGTGTGTGTGTGTGTGTGTGTGTGTGTAAATCCCCTATGAATGACAATCACTGCTCAGCTGCAGAACCAGCTTGAGTGAGCGTCTTCCTCCAGAGGGCACCACTATATCCATATCCTATGACATTCTTCGTAGATCTGCAGGCACCACAAGCATAGATGCGGAAAGGAAATCAAAACTACAAGAGTATGGCATGAAGGGCCACAGAATTTAACACACTGTTTACAATTATTAATCTGAATGAGGACATAACCATGAAAGGACTGCACTCCATGATTCATTTCTAACATATCCAGCATTAACTCAGCCAAACATAAGCAAACATCTGCAGCGTTGGGCATGAAATAAGTGCTAAGAGAAAGCGACTAGAGAGAGACAAAGTAAGTAAAGTAATGTTGCCTAGCCGACTGCAAAGGGCCATATTAGGGCTGTCACTGCATCCAAGTCAACGCACGAGTCAGTGGAAAAAAAAATTCACACAACCCTTTAAAATACACCTTCTACAAGCACACCTGAACCTTCATTAAAAATCTTTCCTCTGTAAAATCTAAGATCAGATGAAAAATGTAATCTCAGAAATTCAAAGATCACCTCAGGTGGGACATCTCTGAACAAGGTTTTCATAGAGTCTGGTGTAAAATGTTTATGTCTCACATCATGCAAATCCCAACACCTTAAAAGAAATGCTTCACTGTGAGTGGTGCATGACATGAGAGACCGACCACACAGCCAACCAGTCAAAGCAAGCAAAGAGATTAGTATCCTCACCATTCTCTCCTGTGCCAGTTTCTCATCTCCTTCCACCTTGTCATCCCTCTGCGTGGGCCCGAAGAACACAGCCTGCTCCTGGTGGTAGGTGAAGTCAAAGTCCTCCAGCTCCGACAAGAAGTAGCCAAAGTGCCTCAGTGCGCACACCCTCACCAGCGTCTGGAGCAAGAGAGAACTTCTTAACATGAGACCTGATAGGCCATGACAAGGTTGTATGCATCAGGAAGCATAAATTAAGTGGTGGGAGAGAATTGCACATAAAACAGGGGACACACAAAAAATATACAGGCCAGAGGAAAAATATAGTTAGTAAGTATAAATGTGATTTCTTTCAAAAGCCACTCCAAAATGCATATTCTTTTTAGTATTCTGATTTCTCTCAGAATTCAATCAAAAAGTGCATATCTATATTTCTTATATGCAGTCTTACTAAATTTACATTTGAAGAAGACAGCAAAGAATGTTTGATTGGTAAGTAAGAATGGGAAGAGTCAGAATTTCAGAAAGAACATTTAAAAGCAAAAAGTGCGATAGTCTACAGACAAGGCAGCAACCATGCATAAATAAACAAATCGAAAAGGGTATCTTAAATTACAACAGATTTTGATCATGCGATGAAAATGAGAAGATAAGTGGTTTCTTGTTCTTCATTTTCACTGTCCTAAATGTTATTTGTTTTTGCCTGAAGAAGACCCAGAGGCCGAAATGCATTGTGTCTTGTCCTGTACTTTGTTTGTCTACGTCCTTGCTGGTAACTAACCCCCTCTCTTTCTAAATGTTACAACAAAAGAAATATATCTGGAAACAAACACAGACTAGTCAAAACAGACAAACAAAAAAATTCTCGCATATACATACAAACACAAACACTCCTGCACGCATACATACCCAATGGCAACCTCACATGCACACACACACACACACACACACACATCCCAACTATCTAACCTCCTGCATGTCTGATAGCTGGCCTCGGTGTGAAGTGGTGAAATCCAGGTTGACGTGTATCTCCCCAAGGGGAGGCAACTGACACAGCTCAATGTCCTCTGTCAGGGGGAACACCTGCACCCATTGCTGTAACCGGGCATTGGCCATGATGCCCAGCAGTTCTTGCCCCTGATTTTGATCTGTGAAAGATAATGTCTGTGACATCAGGACCCAACTTGAAGCTAAAAATGTGCAAATACCCTGGATCAAAAAGATATCTCTCCTAACAGGAATACAAAGTCATACAAACATACTCTCTGTTTTAGCATGCTGTCAGGTAGCGGGAGTCTGAAGGGAAAGTAACACATAAGAAGACTGTACACTGAAGATGGTTTGAATCATTCAGGAGTAGTATATACATGGGTAAATTTTGTATCTTTTCAATTTTGGTCAATGT
The DNA here is from genome assembly GCA_016801955.1 of Conus betulinus. Lineage (NCBI taxonomy): Eukaryota > Metazoa > Mollusca > Gastropoda > Neogastropoda > Conidae > Conus > Conus betulinus. The sequence continues at coordinate 545,740 of JADBJO010000283.1, forward strand.
GGGTTATTCTAATCAGATCATGAGTGTGAGGGCAATAATTTTCTGAAGACCTGACTAGTGCATTTCTGTTGATCTCTGCTGTCATCATTTTTTTTTTCACTGCAATAATGATTGACCATTCTGTTCAAATGTTTTCTGTCTAAAATTGTCAGCAAGTCATCAGAAATGTTTTGTTACTTTAAAAAACCCTCGTTTCCATTGATGCAAGTGCAATTCTTCTGCTAGATGAAAACATACATATCAGAAAACAGGCATGGAAGCAAAAAGAAAATAAGAAAACAAACAAAAACAAAAAAAAAACTAAAAATGGTAACTACTGCGTTGTTGTTCATATTCATGTACCACGTTCGTCAGTAACTTTACTATAAGACTGTTCCCATTATGTGAAAACCTCTTGAGAACCATGTGACGAAGTTAGCAAAAGATCTCCAGCTTGCAAATATGGCAGATAAAGCTTGGGAGAAGCTATGGCACAAAAAGAAATGTAATCCTGAAAGCATATTTCCAGAACATGGAGAAGACAGCAGATGCAAATAGATCACAGATAAATAAATGAGGAGAAGAGGGAACAGAGAGAGAGAGAGAGAGAGAGAGAGAGAGAGAGAGAGAGAGAGAGAGAGAGAGAGAGAGAGAGAGAGAGAGAGAGAGAGAGAAGAGAGAGAGAGAGAGAGAAGAGGGCAGAGAGAGAGAAGAGGGCATAGATGGACAAACTAAGAAGAAAATGAGGGAGAGAGAAAGAGACAACAACTAAGAGGGAACATCATTCAGATCCTTACAGATTTTGAACAATAATGTAACAGGTGCTTATGTAAAAAGAAGTCATTATAACCCAACATGAACCTTCCAGTCCAGCAATGTGCCATATACATATGTTGGCATCTTTTTTTTTGAAGCAACTGCCACCACCACCCCACTCACCATGCTGCACCAGGTCATTTTCATGGGGTAGGAAGTTCAGCAACACAGCAAACCGGCTCCACAGAGACTGCGAACTCTGAAACAGCAGCATGACGATAAATTGTACTTTATGATAAAATGCATTTTCTGTTTCCATAACGTTTACACACTATTGCTGTCATGGTAGAATTATTCACCCTACAGTGTTATCTGGGTTACATCTTTCCCTGCATGCATTCATACCCATCCACACACGTTAAACACTCGCACATCTACCTTGCATACCTGCCATTTGTGTGCTCCCCCCCCCCCCCCCCCCCCCCACACACACACACTTACTTTTGTCTCTTTTGAGATGTGGAGGATAAAATGTAGATATAAAACATTGAAAAGGGAGTGAAGGATTTCTTCTGGCAGGTGACCTTATGGCTGCTTCACATTACCAGTTCCATGTGGCCTTGTAGTACTGAGACAACATTAAAAAAAAAAAAAGTTCTACACATATCTGAACAGATCAGATCAATGCTTCACTCAAAAATAAAACCACCACAAGGAAGAGGAGTGGCTCAGGGAAACAGGATTGTTGAAACTTTTCTATTTTTTACCTATCAACATCCCATCCCAACTGACGATAGCTCACCTGTGCACAGGCTGTGATGATGGGAGCCTGGCTGATCATCCAGTCGCACATGACCTTAACCACTGCCAGCAGACCTTCACCTTGAATGACCTCCAGAACCTGCAGCAGTTGCCGCTGCTCCAATTCCTGTCTGTAAGCCAGGCAGGACAGACCACATCAAAAAAGATATATAAAATGATGACTGAACGTATTATAATTTTACCATGGACAAGTACAGCATGTTTTCCTCCTAAGCAAGGCACAGACAATGCACTACTGGCATGAAAGAATTTCAATTTTGGGATTATACGGCATTTTTGGTTCTCTGCCTTTGAGGAACCCTTCATCAAACGAAAGAGGGCACCTTTTTAATCAACAGAAATTGAGGTTATGTCTAAATGGTAGTTTATTTACCTGAATCAGTGTGGTGTTACGTCACTGCACAGTTATGCAGTCTCTTGTTCTTTCTGTTTTTTCTGTACTTGCAGGCATACCGCACTGTTTCATGCAATCAAGCTTTGCAAATTTGCTTGTTGATTGCCAGTATTTTCATCACTTTTTTCCCGTCCTGGCGTTATAGCTTGTAACTGTCCAAAATTTAAAAATACATGCACACAGATACTCTCACAGGACTTACACACACACACACACACACACACACACACACACACACACACACACACTCACACACACACACACACACACACACACTCCCTCCCTCCCTCCCCTCCAACACCATACAAAACAAAGAACTACTCACTTATCTGTGCACTAGAGGAACTCTGCTCATTGTCTGCCTCGTCAGTATCTGTTACACCTGATTGTTCTGTGAAAACATCAAAAACAAACAAGACCTTCATCCAATTGGCAATCATATATCTTTTGCCAGCTACCTGCTTCAAATCATTCTTTTTACTGAATGTGAAGGCAACTGTTCCAATTGTTTCTTTTTTTCGAGGGCATGTCAAGTATTTTGTAACGAGTAAAACAGATTCTTATTACACCTGCATAAGACTTTACAATGACCCATTGCTTATAAAGATTTTGTTTTTGCTAGAATATTTCTGTCTTGGTCTATATTAGACTTATCACCTTACAATGACTCCGTGTTCATAAAGATTTGTTTTTCTAGAATATTTCTGTCTTGTTCTGTACTTCACATTGACCCCTTCTCGAAAGATTTGTTTTTCTGGATCATTTTTTGTCTAAGTCTATACTAGACTTGTCAGCCTACAATGACTCCTCCCAGTACAGCCTTGTATCCCTGGAACATGTTTCCCTTTATCTATACTAGTATTATTTCTTAACAAAGACTAACTCCATATACAGCCTTGTTTTACTGGAACACTTTTTCATTCTGCCCTTACCTCCCAGAAAACACTCACCGAGTCACTCTTTACAGAAACTTGTTTTCTCTTTGTCTTAATTAGATTCATCACCTTATGAGACTTTCCCTGCAGACACCCTTTTTTAAAATCACGCCCCCTTCCCCCCCTCCTCCCCCCCTCCCCCCCCCCCCCCCCCCAAAAAAAAAGATTTCTGAGAGTCCTCACTGTGAGATCCTTAGTATAACTATCATTATTGTGGATATATATACCTAAGAACTTAAAGTCTAAACTCCCCTCTCCACCTCCCTCCCCCTCTCCAAGAACAAAATTTCATATAATTTCCATGACTGCATCACATATGGAAATATAAGCAAGCAAACCAGTGTCAGTGGGGTGCGGTGCTGACTTCTGTGTCTGTCTCAATCACAAAGTTGGCCAGCTTCTCTGTGATGTCAGCAACATGCCGTGCTTCCTCAGATGTCAAAAAACCTGACGGCAGGACAAACACAGTAACCGAATTGTCTACAGAAATAAATCTATAGCAATTAACCTTTTCATTGCCTATTTTTGACAATCCCAACCCTCGAATCAATTTTGTATGACACCTGATGAACTTTTCAAATTACAGTACAGATTTTAAAATGTATCATCAAACCAAATGTTATATAAAGCCTAGTAGTGGATGTAGTTTGATATACATATATGGGCTTTATGTGTTATGTTTATAATTGATCTTTGCGGTCATTCCCCTAAACGGATGATCCAAACACTCACCACATCTTGATTACACTTTTAAGTTTGAATCCCTCACCAGCTCACCCCATCTTGATCATTGTCACTTTTAAGTCTGAATCCCATACATGCCAGCTCACCCCATCTTGATCATTGTACTTTTAAGTCATCCCATACATCACAGCCTCACCACCATCTTGATCATTGTCACTTTTAAGTTTGAATCCCATACATCACAGCCAACTCACCACATCTTGATCACTGTCACTTTTAAGTTTGAATCTCATACATCACTGACAGCTCACCGCATCTTGATCATTGTCACTTTTAAGTCTGAATCCCATACATCACAGCCAACTCACCCCATCTTGATCATTGTCACTTTTAAGTTTGAATCTCATACATCACAGCCAACTCACCCCATCTTGATCACTGTCACTTTTTAAGTTTGAATCTCATACATCACAGCCAACTCACCACATCTTGATCACTGTCACTTTTAAGTTTGAATCAATTTTAAACACACCCATTTAATCAGCACTGATATCAAAGTTGACCCTACTGATTTAGCAATGCCTGGGCTGCTGAATTGTCCACTAGCATGTTAAGTGCACTGTGATCTATCACTGTCATTTACTTACCAGTCACACTGTAAACATGGTAGAAAAAGAAGGAACAAGACTTTTTGGGCGGTTTATTTTGAAACATACTGTAAATGCAATCCAAAGGAGTTGAAGCAAATGGCTACAAACACTGCATCTTAACATTTAACCCCACATGAAAAAGCAAAATAATCACCCTTGACGTGTGGATCATGTGTTACAGGAGAACAGTAATTACAAGATTAAACAAATTTCTGGGTATATAGGGAAAATATTACAAGCACTCAACATACATGAGTGTGCACACATACACAGGAATGCACCACATTCAGATACACACACAAATTTACATATGCATATCAACAAGCACACTTTAATACATGCCAGTACACACCTGGAGGTACTGACACATGTGTTCTGCCCTGCATCAAGTCATTGTAAGATGGAGACACTGTCCCGTTGGCATAGGGATCTCCAGTCAAGGTCAAGTTCTGACCCAGAAAGAGCACCGAGTGGGAGAAGAGCTCCGATGACATATCAGCCAGGTAGCGCCGCTCAGCCAGATTGGACCAATCACCGCTGCCGCCTTTGCTGTTGTTACGTATATGTGTTCGGCTCCTGCCAGCACTCACTGAAATTCACACCAGCAAATGATTCTGATGAAACCGTTCATATTTGGACAAATATCTGAAGAAACTGAAACATCAACACCCTACGTTTCAGGCCCAAGGTTCTGATTTTGGTTTCACCATGAGGCAAAATTAGCTTATCCAGAAACTTGAACCATCCTGACCTCTCCTACTAACCCACCACCTCTAAAGGAATACAGCGCTCATTTACTGCTCAAAATCCAACTGCCAACACAGATGACATTATATTACAAGAAGAACAAAATCAATCGACGCGTTTCAGTTTTTAAAGATGTTATTTCTATTTTCTTATTTTGTTCCTAACTCATTTTTCCTACCTCACTCCAATCAATCAATATGTACACACACACACACACACACACACACACACACACACACACACACACACACAAACAAACTGAGCGTCTATTTTCCTGTTTATATTCATTCAATATGGTCAAATCAGACTTTAGGCTCTTGAATTGTCAAGAGATTTCAAAGAAAAAAAAGAGAGAGAGAGAGAAATATTCCAACGGTATATTTACTGGTTGGTGTGACTGTTGCGACCTCTCCGTTGGTGGTAGGGCATGGCAGCACCTCGCCACTGCTGAGAGAGGTGTGAGAGGTACTTTGGGATGGCACATCCTGTGAGTTCAGACAGGTCCGAGTCGGAGTCGTTGCAGTCAAAGTAGTTCCCCAGATCATCATCTGAGTCTTCAGACAAGTTTTCATCATCATCCTCATCTGCACCTGATTGAAAAATGCAATTCAAGAATTATATCAAGAACTGGAATTCCTGTACAAAATTTAAAAAAAAAAAAAAAAGACACATAAATGTTAGCTCTGATAACTGGCTTGTATATTTTCAAAATAGACCTCAAAATCCTTGCCCATACATGCACACATACATAAACACAACAGAGGAAACCCCCCTTTGAATAGTACTAAAAAAACCCTATACATCCTATTCTATTCTAATAGTACTATAAAGTCATTATTAGAAGTAGTGAAACAAAGCATACCATAAGATTCCAAAAAGATTTTAAAACAGCCTCTACACACACACACACACACACACACACACACACACACACACACAAATCATTTTCTAACCATTTTTTTTCCAGCAGCAAGAAAATTCAATGGTATTAACCATAGCCTTACAAAGATAGAACTATTCTATAGAAAATTCAAGGGAAACGGTGTCAACTCATATCATCTGATTGAAACAGCTCAATTCTTTGTGTGGTGTTCCACCTATCCTATACTGTAATGAATGGTTGGTTTGTAGATGGCATGTAATTTTGCATTTTTTTGTTTCTTAATGACTATATTTAGAATTAGCAGTAATCTATGCTCCACAGTTCTACCTCCTCCCCTACCTGTTAAAAAAAACTGTCTAATATTAAAAGTTACAGAAGTTAAAGAAGCCATCGAAATCAAGATCAGACACCCCAGCCTGAACAGAGATCAAGGTTTTGAACTTCCCCCCATCTACAATCAGATCCTGACAACTGTTCAGCCCACACAACAGTCGCCCCACCAGGCCTCGCTGCCACAAAAGCAACAGTGAGCTGAAGAAGACAAGGCGACCCTGTCGAAATATTTCCAAGTAAGTTTTTGATTCTGAGTCTAACTACTTTTCTGATATCTAATATCATATCACGTCAAGTGAGATTATGTGAAACAGAAAAGCAAACACAAACGCACACTCAGGCACTTTGCACACAAACACACAAGCGCTCACACAAATACACACACTAAGAATGTCAGCAAGACACAGACAGCAAGAATGTTTGACAGATGGAAAGACATTAAGGTAAACAGTCAACACACAGGCAAACTGAGGCATTAGAAACTGAAAACCTAACAGACAGAAGATAAACATGACACTACACCTCCACTTTGACACACACTGACTACAGCCATGGCAACCCTCACCTTCACTGAGATCTGATTCATCTGACAACTCTGATAAGTCACTGTTGCTTTCACTGTGACGACGGCGACGACGGCGTCGCATGTTGCGCAGTTTGAAAGACCGGAATTTCTGTGAACAGAAAAAAAAACATTGCGTTCTGAGGCTCTTTCTCCAATTATAAGCTCCTGATAGATATACTGTGCATGCACAACACTTTCATCCAAAATTATGAACACCATATCAGTGCTGAATATCCTCAGTCAGTATGTAACATAAATTCTTTTTAACTGAAACTCATTGCTGAGAGAGAGAGAGAGAGAGAGAGAGAGAGAGAGAGAGAGAGAGAGAGAGAAGTCAATCAATCTTGTGTGAAAACTCATGAACTAACCAATCATTACAGAAATCAGTTAAGGTATATTTTCTTTTTTTTTTTTGTGTCCCAAATTCTGCGCCACCTCAGAGGCAGTGCACCCACGCCGCTCATTCCGACGCCCCCGTCCACAGCCACAGCCCGGCTGGTCCCGCCGCAGCCCCAGCACCAGCAATCCACAGGGAGCAGTCAATGTCAAGTTGTCAAGGGCAACCCACCGGAGGAGACACTGCGCTGCTGCCGAGTCACTTCGGTGGTGTTCAGTGGCGCCTGTTCTGATCTAACATACGCAGGACGCCACCTACTAAGCCCCCTACTGACGACAATAATTGCTTTAGTCGCGGAGCCGGCGTGAGTGAGCTCTCCCCCTGGAGGGCGCCACCGCGTCCGTCCAACGACAGCCCCCATGGACTCGCCGATACTGGTGACCCCGACGGAACCAAACCAAGGCCACAGACGTGGAGAGACATCGAAACTGAGGTCACCATGACAGCAGGGCATGAAGGGCCACAGAATTTGAGACATTTTTTTTTTTTAATGCTGATCGATGAGAATGAGGATGATGAAGATGATGCTATGGATTTCCATTTCGGTCTGAGACTACATGACAGGGCTGTACTCTACGCTTCCTTTCATAATATATCCCGGCGTCAACCAGGCCCGAGAGATACAGGCACCTGCAGTGTTGATCATGAAATTTGAGCAACACTCTCAGAGACGCATCCATTAAGTGGATGAAACTCGACTGTGTGGTCCCAGTCTTCCCCAACTGAGTCCGCAGCAAACTTAACTCTGATAGGAGCCGGTCGGGGCAGAAAACCCACATGACTCTGATGGGATTCGAACCCATGACCTCCCAGCCGGGAGTCCGCGACGCTAACCACTTCGCCACGGCGGCTGGTGTTAAGGTATATTTTCAGCAATGCTAGATGCTACTATCAAGGTGCAGCATGATACAATTTCATTGACTTTGCTACGATGTTTTGTGATAAAGCTACTCAAAAAAAAAAAAAAAAAAAAAAGAATCCCACACTTCATGAACTTAGCAGGGCTTAAATGAAACCGAGTCAGTGTAGACTGGTAGATGGTAAACTTACTTCATCAAAAACTGGCCAGTGTAATTGGAAGTGCTACTGTGCCTGACATGTTACATCACACAATGAAAGTTACACTTAAACTGGAATACACCTAATGCAAAAATCATACAATTTATGCTTTTTGAGGCCTTTGCAGCGTTATCTTTAAAAAAAAAAAAAAATTTTTAACTTACAACCTGAAAATTACAAAAACTGTATACAATTTCTCTCTTCATTCCGGAAAACTGTATTTCTATAATCTAGTGCAGTTTCATAAGTTAGCATAATGTTTCAAGATATAGTTATAGAATGAAGGCACATATTTCAACAAGAACTATCTAAATGGAAAAGACAAAATCTTATCTAAGGATACCATAAGGGAAAAAAAAAAAGAAAGAACTTCCTAAACCTCTGCAAACATTTTTCTCTGAGCCTGAACAGATGAGTCTATGTATGTTATCAACAGACTTGTGCTCATTTCGTAACTTACTGGAATGCATTCTCTAGTTTGGGAAAATCCCAGTGCAAAGACAAATAATGAAACTAATGAACTGAACACCAAGTCATAACTCACCTGTCACACATGTATGCACTCAGTCAAATCATTGCACAAACACTGGCGCCACTCATGAGGAAATAATCACACAATTCCAAACACTATCCTATTTCCTTCTTGGCAGAATCACTCACTTTGCTCTGTGGCTTCCCTTCCTCCTTGCCAGTGTCCCCTGTTGCAGACGTCTCTCCTGCACCAGTTTGTCGGCCCAGAACTGTCGCTGCCACGTTTCTCATACACCTCTTCCCCGTCACGCACCTGTGGTGGTGGGGTGGGCGGATGGTCGTCCAGGCAGTCAGAGGAGGCATCATCATGGAGATCTGGAACAGGTTGAAAGCCAGTGGAGAAGACTGACCACAAAGGAAAAAGATACAGGGAGTCAATATGGAGGACTAGACATCAGTTGAAATTTTGTATTTTTTTTGTAATCTGATATAACAGCTTTTTATAAACAAATGAATTCTGCTGCAAAAATTGATCTTTACTTTCTTTCTTCATGATTAAGAATTATCTCTGTTGCTTTTTTTTTTTTTTTTTTTTTAACCGATTGTTTAAATAATCACACGTATATTGCCCAAGGAGCAAACTACTTTAATGCAAAAAAGATATAATAGCATTTTCCTATCATAAACAACATCATCAATGAACATGCCATGCTTCCAGCTGGAAATCTCTGCATGGTTGAAGTATTCTGTGACCATGATTGATACCGTCACATCACTGACCACTCAGATCTATTCATCACTTTACATGTCCCCAAACAGAAACAGCCCTACTCACCTTCTGTCATTCCCGACTCCAGCAGTTTGTTGGGATTCTGACGATCATAAAGATTGCTCTGCAGACGTATGATGACATGGTTCAGGTATATGAGAGAAGAGAGCCAGAAGGAAAGCAGTTGCCACCGTCACGTGGGATGAACCTGCGTACACACAGTGCAGCTCATGACAGGCAGAATTTTCATCACTTATTCCAGACCAGACTGAACAGAAAAGTAATTTCTAGAACTGTTTCTCTAAAACCTACTGGCAGTACCAAGTTCACACATTCCATCTTAATATATCACTCAATCTAACACACACACACACACACGCACACACTCACAAAATGTTACAGAACTGTATTATCAATTAACCTGTATGCATCTATCTTCAAGACCCTCTCACAGTTCCTGAAATATTCAGATATATTAAGTTTATAGAGTTAGAATTAAGAATTGTGAAATAAAATCTGGGACAAATCATATGCACATGCACTCACATCCATTTATACAATGCTAATACATGCGCAAAAAACAGAGATCTGTTCTTATAGCTGAGAATAATTCATAAGACTTTTTTCCTTACATTTTGATAAGAAACCCTCTATCAAATCACAAAATGTTTGAGCACCTGATCGAATAGCTTTCACCAATCTGATTGAGCCAAAAGTCCTTGTGAACATGTTGTTTTGGCTGCTTTTGATTGCATCACCATTTGTTTTGCCAAATGTTACAAAGTTTCTGCCAAATGTTACAAAGTTTAATACTAACATGGCTTCAGGTCTACATAAATGTCATTTCCATGGAAACATGGAAGCACTATAAAAAGAGGCTCAAAAAGAGACAAAACTGTGGTACCTCTAGCCCCAAAGTGTAAACCAAAAAGTGTAAAAATCTCAAGTGAGAATGAGATGTTATGTATAATGAGTGAGAATGAAATGTTATGCATTATGAGTGAGAATGAGACGTTATGCATTGTGATTGAGAACGACATGCCGACATGTTATGCATTATGAGTGAGAATTACATGCTATGCATTATGAGTGAGAATTATATGTTATGCATTATGAGTGTGAATTACATGTTATGCATTATGAAAAAAAAAAAACAAAAAAAACTTTACAGTTCCTATCATGAAGCACATTTGCTCTAGCTCCAAATAAATACTGTTTATTCACAAAAAAAAAAAAAAAAAAAAAGACCATCACGGCATTATATGTAGTGACAAGTGTTTGATAATATTGATGAACGGACTCTCAATCGTCTGCCAGCTGCCATGTAAACTTGTCAGTGTAATGTATATTTCAGAGCGCGATGTAAGCTATAAGCTTCTTGTTGCTCTTTCAAAGGATATAATCCTATGCTATCATTTTGAATAAAGTTCTGTTTAAACCAGTTTAAAAAGGAAAAAAAAAGTGTAAAAATCTTCTTGAAAAACACACACATACACTCACATATGACTTGTAAATTTGAATGAAAATATGAGAAAAGCCCAACAGGACAACAAAATGACAAGTTTTAACTTAGCTGAACACTTGCTCTGTCTGGTTCCGTGACAAAATAATTTTACTGTCATTAGCAGGGGTCTGTCTGTTTCCATGACAAAATAATTTTACTGTCATTAGCAGGGGTCTGTCTGGTTCCATGACAAAATAATTTTACTGTCATTAGCAGGGGTCTGGTTCCATGACAAAATAATTATACAGTCACTAGCAGGGGTCTGGTTCCATGACAAAATATTTTTCACTACAGTCACTAGCAGGGGTCTGGTTCCATGACAAAATATTTTTACTGTCATTAGCAGGGGTCTGGTTCCATGACAAAATAGTTTTACAGTCACTAGCAGGGGTCTGTCTGGTTCTATGACAAAAATAATTTTACTGTCATTAGCAGGGGTCTGTCTGGTTCCATGACAAAATAATTTTACTGTCATTAGCTGGGGTCTAGCAGGGGTTCCATGACAAAGTAATTTCACAGTCACTAGCAGGGGTCTGTCTGGTTCCATGACAAAGTAATTTTACAGTCACAGTCTGGTTCCTAGCAAAATAATTTTACAGTCACTAGTAGGGGTCTGGTTCCATGACAAAATAATTTTACAGTCACTAGCAGGGATCTGGTTCCATGACAAAATAATTTTACACTTGCTAGCAGGGGTCTGTCTAGTTCCATGACAAAATAATTCACAGTCACTAGCCGGGATCTGTCTGGTTCCATGACAAAATAATTTTACAGTCACTAGTTGGGGTCTTAGCAAGTAGTGTTAAACGTGTGCGGAATCAGGAACCACTGAACAACTGCCAAGTAGCAATGCAGGGCATCCTCTATTGGGTGACTTCACTGCAGTCTCATTGTAATTGTTCCCTGAGGGCTGCTGGCACCAAGATGATAAAAAGTATAAGTCTATGACTGGTCCTTTGCGAGATGAGTGATGTCAGTACAATGCCTCTAGGACACACAGAAGACATAAGGCTTAAACGTAAATTAAAAGAAAAATGGAAAGACTGACAAAGTCTTCACTTTGTCAAACTTACCAATCTTCTGAAGCAGGTGAATCTGACTGACGAGACTTGTGGTGATTTTAAAGATGATGTCATCATCCAAATACTGTGGTTGGTCTGAGGAGGACAGATCCCAGTCATCGTCGTGGTCAGGACTGAGGGCACTGGTGGAGGGTTCGTAGAACATGCACAGGTTGAAATCCTGAAGAGTCTGCTGGGCACATCCCTTGGAGGTCCGCAACACTGACACTGAAACAGCAGCAACTCCATTAAATACTTGTAAATGGATTCCTTCTTGCATAACTGTATCGAAACATTAATTCACAGACTCTTTCTTGAATAATTTTATCAAGATCTTCATTCATGTATGTCATCTTTAAGCGACATACGCGTTCAGTAATTCATCTTCCTTTGATGACTGCATTGACACTTGCATCCATAAATGGATTCTTGGATGCATAAATATATTAAGCAGTTTATAAGCCTATACCTGAATTCTTTTCATGCATACATTACATACAATATTTCATTTTTTCCACACATACATTCTTCTACTTTACAGCAAGAAATAGCCAAGCATTCACAAACTGATTCTTCTTTGTATAATGGAATAGGCAATTCATTAACATTTGGATGCAATAGTGTTGTGTAACATTCTTTGAGTTTCAGCACTTAAGCGTTAAGAAACAGATTCCTCCAAGCACAGTTGCATATTTCTACTACTGTTTATGCCCTTTCAGAACTGAAACCCCCCCCACCAAAAAAAAAAAAACCTAGCATAAGCACCAACAATTCATCCCATCAAGTCATATATATGTCAAACCCAAAAACCAATCATTGAACAACCTATCATTAGTGACTAAACTAAGAAGTTCACAAAATATATCCATGTAAGTGGTGTTGGCGGCATCAACCTTACGGCTTTTTCATTGCCTTCAGAGGTACAACAGACAGAGAGAGAGAGAAAAAAAAAAACTGTGAAATGAGCATCATGGGTCCATTGCATTTATTCAAATCACGCTGCCCTTCTTGTCAGAACATGGCAATGTAGAAAGAATCGCAAGGAGTGGACATGAAGACTGCTAGTGCAATACAGAGATTTGAATGCAAACCATAACTGCAAGTCCTCTACCCTCAACATATTTACACAAGCACATTACCGACCTATCTTTAAGTCCTCTACCCTCAACATATACGCATGCACATTACTCACCTGTCTTCAGGGCCAGAGAAAATTTCCATTAGCCTGAGATATCCCACAAAGAACCGTTGTATATCTTGGGGTCTGGAACAGTGAAAGTTTTTTTTTTAAAAAGCTGGTTTATCAATCTCAAGCAGATCACTTATAAAGGGACAAATTATTATGATAATCATGACCATCATCTAATAATGCTGTTCTTAACCTGTAAGGATGCCATGATAGTTTACTTGTATATTTGACACAGATTTATATGCTAGGTTATGGATAACAGGTTAGAGGTGTGATATCCAGTTCAGTCCTTCGCACTGCCTGCTCTGGATTTCTATGGTCTGTCTCTCATATGCACACTCCACAAAACTCTACAGAATGATCTGGAACATGGATTGTATGGGAACACATGCCGGTTCACTGAAAATTTAAGAGATCTGATTGATGGAATGACAATTTTTAAATTGCTAAACCAGTATCAACTTGCTGCCCGACACATTCATTTATCATGTAAGAAAATAAAAATAACTGACACACCTGTCTACTGATCATCCAGCAAGAGATGCTTTAAATCTTCAACACTTGCTTGTACATTGAAAAAAAAACCTCTCTTGCAATCTTTACGTTTCTGACAATATCAACCTTACATGAAGCAGCAAAACACAATTACCACCAGACTGGAGATTTTGAGCAAGTAACCATACAAGGACTTGACTATGGGATTACAAACAATGAATCCTAGACAAAAATCACAAATAGAAAGATTTGAAAAAAAATACACTTGTATGTGCTTCTGATATAATCCCACTTCAGCTTTCACTCTCATCTGCTGATCTATCTGTGGTCTGGGGTCATTGTATTGTACAGCATTCTCAGCCAAAACTTCACAGAAAACGTAGCTTGTGAGAGCAGTTTACAAAGAATCTCAAAGGTAGTTTTCAAAGTGTGTAGAATGCAGTCTGTACAATTGCATTAATCCATGCTACCACAAAGAGTGTAGGTACAATAAAAACTGATCAAATTTGGCTTTTCATCTCTCTGGGGTGTTTTTCTCTCTTTCTACTCTTCTACAAAATTATCAAATGAGACTTAAGATCTATTTTGTGGAAGTGACTGATGGCCCTACACAATATACAACCACGCAATGAGCAAAGAAAATGTGCAGCATCATGTGCCATACCTCTGGGTTTCCGGTGGGAGATCACGAGCCAGGTGATTCCTGTTCCTGAACCGGGTTTGATTCTTCTCAAACAGTCGCTTCAGATTTCCCTGAGCGCCATCAAAGGGTTTCTCACATGCTAAGCTGAAGACACAAAATTGCAAAGACAGTCATTTGCTCTGTTTCAGGGTTCATAATCATTTATCAACTCTTTTCCAGACTGACTATTGTAAAATATGAACAATCATACACATGAAAAGCACACACAGCACATCCATTTCTCAAGATACATACTCATGATTTTCCAAAAATCAATGAATAATACTGCAGCTAAACAGCTCACATTCTGCAATAAATGACATCTTTCAGGACTGCCAGCTTATCTCACATCTCTGTCGTTTTTGTCTGCATGTTTTTCACTCTCTTACTTTCCCTTGATTCTGGTCCTTTTGTGAAGAAAAAGCAAAACAGACTTTGGTGGCAACAGATTTCAAAGACTTCTCAAGAACCTCCAGACAAACTGTACTTCTTGAACACTTTCAAAGACATAACAGTGGGTCTCAAACCTAAAAGACTTTTAAAGATTTCCAGGCAATGCAGACATGGCCAGTTTTCTGTCAATGTATATGAAATTCCCAAATTATTTTACCCCCCTGACTACTGCTGATGAACAGACTTATCACTGTGGGACCAAAGCATTCCTGTGATGGAATGGGGCAGACAGATCAGGTGACCATGTACCACTGTCTGTCTGGTCTTGTTTTACCTGGGGTGCATGTGTGTGTGTGTGTGGGGTGTGTGGGGGGGGGGGTGGGGGGGGGGGGGGGGGGGTTGGTTGCTTCATTCATGGGGAGAGGTTACATCTTTAAAGTGTACTTCAAGTATTCTCTGTCAAATCCATGTACATATAAAGCATAATTCTGTGAAATTCAGCAGTCAAGGGCTTAAAGATGGGCAACTAGACACACTATTTTCGGATACACACAAGCCAAAGCAACATGCACACATTCAATCAATCAATCACATAGACAACTTTTATAGCTTTAAAGCAATCAGAACAGCTGTGTGAAGATCAATACTACGATAAAATTCACATACATATACACGCACGCAAACATATTCATGTACACGCGTGCGCGCGCGCGCACACACACACACACACACACACACACACACACAGATATACATGAGATCCAGGCCATGGAGGCACTGCAATGATAAGTTCTGCACCAACTGTCTTCATCTCTGAAGACTGTTGGTAAGTGAGCTGCAGCAAAATCTTCCCCATTCACTCGAATGCACAAACTCAAGCACACACAAACACATCACAGAGGATCTCACCATCGCAAATAGTGGTATGCAGCTTCGCAAGAGAAATAACGTGATCCTGATAAAGTTCCAAGTTGGTTATGTGGCATGCCTGAAAGGAAAAAAAAAGAAACAGCTTTGACAATTCTGCCCACAGAAAAATACTTTTCAAAACTTTGTTAAAAAAGTGAAAAAGGCATTCTCATTCACTCTCCTCGCTATAAAATTTGATTGTGAGTGAGAGTGACCGCATGCATATTTGTGTGTGTGTGTTTGTGCGTGCATGCATGCGTGCGTGCGTGCATGCCTGCGAGTATGTGTGTGTGTGCGAGTGTGTGTGTGTGTGTGTGTGTGTGTGTGTGTGTGTGTGTGTGTGTGTGTGTGTGCAAACCCTGATTGCTGCTTTGCCCACTAACATTTCACCTCACATCAACCTCATGTTCTGCATACTTGTTGTTTTGTTATAAATGTCACAATGGGCCATCATTTCTCCGTTGATTTCCCAATTATGTTCAAAGCTACTAAATCTGGACAGAGATTTGATGACAGCAACCAAAGCATACATGAAGCAATTAAGCTGTCTGTCTAAAAATTACTTCCCAGTTTTACAAAATATGCTAAGCTGCAGAGCTGTTGCTGAAAATATCCACAGGTGTGTGGATTCAAATCACATTTAAGGCCTGTTTTTTTTTCCTTCTTGTTCTGGAGATAACAGACATGGCCAAGGGCTGGAATCACATCTGGTCTTTTCTTATCACTTCTGGGCTGGAAGTAGAGACAATCTTCGATCACTTATCTTTTCTTCTAAATCTTTTGAAACAACAGGTTTAAAGAAAGAGTCACATGTCTTTTTTTGTTCAGCTTCAGCGACTATCGTGTAAGGACTGTGTGGAGGCATGTCTGTTGAATGAAATGAGGCAGAAATATGAGTCAAAAGACTTATTTCTGCAGTTCAGATAGACAGACCTTTTTCTTCTTCTCGAACAGATGTACATGTATGCAAATGCTTCAGACAGAACAACCTAATCTAGAGGTCTAAAACCACATCTGCCAAGTGTTTGTGCGGCTGTGCATCATGGCTTAAGCAGATGATGGTTATAAACAGCCCTAAAACTTTCAGCTTCCAGCGAAAATAACTATTACTAGATTTCAGCACAGCTTGACATCATTTTAAATCGACAACATATTAGAGAGATAGCAGCAACATGGCTTGAATTGATTACTGTATTTCCAGACATTGGGAATGTGACAGTTACCTATTTCTGGAAACAGCATGGAAGCCTGGTGGTAGTACCGCTGAGCAGTGGCTGCAGTGATCAAAGGATCCACATCACGTTGGTAGCGTGCTGCAAGCATACATAGAGCTTAGCGTTTGGAACAATTCAGTGATCGATCAAACTTATGATGAATGAAAAAATATAGACATCATGGTGCAATTGAGAGCCATACTATCACTTTATGTTCTGCCAACACTAAAGAATGATCCCTGAAATGTCTGACTGCAAGTGTTACCACTATTACAAATAACAACCAGACTGACAATCTGAAAATCATCACTTACATTCTTTAAATGCACTATGTATGCTCATTCGTATTGCTGTATATCACCGAGATCGGGAGTAAAAGCAGATAAATAGCTGTATATAAGAAAGGATGTTAAACTTTATAATACAAACATAATGCTAGCTGCAATTCACTTTTATCACTGTCATATTTCATGTCCAGAAAATGAACTATAACATGGATAATGTGTGCTGGCAAAGATGTTGAATGTACATGAATACCTACTGTGTAACAGATGGGTCGAAAACGAATGAAAGAGAATGCTTACATTTAAATACATATGTCTCAGTATTCTGTGTATCATGCACCTTGTTCTTAATTAGCCTACTATTATACTCTTCCCTCCAGCCTTTGCAGCGAAAAGTTCTTTTTAAAATTAAAAAAAAAAACAGAAGCATTGAACTGAGCTGAACTGACCTATATCTCCCAGGCAGATCAAACAGCGATGACAGGCACGTTGTGCCCACTCCTGGGCTGCATTGGTCCACATCTTGACACTGTTACCACCTGGCGTGCGGGTGTCCGGCACCACGTGAAAATCCAGGACAGCTGCCAGACTGAGGCCAAACTCTTGCTGCAAGCGGAACAGCAGGTGCTGGTAGTAGCCCAGTGCAGCAGCCAGGTGTGTGCGATATGCTGTC
The DNA here is from genome assembly GCA_016801955.1 of Conus betulinus. Classification (NCBI taxonomy): domain Eukaryota; kingdom Metazoa; phylum Mollusca; class Gastropoda; order Neogastropoda; family Conidae; genus Conus; species Conus betulinus. The sequence continues at coordinate 563,588 of JADBJO010000283.1, forward strand.
TCCAACGACCCGTGATGACGCACCTGACATGAACAACAATGATAATCATGAAAATGTTTTGCCATTTTTTGCCATACAAACACAGACCCTGATGGCTTACCTGACAAAACAAAACAAACAAAAAAAAAACAAACCAACCAAAACCAACCATCCAACCAAAAAAAAAAATTCACCTCAATAACCAACAATTTGTGATTTGCCTCACAATACGTTTAGAACATGTACACATTTTAAGTAGGGTTTTTTCTACTTTTTTTTTCAATGAAGATACTTGGATTTTAGAATGCAAAGGACAAAATAAGCATGAATCAAATTATCACTATATTTTACACTGAGTGATATTCATTATAATTTCAAATGTGACAAATTCTGCAACAACCAAAAGTAGTTTGACCTTTCTCTCAACAACAGTTATCTTATGATCTGTCCATATAAATCATCTAAATATTATTAAATTGTTTCCGGAAACTGAAAACCATTTATGTTAAAATTCTGATTTTCACATAATGTCAAATTTTGACATTACCTGCAAGTTCTGTTGGCTGGTCTGTCACAGTGTCCATCTAAACCTTTTTTATGCTCTCATTTTTTCTCCTCTCCCCCCCCCCTATTTGTTTTTTCTTTCTTTCTTTTATTCAAACCTTTGCCAAGTCATACAATGACGGAAGAATTATTGTTAGCTTGCACTTGTTTTTGACCACTACTTGATTGTTAAACGTTATTTTTTCATTTGGATGGCCTATCCTGGTTTCTGTCTGTCTCTCTCACAGTGACACACAATACACATGCACATAACACACACACACACACACACACACACACACACACACACACACACACACACACACACACACACACTCATACTTAGGGAAAGAAAAGAGTCTTGTTCGAAAAGCCTTGGACAAATACATCAAGAAAATTAATGTGAATGAACTTTCAAGCATTCTAGTTGCTACTGCTTCCTTCATCTCTAACCGTACATAACTGATGTGCATAGACTGCACAACATCACAACAGCTCTGGATATTCTGACAGGTTACGACAACAAATGTTAGCACTGGACTGTATTAGCCAGGGAGAATCACAAAATTAGAACAGTACAAAATGACCTTCTTTATAGTTACATTAAACAAGCAAACACTAACATGCACACACAAGTTCATATACAGAAACTTACATGATCACTTTTCACAGGCTCAAACAGACAATACACACATGTATGTGCTGTCTGTCTGTCTGTCTGTCTGTCTGTCTCTCTCACACACACACACACACACACACACACACACACACACACACACACACACACACACACACACACACACACACACACACACACACACATGCCACATAACAAATTCTTGTATCACACATGACAAATATATACAAAATAACACTGAGATAAGAGGTCAGATATTGTGACTGAAACGAAAGTGAGACACAGCGAGACAGACAAAAAACAAACAAAACAACAGAAAGAAAAACCCACTGTGACTGACAGAAATAGAGACACAAACAAACAATAATGTGAATAATGGCAAGCAACAGATATCTGTTGTTCCTCACAATTATGTCTCTGAAAAGATGCATGACACTAACAGCTCCAATAAGTTTCAAGGGCTTTCAACTTCCTTTTCTGGTCCATTATTTGTTGTCACTGCCATTGTTTTTCATTTATTCATTCTAAATGCTCCTTGCAGATGCTGAGCACTCACTTTGATTCGCTTGTTGTGTTTCAACAAGTGGATGATCTGGTAGAACACCTTCCTCCACAACACCTCCTCTGCCTTCCGCCCATATTCCACCGGGTTCAGGAACATCAGGCGCTCACAGTAATCCTTCAACCTGCAAACCGCAAAAGTATCAATGAGCAGGCAAAACCTGACATCATGACACCATTTGTGCCAGTTTCAAGAAAAAGGGAAAATTAGATGATCAGGATGTTCGTTTTTTGATATGTTTTTTTTCTTGTTAACCCATTGGCATAACTTTGCATTACATCAAAGAATTACACTTTTTTTTTTAACCTCTTCTTCACTTTTCATGCATAAATAAAACAATCAAAATTCCCTTGTGGGAACTGAGCTAGGGATTTGAACATACCACTGGCACATTCTAACCACCCAGCCACAGTGCTTTCAGGCTAGAATGACAGTTTTTCTCGTATTGAACTGTATGAGTTCTTTCACAGGGATTCATCATCAGACATCAGACACTGGACCGATTGCTCTTGAAAGGAAGAAAAAAGTCTTTAGTCAAAATCAGCATTTTGTCCTGACAATTTTTCACACCCAGCTGGACACAGCAGTCAATGTCTATGAACAAACTGCATCCAGCATTCTGCTTTCATGAACTTACATTGCTAAATTCATCTCCAGCAAGCATATCTGCAGCTTATCACTCAAAGTTATCACATGCACAGTGTTTACTTTGCCACTGTGAAAGCTACTTTCTGTTCAAGGAGGCTATCTATGATGACTTCCATTTCTGACTACTTTGGGTAGGTGGAAGTCAAGTAAACCAAGACTTCTCTATGGTCTCACACCAGACAAAGAGAAAGTCACCTGTGTACAGCAGCCACAAATGTACAAGTTCAGACCATATCTGCTGATCAAGCCAGCAAAATGATGCACTTTTAAGCTTCAAATCTAATTCTTATGTTACAACAATCATCATACTTTCAAAAGTGTTTTTGATTCATTTCAGTTGTGTAAACATTATCAGTAATAGTCAACAAATTTTCTATTTTCTTTTTCAAATAAGAGGGTAGTTGGGTAATGGAAACACAGCTTTTTTTTTTCTAAGCTTCCTGACACTTTATATAGTTTATCTTATAGATTTATAAAATACCCTAATGACAGCCATTGAGTTAGAAGAATACATGATCAAAATGTTTGAAATTTCACACAAACCCTGGTTTTTAATTCTATTTTTGGTTTTGCTACTGAGGATCTGTCTTTGTCCTTGATTCTTAGAAAGGTTTTACTATTGAAGATCTGTGTTTGTTTGTGAATTCTTAGAAATAGTACTTCAGTTCTACTCTCTGTTTTGCACCATGTAAGGCACTAGAAATGGAGGTTGCCAGCTATAAACTGTTTTTCGCCTTCCTGGTTTTTGTTTTTTTGTTTTTTTGCTTTATACACATATGTTTGGAACTGCTTGAAACTTTGGTGTGTAATTAGTAAAGAATATTTCCTGAACTTCGCAGACTGATTCCTTTTTTTGTGTGTATACATTAGATGAAAGGCACACACACAGCTGTCTTCTTAATCTATGTGAATAGTAATCTCTTACAAAAAGAAAAATCATACTTTCACTCATGTAATAAAATCCAGCTCAGAATGCAACTGCTCCCAAATACACAAGTGCATTCACATAGCTGTCCTTCAGTCTGTGTTTTGTTCGTTTCTTTGTCACTGACATTTTCCAGAAGCTCCTTTAAAAGAAAACAAACAAATAAAAATCAAATTTCTAAGCTGACCTCTAAAATAAGTAAAATCTTTAAAAAATAAGAATTAAAAAAGCAAGAAAACCAGCTAACAAAACAAAACAAAACTACAATATTCCTACGTACATACTAGAGATGGATATTCAGAAAACAAGTGCTTGGGTCATTGCAGTTTCGAAGAGACAAGCACGAGGAAGGAACTGAGAGAGAGAGAGAGAGAGAGAGAGAGAGAGAGAGAGTGAGAGAGGTTGGAGGTTGGAGGGAGGGAAAGAGAAAGAGAGAAAAGACGAATGGGGAGAGGTAGAAGGGAGTGAGTGAACAAGGGATGGAGGGTGGAGTAAGGAGCAGAGAGAGAGAGAGAGAGAGAGAGAGAGAGAGAGAGAGACAGAGACAGAGAGAGAGAGAGAGAGAGAGAGAGAGATTGGGGTTGGAGGATCAGGGAAAGAGAAAGAGAGTAAAGACAAATGGGGAGAGGCAGAAGGGAGTGAGTGAATAAGGGAGGGAGGGGGGAGTAAGGAGGCAGAGTGAGAGAGAGAGAAAGAAATAAGGCAAAGGATGAGAGAGAGAGAGAGAGAGAGAGAGAGAGAGAGAGAGAGAGAGAAGGCCAAGGGTGAGGAGAGACAAATGACTAATGACAAATGACAAAATGTTTAGCCACGCCTTCTGCTCTTGTCAAGGCAAGGGGGCACAAAGCGAAATCATGTCAGGATACTACACTGAAATATATGATTAGCATCCATGCTAATCTGAAGACGAAATGGCAAGATTACAGATTTTAAATGCATCAATTAGATATGCTGCCAGTCTGCACATACATTTAGTGTCACCCATCAGTAACGATAACCTGAAAGTTGAAGGGTTATTGTAATACTTACGGGGAATGTATTCTTCTCTAACATGTGAGTATTTGGGACAAATGCACATAAAATGGAGTTCACTTTCTGGGACACTCTCACAAAATGGACACTTAGGGGAGACATTATTAGAATATCGGTATCGATGCGTTCGTAATGCTGAAACACCTAATCTAAATCTGATTAATCTTTTTTAATACATACTGTTTTAGGTCAAATAAGTAATGAGATGTACCAAAAGATAGTTTGAAAGATGCATAAAATGTACACCGACTTTTATCTCTCAACTGAGCTTCCCATCCTTGTATGAAACAATCGATTACCATTTGCTTGAATTCTCTGAGAAAAAGATTAATATTTTGAACACCTTGGTGTTCCCACATATGTCCGAACCCATATTTGTATAAAGTAAAGCATATGGCAAAACCCAATTGATATGATTTTTATCATGAAGAGCTAACAACATTTTATAAGATTTTAAAGGTAGACGATCATCAGACATTCTCAAAAGTTTCAGCCAATATTTAACACATCTTGTACATGTGAACACAGAGAGGATATTTTACCACATTCACCACAGACAAGAACATTAGGTGTCTTGATGCTAACATTTAACAATCTTTTCAACATAAACTGATGTACTTTTTCAATCAAATTCTGGTTTGCAATCAATCCCCAAACTTCAGATTTGTTAGCATTGGTAGGATTTGGCAATCAAATAATTTAAAGAACACTTTTGGACTCTTTTCACTGAGGGATCATAGCAGTTTTTTAAGATACATAAACCCCTCTCTTTGCTTTTGCAGCTCTATCTTCCATAGCGTTGGAAAGGAGAGGGAAGAAGAAAAAAAGACTGCTAGGTATTTATACTGACTGACCACTTCTAGCTTATTGCTACCAAAAAAACCACTTTTCTCTTGCTGCAATACAACCGTCTTTGCGAAAGACAACCACTTTAGTTTTATCTAAATTAACTGACAATCTCATTCTATGTGAGGCATCCCTCAAAATATTCAGCTGACGTTGCAGACCAATAACCGAGAGAGAAAGCAACAGAACATCATCTGCAAAATGTAGTATAAAAATTTCCATTACACCTGGGGATAGCTTTACACCATGTTTGCCATTACGGATTACGTCAATTGCAAGTTCATTTATAAATTGTGAGAATAAACTGAACCGCAATTGTCTCCTCGTCTCAAGCCACAAGGACAGAAGAATGGTTCAGTGCACTGGGTTGTTCACTTATACACTAGCTTTCACAATTTCATACATGCCCATGACATCTTTGTACATTTTACCTCTGATTCCTTTCTTCTTTAATATCATCCAAAGGTACTGCCTGTTAACTAAGTCAAAGGCCTTTTTGAAATCAATAAACACAACAAACAGCTTGCTCTGATTGAGTAACTGCTTTTGAACAAGCGCCAGAAGGGTAAAAATGTGATCAATTGCATTATGATTTTGTCTAAAACCAGCTTGAGATGAATCAGTTAAGTTATTATCTTCAACCCATTCAGTAAGTCAAGGGTGAGGAGGAGAGAGAGAGAGAGAGAGAGAGAGAGAGAGAGAGAGAGAGAGAGAGAGAGAGAGAGAGAGAGAAGGCAAAGGATGAGGAGAGAGACAGACAGAGACAGAAGAGAGAGAGAAAAGGAGAGAGAAGGCAAAGAGTGAGGAAAGAAAGAGAACGCAAAGGGTGAGGAAAGAGAGAGAAAGGGGGGGGGGGGGGGGGGGGGGGGGGGGGGGGAGAAGGCAAAGGGGTGAGGTGAAAGAGAGAGAGAGTAAAAAAAAGGAGGAACAGAAGGGGGAGGAGGAGGGAGGCAATGAGACAGACAGAGAAAATAGAGAGAGAGAGAGAGAGAGAGAGAGAGAGAGAGAGAGAGAGAGAGAGAGAGAGAGAGAGATTAGAGAATGACAGAGAGAGGAGAGATAGAGAGAGACAGAAACAGAAACACAGAAAGAGTGAGACAGAGAGAGACAGAGAGACAGGGTGAGAGGAAGAGGAAAGAGAAAGACAGTAAAAGACAAACTGGGAGAGACAGAAGGGAGTGAGTGAACAAGGGAGGGAGGGGGGGGGAGGTAAGGAAGCAGAGACAGAGAGAGAGAGAGAGAGAGAGAGAGAGAAAGAGAAGATAATGTTGCTTATAGCCCAGCCGACCGCAAAGGGCCACATCAGGGCTGGAGAGAGAGAGAGAGAGAGAGAGAGAGAGAGAGAGAGAGAGAGAGAGAGAGAGAGAGAGAGAGAAGGCAAAGGGGGGTGGGGGTGAAAAAAAGAGAGAGAGAGAGAGAGAGACAGAGAGAGAGAGAGAAAAAAGTGAAAAAGGGAGGAAAAGAGGGTAGTGGAGGGAGGGAGGCAATGAGATAGAGAGAGAGAGAGAGAGAGAGAGAGAGAGAGAGAGAGAGAACGTTGAAAGAGAAACTGAGAGAGAGATGCATCTTTTTTCTATGCACAGCATTGTAGTGACGCACGGTTTCTGCGCTCATAGGCGAGCTCAGCGGAAGTGCACCTCGCGTGAGAAGTGTTCACTGACTCTCAGGTAAACAAACAGACAAACTCTCGGCAGTACAACACGGGAGCTTGAAGGGTGCGGTCGTGTTAACTTGTAGTTAGCTAACACTCGGCCTTGAGGAGAGAGCGGACTAGTTAACTTGTAGTTAGCTAGGGAGCTCAACACTCGGCCTTGAGTGTACTACAGTGTCGTACTACAGTGACAGTAACACTAGTGACAGGCCAGTGTTAGGGCCTCCAGTTAACAGGAGACAGTTTTGCCCTAGCACTGCGACAGTATAGCCGTAGACGGTTTACAACGGCTAGGACGGTTCTGACAGTACCACTGCTGGGCCTGGAGGTAGACACTGACAGAAAGACAGTGCATCAGCTGCTGACCCTCTGACGCGGGCGAACGGTGGACAGAGTGTGTCGCAGACTGGCCTAGAAGACAGTGACTAGACCAGACCTTACTTGGTAGCTCATGCCAGTGAAGGGCTTGGGACAGAATCCTGACGAAGCCCCCAAGCCAGAGTCTGGACTGACCAGGTAAGGTAGAGTGTGTGTGTGTGTGAGAGTGCAGAAGTGCTGAGTATATAAACGAACTTCTCTTGAGTGTAGGGAAAACACTTCAGCAATGAACAATATATTTTGTTACAGTTTTTCCCAGGAGTAATTGTTATGTCATTTTTGATGGTATGTCAATGTGTGAAGGTTGCTGTCGGCTACATCTCGACACAGCTCATCCACCAATTTCATTTCAGTATCCTTGCTTAGTGAGTGAATCCCCTACATGTGTATCGTCTGATGTTGGGTTGAAAATCACAGCCACATACATAAGTATTAGTTCGTCTAGTTTTTGTTGGATTCTTTGGAAGCACTTTAAAAAAAATTCGAATTTGAAAACAAAAGCCATGCTAGCAATCAAATGTATTCCCCAAATCACCGACCTCAAAATCATTACAGGCCCAGAACATCAAATCAAGATCAGTGTGAGGCCAGTTATAGGCATTATGTCTGTGGACCCCCCCCCCCCCCCCCCCCCCCCTTCCCCCTGGCTTCCTTTATCCTGAACTGCAAAAGTTTATACCATAACTGTCTGGTGCTATGTCTAGCTTAAAGACATGGAGGAAATGTTCATGAATCCAGTAATGTGCAGTCTACAATTCTGATGGGTCAAAATGAAAATTGGTCTGGCACTGGCATGAGGAGTGATTCAAGATCTATTTGTCGTATTATGATGAAAAACCTTAAATAATAAATGTATACGAGAAAAAAGTAGAATCTTTTACGATCATCATCAAAAGTCCATGCATCATTTCTTTTTCAGAAAAGCCGCACAAAACCATGATCCAACTGTTCTTCTAGCCTAGAAAGATATGAACATTCAAATACAACCTTACCTGTTTCTGAGTGCCACAGCTTCCTGACTGAAGACATCTCTCATGTGTTGCTTCTTTTTGTAGATGTCCTCCAAGCAACGGATGGATTCTACGGCTCCTCTGTAACAAAATGAACATAGCATATGTAACTGTGATTTCTTATCAAAACAAAACAAGGAATCCCAGTTAAAAAAGAAAAGGAAATGAAATGAGAAAGAACTGAAACAAGTGTCCCATGGACACAATTTGAATTACACTAACTTAAAGGTCTCCTACAACACTATTCCATCTTCTGTGGTGGTCCCTGGGAAGAAATAATAATCAAACACACTCTAGTCTACATCATCCCTATTTTCCACAATATAGCAAACCACAGGAGTGTTGTTTTATGTCTGGAACTTGTGGAAGTGAATATTTCCAAAGAAGATACATTGACAATCTCCCGCAGGAGTCTCTTCTATCAACAGTAAAGGGCAAGAATATGTTCCTGAAACCGCATGGTCCTGAGGGAGTGATACTTACAGGAGGCAGACCATGACTTTTTCCACAGGTGTATGCAGGATCAAAACTATTTGTCTTCAGATTTTACAGAATCAGTCAGACTCTCAAGTTTGACATTATGATTTAAAGTAAGGTGCATGAACTGATGAAGATCGATGGCACACTACTTCCAGACACACATTTCCATCATGCATACTAACTGCCTGAATCTACTGCCTGCGTTTATGCTTTTCTTTGTTGGTGAGAGGAGGGCATGACTATGAAGCTGCTGCTGACTGTAGCAAGGCTATGGTGGAACTCACATACCACTTAAAAGCTTGTAGTATACAAACATACTGGTCAGTATGGCTTGCCTCTACCACAGTTTGAGTTATCAGGGGTCCCAACCTATTCTCTTGGATTCAGCTTCAACTGGTAAGGTTACATCCTCTCAACAGTTACTGAGGGTATACTGGTAGTCTGTCAGATTAGCTCTGTGTTCCAGCCTTTGAAAAGAAGCTTATATCTTTCAGCTAATGGAAGCTCCAACCTCCACCATGCCTATACCCTACATATATTATAAATGCTCCATCCCATGGTGGTTCATCAGTGTCCAATGTGTTCCATGTAGTCCACAATACAAACAAACAAACAACAAACCAACAACAGCAAAAAAACAATATGACCCCTTTCTTTTTCTGTCCTTCTCACTGCTTTAAAGTCTGTCCCTTATTCACTTCTCTCCCTTTTTTCCTCCCCCCCCCCCCCCCTCTCTCTCTCTCTCTCTCTCTCTCTCTCTCAGTTCTTTCTTCTTCTTCTTCTCTAGATTCGCTCTGCTCTCTTAGTCTTTGCCAGTATCTCATTCTCAGTTTCTCCATAACTTTCATACTGCATGCACACAAAATCCCTGACTTCCCCTGACCTTTTCCCTGACAGGTGTGACCAAAACCTTCTTGTAATTGAAAATGGTGCAAATGAGCAGGCTGAAACAATGAACTGTCTTGTCTGCTGATGTGTGCCAAAAATAGCAATGTTACTAAATCAATGGGCAGTATTTTTGACAGCAAAACGGAAACGAAAGTAACTTATGGTCTTTCCAAGCCCTGCTCATGATGTTATAGTATGCTTTGTCAGTATTTTATCTGATTTCTAGCTGGGACTCTGTCTTTCTGTACAAAGTCGACCCCCTAGAGAACAGATCACAATATTGGATAAAACCTGGGATGGAATAGAATTTATGGTCTCAACTGCATGAAACACGAGGAGCATAGATATGGCGCAGCTTAGACTGATAAAGCCTCCATCGAACAAAGCATGAGGAAAATAGACACTATGAAATTCAACTCACTGGTTGGAACAGATGGAGTAGAATATAAACAGGATGAACATGTTGTAAATCTGTTGGAGCAGAATCCAGTGTGTGTGTGTGTGTGTGTGTGTGTGTGTGTGTGTGTGTGTGTGTGTGTGTGTGTGTGTGTGTGTGTGTGTGTGTGTGTGTGTGTGTGTGTGCAAGTGTGTGTATGACTGTGTGTGTGTGTGTATGTTGCTTAAGTTCACTTGTTGATCTATCAAAACTTTTTTGAGCAGTGGTGAGGAACAGGCTGTTGTGGATGCAAGAGAAAAACTACTCTCCGAAAAACTTGCACAAAGCAAGAGACCATGGGCAAAGAGATGGATGAATATAGGAGATGTGACAATTGTGCAATATACAGATGACTTCTCTTAATAAGAAGCGATACTGTACTTTTTTCTTCTCTCTCTCGTCTCTTTCTCGTGGGTTGTCTTATTTTTTTCTGCTGCACCAGTGACAGACTGACACTCCCCTCATGCTGTTTATTCCGGCTCCCCATCCACTCACACCCTGCTTTGTCCTGTTGCAGCCCCTGCACCAGCAATCCAAAGGGAGAGTCAATACCAAATTATCAAAAGGCAACCCACCAAAACAGACATGGCATGGCTGATGAGTCACTTTTGGAGTGATCAGTAGTGCCTGCTCTGATCCAACTACACGGGACACCTCCTTCTAGTATACCCAAACTGACAAATAAAACTGTGTCGTCACGGACCCAGTATGAATGAGAGCATCCCCCTCCAGATGGCACCATCATGTCCTTCCAGTGGCAGTTCTAATGAACTCATTGATACCAGTGACCTCTACACAAACTCACATAGGGCATGGGGAGGAAATCCAATCTGATGTTTTCATCAGAGCGGGGCACGAAGGATCACAGAATTTGAAACTTTTTTTCTTTTTAATCTTAATGCTGATCAGCAAGGATGAAGATGATGCCATGGAGTTCCAGTCTGGTCTAAGACTGCATGACAGGATTGTACTCTGTCTATGCTTACTGTAAATACACATCCTGATATCAACCATGCCCATGTGATACAACACCTGTAGTGATGGTCAGGAAATCTGAGTAACAGTCTAAGAGATGCATTTGTTAAATGGATGAAACTCGACTGTGTCGTACCAGACTTTTCAAAAGAACTGATACAAACTCAACTCTGGGTAGGAGCCGGTCATGGGCCAAAAAAAAAATCCCATAAATGTCCATGGCTCTGATGGGAATGGAACCCATGACCTCTCTGCTAAGAATCAACACTAACTACTACACCATGATGGCCGTTCATTTTTTTTTCTTCTCCAAAAATGCTTGTGAACACACACTTGCCACTCAAGAGACCATTTTCAAATAAATGTTGAGCCGGGAATTCATCATCAAAAGCACATGACCAGGGAGAACTTTTTCATAAACAGACCTACATATATCACAACTGCCTCTTTCAGGTTTTTCTGCAGTTTTTACTAACTGGACGGCACACATAATGCAACTTTTTAAATGCACAGCTCAGGCAAGCCTTCTGGTATCTTTTTGCACACTGACTAGGGATTTGTGGTACAGTGGTAGTTGTGTCTGTTTTGCTCACTGTTGCTGGACTTTTTTTTTTTTTTTTTTTTTTTTTTTTTTCCCCAATTCATTGATAACACTGTTTGGGGTCCCACACCCAGACAAGAATTGAGAGATTTCATCCAGCCTTGTCAACAGCTTGCTTTTGATATTTGCAGGGGAAAGAAGAATGGGGTTGGGTTGGTAGTGGTGGTAGTAGGCTTGATTTTCAGATTGGGTTTGACAAAGCTGAGGAGAATCCTGGTAGTGTTTTAGCAGATGCTGTTGTCACAATGCTTTAAATATTCCACTGCCAGAATTTTTGCCTGGTCACAGTCTGTCTGCATAACTGACGGTCACCAAGAAAATGGCTGCAGATATTGGCACTGTTCTTTTTTTTTTTTGTTGTTGATACCTAGCGTTTGGGATCCATGGTTAAGTACTGTACAGTCATGAGTCATTCTGGACACAGATCAGCACTTCCGTTGTTCTGGGTGGCCATGTGTCTACGCCTATGTTAAAAATACTAGGACTATGTACACATATCAAAATGAAACATTTGGAGTCATATAAATATGTTTCAGCATCAATAGATAGTAATAGTAACTGTGAAATAGATCCACATCCTTATATGAATGCTTGGTTATCACGGTCGTTTAAATGACTAGGGAAACAATTGAAAAACAAGACAAGAAAAAAAAATGTATCTGCCATAAGCCTAATAAAACTTATATCAAAACATCATTTATGCATCTCTTTTCAAAGAGAAAGAGGGGATTTCTGAGCTCATCATTGACTGTTTCTTAACAAAAGTCTTTTGAAGGGCCTCATACTGAACCGCAGCCTTTAACATGTACAATACTGCATTTTTTTTCCATGAAAAGAAAAGTAGTCATCAGCATTTCTTTCACTCCACAACTTCATATATATATATATCCATCAAACATGTCTCAACATGATTATCTACTTTCCAAAACTAATTGTTTCTGTTTAAAAGTACTTCTGTTTTCAAATAATTTACCACTGTTAATGATTGGACATGCTATGTCAGCAGTGCATGCAACTTGCAACAGTGTATTATGAGATATTTCATAATGTACTCTTTCGGTTTATGTGTGTGAGCTCATGTTTTGCTCATTTACTCATTTGTACTGAGGGGGGGGGGGGCGGTGGGGGGGAAGGAGGGAGATGGGGAGAATGTTACTTTTTTGTTTACAATTTTCTTGTATTTGGCTTTCTACTTTTTTTTTTTTTTTTTTTCCCATCATACTAACACATGTTTGAATCCTCTTTCTCTCTCTCTCTCTCTCTCTCTCACTCTCCACACTCAACAACATTATCTCCTTTTTCTCATCGCTCAGAATACAAATCTCGCCTTATACACAAAATGATGCCTGTGTACTCGAACATGAGCACCTTAATAATCACTGTTCATTCCTTCTCTGGCTATGCTGCTGAAACTACTTTGGTGACTGACACTTCTTGCATCCTCTTTCAATATGTAGGAATATCATACACCAAGTAGGGTGTGTGTGTGTGTGTGTGTGTGTGTGTGTGTGTGTGTGTGTGTGTGTGTGTGTGTGTGTGTGAGAGAGAGAGAGAGAGAGAGAGAGAGAGAGAGAGAGAGAGAGAGAGAGAGAGAGAGAGAGAGAGAGAGAGAGAGAGAGAAAGAGAGAGAAAGAGACGCATGGACAGACAGACAGACAGACACATCTAGACAGACATTTTTAGTGTGTATGTCTGTTTTCTTTCAGGCAAATTCAAATCAGTGAGAGAGAGACAGACAGAGCGAGGTAGGGAGACAGACAGACAGACAGACAGACAGGCAGACAGTTTTAATGTGTTTTGTTTTCTTTTAGGCAAATATGAAATGATTTTGTGTGATAGTGTTTGTATAAGTAGTATCCTTTTGATGGCATACAATATATATTACATATCATCATCAGAGAATGAGTGAGGGACATTGCTAATCATAAGCTTTGTTGCTGGAATCCTTGCCTTCCCCATCAAAAGAAGTGACAATGAAGAGATTTTTTTTTTCTTTCACTACCCGTACCCCTCTGATCACAAACCCTCTGTATTAAAATCTTGGTTTTTTTTTTTTTTTCGTTTGTTTTCAACATGAGAGGATATAACAGCAACGCTGCATGGAACACTTATGTTTTGAGCTACTCAGATATTCATTACAACTCTAACATGTATTTCAGAACTTGAACATTTCTTCAGTTAGCTATTCAACTAAATTTAAAGAGTAAGTAAAAAAAGGTTTTATGAAACTACTTTGTCACTAACCAAAGTTCATTTCTGTCTTAAAAGAAAGAAGCATTGGTTGGCTGTTAGATGCATGTGTCTCACTTTTTTTTTTTTTTTTTTAATTGTTCGAATTATAACTGAAGTTGACTCAGATTCACAAAAGTCTTGAAAAGAGAACATCTGTCAGCAGGCCCATTTAACCCTCTTTTTGGATTGGATGTTTCTGTCTGAAAACACGTGTTTCACAAACATAAAAAGTTGGTTCAACTGTCATGGTGAATGGGCCGATCTTTAGTGAGAATGATCGTGTATCCTTTAATGGACAGGCCCTCCCCCCGTTTCTCCCTCATTTTTCTTGTA
>JADBJO010000283.1:605243-617743 GCA_016801955.1 Conus betulinus
ACATGATACCAGTTAATCTCGCGTCCCACATCATGACTTGTATACACTTTCAATTTATTTTGACTTTTTTCTTTTCTTTTCTTTTTTTTTATTTCCAGTTTTCACCATAGCGTAAGTTAGAGGAAAAAAAAAAAAAAAAAAAAAAAAGAAAAGGGGATGGAGTAAAAATGGATCAGCTCTGCATGAACGTCAGCATGTGTGCGTGCGCGTCGCGCGCGCGCGCGCGCGCGCGCGCGCGCGCGCGCGCGTGTGTGTGTGTGTGTGTGTGTGTGTGTGTGTGTGTGTGTGTGTGTGTGTGTGTGTGTGTGTTTTGTTGATTTTGTCTGTTGTTGTTGTTGTTGATTTATAGTCTGTTCACGGGGGGTGATATTACACTTTAGGGGGGGGGGGGGGGGGGGGGGGGTAGGGGGGAGGGGGGGGGGGGGGGTTGGGGGAGAGGGGAAGGAGGAGGACAGAGGGGAGGAAAAGGTGAGAAATAATGTTAAGAACAGTACACATTTAAATATAAACTACACTATCATGATCATAAAAATATGCTAATTTGAGATTGAGAGATAATTTTTGCAACATCAGAATTTCAGAACTGAAAGAAATAGTGTGAACCGGTTTCAATTTCGAGATTTCAATGTTTGCTTTTGAATAAAGAGCATTCAAAATGGGGCAATGGAAAAGTATATGCTCACCAGATAATGGCTTAGAACATGCACACGCTACATTTTGGGTGTGTGTGTGTGTGTGTGTGTGTGTGTGTGTGTGTGTGTGTGTGTGTGTGTGTGTGTGTGTGCGCGCGCGTGCGTGCGTGCTTGCGTGCGAGCGCGCGCGCGCGCGCGCGCGCGCATGAGTGTGTGTGTGTGTGTGTGCGTGTGTGTGTGTGAATCATTTCAAAGCGAGGCTTGTGGGAAATACAGCAGTTGTGGCTTATCTTATAGACCTAACCAACCCGTCAGCTTTGACCTGGCCTCAGCATGGATCTAGTCAACAATCAAAGTTGGCTTACTTGCGCGCACTCTAAATACTGCTAGCAAAGCAGTGTTTTAAGTCGGGTCTCTGAGTGTTTTATGAGTCTTCAAGAAGGTAATAACCAGGAGAGGTGGTGGGGGACGCACAGGGAAGATCAACGGAATGGGGTCGGGGAGAGGGGAGAGGGGAGAAGTGAGGAGGGGGTGGGGGGGGGTGGGGGGGGGGGTGGGGGGGGGTGGGGGGGGGGGGGGGGGAAGGAGGGGACCCATCTTCCAAATCTACTGAGTTCAAAGTTTGTAGGTTGAAATGACTCTCAGTACCGATAAGTGGTCAAGTTGTGTTTGAAAGTCTTTGGATGCAAAATTAATAAATGAACTGAGCCTGAGAAACCGTTCTCAAACGCGTCTTTACAGCACTGTCTGAGAGACGCAATTTGACTTTGTCAATGCATAAGATATACAAAAAAACGTCGGTGTAACAGACCGAATACTACTAGTAGGCCTTACCCCTCGCCCAGAATGCACCCAGGTGTAAAATGGATTTTAAAGTCATTATATCCAGAAATGTAAAATAGCCAAGGCCATTTCATATGCCTCTGTACCAAAATGTATCATCCCCCGGTATGTTACGAACTTTCTAGCCGCTTCATCAGATTCATTAAAGGATTGTTTTCTAAATGTATGTGTAGGCTATTACTGTTATTACTTTTTATTCTTGTTCTTCTTTTTTTTTTTTTTTTCTTTTTTTTTCTGCTGTCTCATCTTCTGTTCCACCTCCGGTGATACTGCACCTACGCCGCTTAATTCCGACTCCCCCCTCCACAGCCACAGCAATCCACAGGGAGCAGTCACTATCTAGTCGTCATGAGGCAACTCCACCAGAGGAGACGCTGCACTGCTGCCGATTCACTTCAGTGGTGTTCAGTGGCGCCTTTTCTGATCCGACATACGCAGGACACCACCTATTCTATTCTGCCCCGTACTGACAACAGTAATTACTAAGTCGCAGAGCGGGCGTGAGTGAGCTCTTCTTCCGGAGGGCGCCACCACGTCCGTCCGTTGACAATTCCTGCAAATTTGCCTATACCGTGACCCCAACGAAATCAAACCAAGGCTACAGACGTAAAGATGCAATCGAAACGGAGGTCACCATGACAGCGTGGCACAAAGGACAACAACATTTGAGACCTTTTTTTTGTGTTGATCAACGAGGATGAGAATGATGATGATGATGAAGACGATGCTACGGATTTCTATTTTGATCTGAAACTGTATGACAGGCTTGTACTCTACGCTTAATGTCATTATACTTCCCGGTGTCAACCAGACTGAGAGATACAGACACCTACAGTGCTGGTCAGGAAATTTGATTAATAGTCTCAGAGACGCATCCATTGTGTGGATGAAACTCGACTTTGTCGTCTTTTTCTTCTCAATTTAGTTGCAAAGTGAAATGACTGCAGGCGGAAATCTAAGCAAATCTTAAATAAATGTCAGCGAACCGCCCAGAGAAACGTGGACAAACGAGTCACAAGACAAACCACAACGCGTTTTGACCTCTTAGGTCTTCTTCAGGTGCAACAAAAATTAAACAAATAACGAAAATGCACTTAGCTTTGATCGCTTCTGTGTTCAGCGCAAGGAAGAAGGCGTTGAAGAAGACCTAAGAGGTCGAAACGCGTTGTGGTTTGTCTTGTGACTCGTTTGTCCACGTTTCTCTGGGCGGTTCGCTGACATTTATTTAAGACTTCTCAATTTAGCCAGTAGCAAACTCAGCTCCGGGTAGGAGCCGGTCGGGGCTGAACAATCTCGCAAATAAATAGCTCTGATAGGTATCGAACCCAGCCGGGAGGCCATTTCACCAATGCGGCTGTTCTATCGGTAAATATTACTCTCCATTCTTTAGCATTGGTACTAATCACGGACATCGTTGTTTCTTCTTGCATCAACTGTATTTGAAGTCACTGATGTTTCCCTTTGGTGGCTGTTCTTTCTGACGGTGATGGCTCACAGGAACCTCCCCTCAAGACAGAAACAGGCAGATTATTTCAACGCCATATAAATGTCACAATGGACGAACATGTCAGAAGCTCTGGAAATGCACGTGTCCAAGACTTTCTCACCCTGGCAGGACTTCAGAACTCGCCTTTTCCACCGCGTGAGGTGACGGAAATATTAGAAGCATTAGTTATGTACATGCATCTCGTATTTGTGTCTGTATGTTGACGTCGTTGAATCTAGCTGACGACAGATTTTGAAAGCCTCAGAGAGAGAGAGAGAGAGAGAGAGAGAGAGAGAGAGAGAGAGAAGACACGACAAGACATTTTTTTTTTTTTTTTATTTACGAGGATAATAGATAAGCACTGATATGCTTTTTTACATCCAGTCCTCGCCTGAGTAGGGTCAACAATGCAAAATAAGATATGGCAACAAAAGAAGCATGGAAAAAAGTGACTAGAAACTACAATACGATACTGAAAAAAAAAGTAAAGTGGGAGAGAGAGAGAGAGAGAGAGAGAGAGAGAGAGAGAGAGAGAGAGAGAGAGAGAGAGACGAAGGAGCGAAAGGAGTGCAGGGAAGGGCGACAGAGAGGGCGAAAGGGGAGAGAGGGACAAAGAGGCAAGTGGGTGCGGGAAAGAGCGTTAGAACAATCTGAAAATCAAAACATTCCAAGGAGATGCAAGACAATCGATTTTGAAGCACCATGGGGGGAAAAGTCGAAAATAAGCACAAATGGGGTGGGGGGGGTGGGGGGATGTATAATGATAGCCCAGTCACCACGGGGGGGGGGGGGGGGGGGGGGGGGGGGGGGGGAAATGTCATACAGATCTTAAATCAAGTCATTCGAGAGAGAGAGAGAGAGAGAGAGAGAGAGAGAGAGAGAGAGAGAGAGAGGCCTGTCTGGTGTTTAAACGATGGGCTAGGTCTGTGACGGCAGTGACGGGTGAGAATGTGTTCGCTTTAACTGTGACAGCAATTCAGCAGATTTGGGTAGGCCTACGTAAAACAAAAATAGAGATCGAGAGGGTGGGAAGGTGGATGTGGCCACCTTTCATTTGTTCTTCTTCTCTTTTCTTGTATTTCCTTTCTTTCTATTTCTTGTCTGTTTATGTGTTTATGTTTGTTTATTTTTCAATTGCATATATCGCACTCCGCATGCTACGTCGTATCAGTTTCTCAACATCCAGATCCGGGTGCAACTTTTGTCCAATCAGCTTTGACGACTCGGAGTTCGTTCACAAAGAAAGATAACTCTAGAATTCAGTGCACGTGTACTGACAGAAGTTTTAGCCTGAGAGGGAAGAATCCGGTTGAAAGTCTTATGAGACGTGACTGTCACAGTGTCAGCAGCAAGGAAAGTGCACGCTAGAAATTGTGAATGTTCAAGTTGAGTGTTGTGCCGACATGATTACTCGGAGTGGGTATTACGAAGTGCTTGTAATTTCAGGTAAACACTGCCGATACGCCGGAGGTGTGAAATCGATGTAGTTTGGTGTGTGCCTGTAGATGTTCATGTTCCATGTTTGTAAGTGGTTCAGCTTCAAGTGCAATCGAATTGTTCAGTCCCGCTCAGCCAAGGTGTGTGTCAACATGTAATGCTACTGCGTAGATGCGAATTTACGCAGGTTTTTGCCTGGGCTGTTATTTTTCTGATGAGAGTCTGTGTCTTTTTTCCCCCTGCATTTTCCGCACTTCGACCACGTAAAACAATCTGACACGACACTCGCCAGATAAGTAATGTTTGCTTTGACTTTGAGCTCTCTCTCTCTCTCTCTCTCTCTCTCTCTCTCTCTCTCTCTCTCTCTGTCTGTCTGTCTGTCTGTCTGTCTGTCTTATCCTCTCTCCCACCCTTGCTCTCACCCCCTCTCTCTCTAGCTCACACACACACACACACACACACACACACACACACACACACACACACACACACACACACATTCCATCTCTCTCTCTCTCTCTCAAATTCACACACACACACACACACACACACACACACACACACTCACAAACTCACAAATACTGATATATAGTGATAATCCCCTAATACACACGTACACACACACACATGCACTCACCATCCCCATCCCCAACCACTCTCCTCAACCCCCATAAACATGTACATACTTGGATGCAAAACAGCTTAGAACAAAACAAACTCATGTTCCCACAAACATGAGTTACAGTAAAACTTTTGCCCAGGGGTGGAGGGAGGGAGGAGCCTTGGGCGGAAGAGGAAGTGTGTCTGCCAGTCCAGCTCTTTCAGATTTTGCTGAAGCTTTTTGACATTATTCACCACAATCTTTCTTTTGAAAAAAAAAAACAACCTTTTATTATAATAATTTTATATAGTCTGACCAGTGAATCTGTCAAACGTATATATATCATCTTTCTTCAGTAACAGAAGACAGTTATAGTATTAAGATGTTTTGAAACATCCTCCTTATTACTGGTGATATTTGGAGTTCCTCAAGGATCACTCCTAGGTCCAATTCTGTATTTAACTTACATTAATGATCTATCTTTGATAATATCTTCCACATGTGTATTTTTTGCCTATGGTATTATTTGTAATAGAGGTAAAAATGCATTTATTTATGCATGCGCAGTGTGATCTGCCAAAAATTATTGATAGACTTCTTAAATGGTCAGAACCTAATAATCGTGTGGTGTTTTTACAACCAAAAATTCAAACTCATCTTGGTTTCAACAAGACAAAAAAATGTCAAAACATCAAGTTTGAATGACCAGGGTTAAAATTAAACGATGAAACTTTCGAGGAAATTGATCCCAACAACAAACTCTTTGGCCTCACTGTTGATAGTAATCTTTCTTTATCAAATAATGGTTTTGCTGTATCCTGGAAGATTTTAAAAAAATATATATTTCAGTTGAACACAACTTAACATGTACTTGATCAACATACTCAGAAATTATTTTTTTCCATTCATGTGCATAAAATCTGTTAGTGATTATACACCCCCATGCTGGGACTCAACCAGTCAAAGATGTTTGAAACCACTGGAACACTTGTGCAGACAGTCTCTGAAACGTATAGAACTCGAATCTTCTTCTTCATGTGTTAGACATAAAGAACTTGATATCTCTTCATGCATGTGAAACGTCATTTTAATAAAGGCGTCTTTTTTGCATAAAGTCATGAAGAACTAGGACCTGCTTATCTAAGTGCCAAATTCCCATTGAATATCTTTTGTGATAAACTTTCAACTTTTGTTCCCTGTTTCAGAACTGATCTTTTCATGACTTCTTTTATACATGTACATTCAAGTGTAAACTGTAGAATGAAATCTTGATCAAGTGAAAATGAGAAATAGCTTAACTTCTTTTAAAGCATCATATCACAAACATTTAATAGAAGACCCGTGACCAAACTTCATTTTTGTGTAACCTGGAGCTGTGGCCACCATGTTTCGTTACGACTGTTGCTCTGCTGTCTGTCCTGTCAATATTCTCTAAGTTATGAATTGCATATTATGATTTATGAGTGAATGTTTATGCATGTACATCTTTCTCAACGTTTGTTATGTTTTGTTATGATTGTTGCTCAGTTGTCTATCCTTTTATTATTAGCTTTATAAACTGCATATTATGATTTATGCATGAATGCTTTATAAATGCATACATCTTTCTCAACGTTGGTTCATTTGTTTTTTTTGTTTGCCATGACTATTTTGCCTTTACAAAGATTGCTTTTTTCTTTCTATGAATGGGGTGGGGGTGGTTGGGAAGGGAGGGGGTGGAGGCAGTGATGGGCAAGTAAGGCATACCTTCCTAGTAAACGTTTTTCTTTTTTCTCCCTTTCTTTACATTTTTATTTCTTCTTTCTTTCTTTTTTTTCTTGCTGTTTTCTTTCTTTGAATGGGTAGGGGATGGGAATGGGGTAGGGGGGGGGCTGGAGGTGGTGTTGGAAGAGATGGTGAAGAGCTTCCAACATCCAAGTTGAGGCTTTATTTTTGTTTTTTTTGCTTCATCTTGTTGTTGTTGTTGTTGTTGTTGTTGTGACTTTCTTTCTTTTCTTTTCTTTTTTAGGGCATGTTGTTAGAACCTGTTTGCTTATCCATTAAATATTTTCATCCTCAGTAATACACAGGTGTTCATATAATGTGTTCTCTCCCCCCCCCCCCCCCCCCCCCCCCCCCCCTCCTCCCCCTCCCCCCTCTCTCTGTCTGTCTCTGTCTCTCTCTCTCTCTCTCTCTCTCTCTCTCTCTCTCTCTCTGACTCTTCTTCTGTTCTTCTCTCTGAATATGTGTGTGTGTGTGTGTAATTCCACAAGTATTTGTAGAAATAGAAAAAGGGATCTCATCAGAATGAGGTCTTAACATGTATTGTAACATATGACACAAAGAGAGTATTTGAGGGGGAAAAAAAAAAAACACACCAAAAAACCATCAAACAACACACAACAACAACAAACAAACAAACAAACAAACAAAAAACCCCAATAGTAACAGCAACAGCAAAACAAATGAAAACATGGATTCACTCCTGGAAAATGTGTAAGAACTGAAAGAAATAATTCACACATAGTACAGGTGTGCAGTGTTTGCTAGAAGGTGGGCCAAATTTAATGCAGACAAAAGAGAGATGAATGTTTGTGTGGTTAGCTGCATGCCTCCCGAGATCTCCACTATGACCCCTGCAGGCCATACATTAAATACCTAGACTGATGGTGACAGCTGTAATAGATCTCACACAGCTTGCAGGATTTCTTTCCTCTGCCCTCTAACTTTTCATGTGCACTGCCAAATTTGAAAATAACATACAAGCAGAGGTTTTTGTATCACTTATCTAAGCTCTACATAAAAAAAACACAAATAGACAAACAAGGGACAGTTGTATTAGACATGCTTTTCATATATGCTTTGTTCTGTGTTATGATGAGAATCACGAGGGGGAGGGACATAATCCCTCCACACTGATATGCCTTTTCTGTTGTCCTACAAAAATGCTGTGTTTCCCCACCCTTTCCTGTACTTGTATGTACCTTTTCTCCTTCTTCATCTCCTGTCCTTTTCTTTCTCTCTTTCTCACTCTTCTCCTTATGCATAAAGTGTCCTCTAAAGTCTGTCTACCTTTTGTGGAGAGACTGGATTGTAGGCATGCTGTTGTAATATTGCAAACCTCTTGCGATGAACTGGAGTCTTTGGAACTCAACAGTAGCCTGTGAATTGTACTCTGTTGATATAATGAATAAAAAAAGCCTGTCTTTGCAGAAAATGTTATTGGTCTGTAGAACCTAACAGCAGGTTTGTGATACTGCACATGGTAATGTAGTGCCCAGATGAGCACATCAGTTGCACTGAAGCTAACAAAGTGGTGGTGTCATTGAGATCCTATTTGTCCAATTGGTAGACCAATATATAATCAGTAATCTCCACATAGGCTCAGTAGATCTTCTTGCACAAACACTCATGCACACACATGCACACATGCATGCACACACACAGACACACACACACACACGCACACACATGCGCGCACGCACACACACAGACATTCACTCTCTAACCTACTCACTCATTGTGAATGTTCATGCATGCATACGCACCACACACACGCACGCACGCACAGAGAAAGACACATACACGCTTCATTTCCCACGCTCACTCACAGTCACACACATTCATACCAGGAGCAGTTTAGTTTATTCAGGAATGTGGTGGTGAAGGAGGGAGGCTGAGTAGGAGAGGGTGTGGGGGATAGAACAGAGAACTGAGAAAACAACAGGAACTACTTTATTTATCCAAGGATTGAGAATTTAGGGATGGTCAGTCTATTGCCACACAAGCTCTACATACTCTATGCCTTGTGAGGACATAACATTACAATCTGTCTAATTTTTCTTACCCTAAGAGGATGTGAAAATGAAAATTGTATAAACTGACCTAATTTAATTGTTATGATAGAATAAAGATGTCAGACTTGAAATTTGCAGGGTTTTTTTCCAGTCATAAAGTCCCTGATTCTCAAAGTGGCAAATCCTGGACTGAAAAGTGTACTATATATAACTGCTTGTCGTGGCAATTCGTTTTCATTTTCAAAACTTTCTCAGGATATGACATCTTTTGAGGATATCATTTGTTAAACGGAAAGAAGTCCTAGCACAGTGAAACAAATACACAAACCCCCCCCGCCTTGCGTGTGTGCATGTGTGTGAACGTGCGTGCGTGCGTGTACGTGTGCATGTGCACGTGTGTGTGTGTGTGTGTGTGTGTGTTTGTGTGTGTGTGTGTGTGTGTGTGTATACATTGAGAACATGCATGTATGATTATATACATGAAACTGATGTTTGAAATTTTTATGCATGAATGTGTTCACACGTTCCACATTGTGTATGATACGCCCACGTTGATCTGAATATTGGTCGCTTGTTGCAGGGTGCTGCCTTTGTGATTACAAGATTGTTCAGCCAAGATCTTATGCATTGGTTCTGCCTGGACAGCAAGTGGACAGGTGAGTATAGATTCAAGGGGGGAGGGTAGAGGGAAGGGGGCAAATCTTTTTTAAAGGTTTCAAAGTACTCTTGTCAAGATGGGAGTGGGGTCTTGAGAAAACATGTCTACATTTCCATTCTTCCAGCTGCACTCGACAACATAGTAAAATCTGTGGTCTGTGTGAACTTATACTTGAAAGCACATCCCTTTCAAATGAAAAAAAAGAGAGTGTACCAGCCCACATCCATCATCTTCTGGAGGAGAAAAAGAGGAAAGGAAGAAGGAAAGAAAAAGAACAGATATGAAGAAATGTTTCAGTGTTGTAGCAAAACAAGAAACATCACTCGAGTACGGCAGATATGTCGACTGTTTTTCTTCTCCTGACTAAACAACTTTTGTCCCATCTGAGGGTAGTACACTCTTGTAGTCTGTTCTCCAGAGTCCCTTCCCTCTCTGCTCCCAAACTAGTCAAAATCTGTCACAACAGACTCTTAAGTTCAGAAAATGAGGAATCTAGGCAGACTAGAACGATAGAATTTGGGATTCAAAGTAACGCATTTTTAAGGTGGGCAAATTGGGTGGGGAATTCTGAAAAGAAAGTATGGGAAACTGACATTATATACTATGGTCTGACAAACAAACAAAACTTAAACAAAGCCCCATTAAGAAGTGAATTTTTAAGAGGGAAATAGCTATATTCATATATTAGTTTCGTTTCAGTTGCATGAGATTATGGCTTTTTTTTTTTTTTTTTTTTTTTTTGAACAGGTTCAGAGAAACGATGACCGTGACTGTCGAAACAAAAGATGTTGTCACTAAAATTGGTGTACCAGTCTCCATCGTTAGTATGGTACAGGTGAGTGTAAAGATGTTGTCACTAAAATTGGTGTACTAGTCCCCATCGTTAGTATGGTACAGGTGAGTCTGTCAACCGCAAGTTATTGTGAGAGGTATCGAAACATGCTTGTCTGCATGATGTTATGAATTATAACCCTTAGTATCTGTTTGAAAGTCCCTAACATTTTTATAAGTGGAAAAAGTGGAAACAGTATCTTTTAGCAGTATGTTTTTCCAGGCATTGTTCCATTACTTTCTGTTGACTTTTCTGTGTGGTTTTATTAAAATGATCTTCAGTAGCTTCTTTTGTAAAATCCTTGCTGTGGAATTTAATGAAAACAAAATGTGGAATAAGTGGAAACAATGCTAAAGGTCTTGGGTTTCATTCTAGGTTCCCCTGAAGGGAGGCGTAGTATGTGACTGCATGAAAGCCAACAATAGCCATTTTGTCGTGGATCTATAAAGACTTGCTGCACCATGTCACCCAAAGCAGAAGCTGTAACTTATTTTGTCTTGGAAGGATGGTACAGACTTACTAACTCTGGATGCCCTCTTATATACGTGTGTGTGTGTGTGTGTGTGTGTGTGTGTGTGTGTGTGTGTGCATGTGTGTGCATGTGTGTGTGTGTGCTTGTTTGTGTGTGTGTGTAAGCCTGTGCAGGTGTGGGCATGTATGCATGCTTGAGTCTATTAGTGTGTGTGTGTGTGTGTGTGTGTGTGTGTGTGTGTGTGTGTGTGTGTGTGTGTGTGTTTCGAATATTTGTGTCCGGTTTTTCATAAGTGTGTGCTTAGTTCGTAAATCTGGTCACTTCGAATAAATGAAACTGCGGAATAAATGAAACTCTGGAGGCAGAAGAAACTGTGTATGCAAGCTCCTAGTTATTGGTTTTTGTTGACAGGTGAGAGAATCGACACTCGTGATGAACCCTTGCTGCGGACCTTCTGCGAGAAATTTGTGGGCAAGTCAGAAGACGAAGTAAAAAAAATTGTCTGCGACTGTATTGCCCCATGTCAGACATCAGTTATGGGCAATTTTGCTCCTGAGGTGCTTGATTTATTTAGTGTCTGTAGGTCTGTTAAGTATTGTGTATTCATGTGTACACACACTCTGTGTGTGTGTGTGTGTGTGTGTGTGTGTGTGTGTGTGTGTGTATGCTGGGTCTGTGTATATGTGCATGAATGTATGCGTGTGTGTGTGTGTGTGTGTGTGTGTGTGTGTGTAAGGAAAGCATGTCAAAGCATGTGATGTTTTTTGCTTTTAATGAGATTACTTATATAGATATGAACAATATTTTTAGAGCTTAATACCTGTATATTTGTCTCAGAATTTAGCATTTTATGGATCTTTCTTGAAAAGATGATGGAAGACAGTGAGTGTGTGTGTAAGTGTGTATATGACAATGGTTAGTTTACTCAGCTGTCACCAGCTCATGATGTACTTGTTTTGCTGGTTGACATCGGAAACTGAGAAATACCCATGATTCTCAGCATTGGATCCAGGTGAGAAGGTGTAACTGTCTTCCATTGGTATTTGCATGAGTATGTGTGTGCATTTGAATGGAAGGTGTGTATGTGAGAAAGAGAGAGAGAGAGCTGGGGGAAGAGAGAGAGTGTGTTATATATGTGGTGTGTGTGTGTGTGTGTGTGTGTGTGTGTGTGTGTGTGTGTGTGTGTGTTGCACCTGCACATTTATGTGTATACTGATGTCAAGATCTTTTCTGTTCTGTGTGGTTAGATGCTTGAAAACAGCAACTTTTCTTTGCTGAAACTGCATTGTAAGTGATTTGTTTTATCCAGTGCGATCGTTTTGATCATGTCCAGAATTTGTGGACAGGGTTTTGACAGAATATACTGATTGAAAGGGTATGCTCAATGCTCATTGACAGATATATGATTGACATGTTGCTGTCCTATTTAGAGGTATGCTTAGTGACAGCATGTACTTATTTACAGGGTATAATGATTGACAGGGTATGCTGACTGACAGAATACACAGACTGACAAGTTGTAACTTACAGTGATTGGCAGGTTATACTAATTGATAGGTTTTACCAGTTTAAAGAGTGTACAGATTGACAGGTTTTTACACATTGACAGGGTATACTGATTGACACACAGTAAATTGGTTGATAGATTATACAGATGATTTGGTATATAGATTGACATGGCATACTGATTGACAGAGTATGCAGATTGACAAGGTATGCAGACTGACAAAAGTTTAGCATTAAGCGGATGTACTGTTTTGACA
>JADBJO010000283.1:622743-635243 GCA_016801955.1 Conus betulinus
TCTTTTTTAGACTTCAGAGTTTTCATTCTGTTGATTTGAAGCCCTTCAATCCATTGTGTTGGAACAAAGACATTCCAAAGAATTTTTTTTTGGGTTTAATTTTTGTTGTTGTTGTTGCTTTGTCAGTATTATTGTGTTCCTGAGGAAGGATTTCCGGTGAATTCATATCTGCATCTGGTCAAGATTTCATACAGAAATGTATTTCTTTTTCTTTGTTTCTGAAAGAAAAAAAAGGTGCTTCTTTTTTTGTCTTCCAGTATGATTTTCTGACCATGGCTCTTTAAGTAAAATATGAGTTAGCATCATTCATTCAAAAAAGAGAGACTTTACAGTTGTGGTTGAGAGTCACAGTTTAAAGGAACACACAGGTGCACATGTACATGCCTTTAAACTTATACAGACACTGGTATGCATGCATACAGACACACACAGATGCACGGAGACACAGACACACACACACACACACTCATACACACATTCATACATGCACATGCACGCAAATGTGCGTGCGCACGCATGCACACACACACACACACACACAGTGACACACACATACACATACACACACACACACACACACACACACACACACACACACACACACACACACACACACACACACACACACACACACACACACACACACACACACACACACACACACACACACACACAACACACACACACACACACACACACACACACACACACACACACACACACACACACACACACACACACACACACACACACACACACACAAACACACACACACACACACACACACGCAAACACACACACACACACACAGACACACAGAGGCCTATCATCTGTCCATGACACATAATGGCTGTTTGTTATGTGTAGATTCATGCAAAAGGGTGTCAGGGAAGAGTGTATGCTGCAAAATGAAACACGTTTCTGACTACATTTTGAAAAAAAAAAGAGTGAGAATTTCACCTCACTTTTTTTTTTTTTTTTTTAACAGTGTTCTGGAGTGTTGAAAGATTATGCAAATTTTTCATTTGATGAGAACTCTATATGTGTGTGTGTGTGTGTGTGTGTGTGTGTGTGTGTGTGTGTGTGTGTGTGTGTGTGCCATTCTCAGGCTGAAACTTGCTCTTGGTGCTCGGATATACTGTTGATGGAATATATACTATACAAGATGACTTTTGATTAACCATTGTAATATGATTGTGCCATAATTGTATTGGAACTGGTCCATTTGGCAAAGAAAATTATGGTCACTTGCCTTGCCTTTTGTGAAAATGTTTTTTCTAGAACAGAGCTTTTCTATTTTATTTATGCATAAAGAGTCGGGGCAAGATATTTTAATGTCTCTTCTGAAACATGTCTTATTTACATTGATAAAGATGTTGGAGAATTTTGATATCATGTTGATTTTTATTGTGTTGAAATTTTTGCTATTCTTACATGAGCTTATGATTCGTTTTTATTTCCTTTGATATAAAATCCTCTTTGTGCTGGTACAGAGACAGTTTGTTTAAAAACAAAAAGGGGGCATTAACATGATTAGAAGAATGAGGATATTTTGTATGCCAAGGAAAACCCCACATGTTGTTTATGTTGATAAAACTTAGCTTCGGTGTATGTCTTGCTCAGTCTTTTCCAAGTCTCATAGATGTCCACCCCAAAAGTCATGATTATAATTTCCCTAGTACTTCAGCATCTTCTGGGACTGGAAGAGAGTGACAGTAATTTACATTCCCACTGAAACGCACGGTTACAGAGAGTGACAGTGATTTACATTCCAACTGAAAAACGCACGGTACAGAGAGTGACAGTAATTTACATTCCAACTGAAACGCACGGTTACAGAGAGTGACAGTAATTTACATTCCCCCACTGAAACGCACGGTTACAGAGAGTGGCAGTAATTTACATTCCCACTGAAACGCACGGTTACAGAGAGTGACAGTAATTTACATTCCCACTGAAACGCACGGTTACAGAGAGTGACAGTAATTTACATTCCAACTGAAACGCACGGTTACAGAGAGTGACAGTAATTTACATTCCCACTGAAACGCACGATTACAGAGAGTGACAGTAATTTACATTCCCACTGAAACACATGATTACAGGGCATCGGGTCCAATGCTTAAAAGAAAAGAAGTTAGTGAGTGAAAAATGCATCAATTGAATATGTTAAAAAAAGAAAAGAAATAAAACAATTAAAAAAAAACAAACTTTGAAAACACAGCATAAAGAGAAAAATAATTTGGCTACATACAAACTTCATAATTTGGCTACATACAAACTTCAGCTCAGTTTCTTACATTATTATATTCATTAAAAACAGATGCAGTTAAAGCTCTCATACTTCCATACAAAGAAATATCAATATTCACTTAATTTTAAGAATAATTTTTAGGTAGTCCACCAAAACCAAGGACAAACGAATTACAAGACAATTTTGTTGTCCTTGTTTTTGGTGGACTCACTAAGAATTATTTTAATAATTTGTTTTCAATTCTGGCTCCATTGACCTCACTTTGAAACCAATATTTACCTGATCATCAAATTCTACCAATGCCATGTTCTGTGCATGTGAATGTGTATTTTGTGCATACCTATAAGGTCTGATAGATATATTTGATAAATAGAAGGTCATCGGTTTGATTCACGCCAGATCCTGATGCAATGATGTGAAAATAAATGTCGTTGTGTTCTTATGGTTTGAAAGCTACAAGAATGAGAAGCATTTTTATTTTAAAAAAAAGAAACAAACAAACAAAAAATCATTTCATAGTCATCTTGGTGCATTTGGTTTCTTGTTACAAATGAAAGATGATGATTAATTTATGAAAATATATACAAAAAAATAAGTAATGGCAGCAATTTCTTATGACTGATAAACAATAATTGCTATTTGTGCTTCTTGAGCGACAGTTATCCTTCTGATTTATAACCTGTTCTGATATTTAATGTGATTTATTTAGTCATATTGATCTTTGTCATTTTTCTGTTTTTTTTTTCGTTCTTAGTGGAGGGGGACATATGAGGAGGAGGAAAGAGGGGACTTAGGTTAGGGAAGAGACATGGAGACAAATGGGTGGGTTTTTTTTATTCATAGGAATGGGAGACACTGATGGAGGAAGTCGGAAGTAAAAAAACACTTGATTTTAAGAAATTAGGAAGTAGACCACACTGTACTATAGTAGTACCTGTACTGCAGCATTTTGTGGTTGGGAAAGTAGATGCATGATAAATTTGCCAGCAATTTTAACTGATGATGAGGCTCTGGTTTTGTTATCTGCTTTGTTTGTTTGTTTTTTGTTTCTAGAGAACCTGTCAGACTTCTGTCTTCCTCTCCCCCTTCCCTTCCTCTCCACTCACAGCCTCCCCCACACCACCCTCCACCGTCTCACTCCTCCTTCTTGGCTGCCCCTTCCCCTCCTCCCTGTCCCCCCCCCCCCTCTCTCTCTTTCTCTTCTTTTTTCCTTCACTTTTTTTAAAGCAGTACTTTTTGAGTAAAAAAAGAAGTGGCTTCACACTTTGCATTCTGATGTGCAGTGTGTGTGTGTGTGTGCATGTGTGTGTGTGTGTGTGTGTGTGTGTGTGTGTGTGTGTGTGTGTGTGTGTGTGTGTGTGTGTGCACTTGTATGTGTGTGAATGCTGGGTGTGTCTTACAGGTGTAAGCCATGTAAAATCATGATGCTGTCAATCATTTGCAATAGACATAAGACTGTCAATCATTTGCAATAGACATAATACTGTCAATCATTTGCAATAGACACAATACTGTCAATCATTTGCAGTATGTATTATGGACTGGATTTTTCCCTCTGAGTTTTCTTGCTTACTGGAACTTTTTTTCATATTTCATCTGTGCACATTAATGAAAGCTATACAACTGGGATTTTGCGTTTTTCTGTTTTGTTTGAATTGAAAAAAATTTCAAGGATAGTTTTTGTGTTAAGTTATGGTATGTTGATGGAACCACATATGTATGTTGTTGTTACTTTTTTTTTTTTTCAATTTCTCATTTTTTGTTTTTTTTTTTGTATTTGAGGCCTTTGTAACCGTTTTGCCAGTTGTTTCTTTTTGGCTTTGTTGTGATAAAAAAAGTAATACAATGTACACGTGTTATACTGTGAATAGAGCTTTGTTTTTCATATTCTGTACACAAGATTCTTTTGTATTGTTTATCTGTCTCTCTGGCTGTGTGCGTTCTTGTTTGTCTGTCTGTCCCTGTGTGTGTGTGTGTGTGTGTGTGTGTGTGTGTGTGTGTGTGTGTAGTCTTATTTTGATGGTTCGTGCTATTGATTCAACATTGCTTTGCTGTTTTTGTTCAATGCTGCATTTGTTCAGACTTGTACTTTGTGGTGGAACGAGTAGTAAATGTGAAGGTTCAAAATTCTGATTGGAAAAAGCATGCTGAAGATAGCACCAGTTAAAAATTGTAGTTGATAGCTCAGATTTATCAATATTCATTGCTGTTGCTATGTAATTTAGACACCATACACAGTGTTGTGCCTTCTTTGCAGGTTACAGTTGTAAAATGCTATCATTCATTCATGTAATCATCTGTTTTCTGTTACTGAATAAACCAAGCAGATATCCAGTGGTATGTATGTGCATGCATTCGTGTGTGCGTGTGTACGTGTGACATATAGCACTTTTGCCGTCAGTGGGTTGTAAACAAAATCTGTTTTATTTTTGCGTTTGTTTTATGTATATCTTAAATGAACTAAAATGTTAATGGACATGACGACACCATGTTCGTAGAAAAAATTGTGTTGTCCATAGCATGACTATGTGTAATAATGTTAGGTGAAAATTTCCATCAGACCTGATCAAACATCATATTACTTTCTGTTTTTAAAGTCTTTGAATGGAAGCTTCCTTTATCATCATACAGTGTAATTTTTGCAATTATTTTGCTGTGGATCAAGAACATGATTATAATTTTTAAAATACTTGAAATTTCAATTTAGGGCAAAGTGTTTGTGTGTATGTGTGTGTGTGTGTGTGTGTGTGTGTGTGTGTGTGTGTGTGTGTGTGTGTGTGTGTGTGTGTGTGTGTGTGTGTGTGTGTGTGTGCACAATATTGGAACCAGAGGGAAAAAAAAAACCAGACTCAGACAATGTATCATTATATAAATCTACACTCAGGTTAGTTGGATCCAAAAGAACAAAGCTTATGTAAAGTTAACAATAATGTCACGATAGTCTTAAACTGGTTAAATGATTCCAGAACACCCATTTTCCTTTCCCATTTTTTTTTTTTTTTGCCACAAGATTCTGTATTATGACAGGCAAACTGATCTCTATAAAGAGAGGGTGTTGCTGTAATCCAGCTTCACCCATCCCCCCAACCCGTTCTTTCTCTCTTTCTGTTTTAATCTTATGAAGCTGATTTAAAAAAAAGAAAGAAACAGAAAAAAAAAACTTGAGTTCAAGGATCCCCTCTTCAAAACCCACTCGGTAACTTCCCTTTGTAAGATTTTTTTCTTTTACTGTTTCTAAAAAGAAAAAACAATTATGGCTGAAATAGTTGAGTATGCCAAACTGGTGCTTTTTTTTATTTGTGGAACTTTTTGGAAGGTTTCCTAATGAAAGATTTACATTGATCCTTGACCAAAGCAAGCATAATGGGAGAGAAAATATGTTTCAATGCGATCAACTATTGAAAGTAGGAGGCCTTTGAACTTTAGTTTTGTAGATTTTTTTTTAACTGACTGAATTTTGCTGGGGATGTTTTTAAAACGCCTACATATCGGTATCGTTTGAAAGACTGGCACTTAAACCACCAGTCATATAACATTAGAGAAGAAGAGATAAAAAAAAAACCTGTGCAAGATTCTAAACAGTCGAAAATTAAGAAAAAAAAAAAGTTGAAACCACAATTCGGTAAGGTTGAGGAGCAAGAATGCTGATCTCATCCAGTACTGATTGGAGGATTAACCTTTCTTGTACCTGGGGGGAAAATGGTTTAACATGTTTAGAAGAGATTTCCTCTTTGATTTCTAGCCCATGAAACAACATTCATCTTGTCTGTACTGAGGTTGAAATTGAATTTAAACAGGAGAAAAATAAAGCAGCATCATAGATTAGGTTGTTGAGATGGCATCATTTTTTGTTTTGTTTTTTTTGTTGCATGCATAAGTAGATTTGTTGTGATACATCTGATGCGCCGAAATAAGTCAACTTTCTTAGAGCTGGTATCTGATAAAGTTGTATTTTACCTGTTAACAAAGCAACCCTGAAAAAGTGTTGAGAAATCCACTTTGAATCCCACGTTCTCTGGGGCAACGTCAAAGGGAAATAAATATAGTTGACTAATATCAGCGTTAGACTGTTTAGGGTTACTCCTCTTTTGAATGCTTCCATTATCACCAGAGTTTAGGATTTGACAAAACAAAAAAGAGGGAAGAGTTTAAGGAAAAAAAAAAAAGTAAGAATAAAATGAAAAGCCTTCACGTGATATCCGATGTTAAAGGCAGTTATCGAGAAAACGCACTCGGTGACACATCCCTCTCCTTTTTTTTTTTTTTTTTTTTAAAAAGCTTTCAAAGAGAGAGAGAGAGTAAAAAATATATTAGGAAGCAGCTTTAAGTAGAGCTAGACAGCAAGATGTCTCTCAGAGAGAGAGAGAGAGAGAGAGAGAGAGAGAGAGAGAGAGAGAAGGTCTAGAAAGAGCTAGACAGCAAAGAGTCTCGGAAAAGCTTTTCTCATGGGTCTTTCGCTCTTTAATTCCACAGTGAGTTACCCCCATCCCCCTTCTCCCCTTTTCGTTCAGCTCCTTGCTCATTCAGTATTAGCTGTTGTTGACTGGTCTCCTTCAACCAATTTTTCACCGCCTGTCATATGAGTTGGATTGTGTTAGGCCCCATTTTGCTGCTTTGCATCGACTCTAGGCATGTTCATTGTTCCACTTTGTTTTGTTTGTTTGTTTGTTGTTTTTTTCCTCTGTCAGATTGAATATGCATGGGTCGTCTGATTCCTACCCCCACCCCCCACTCCCAACCCTCAATGACCCAGGTTTATATTCCAAGGGCTGGAGGATCCAGACAGATCTGAACATTCATCTGATCTTATGAAGGGCCATATGTCAAATTTCATTTCAGCTGAGATGAGACTTCTTCATAGTGCGTTTTCCACGTAATCCTTCACTGCCCCCTTTGGCCTTCCCTTGGCTGGCTTCTGGATTCTTTTGACATTCTTTCTGCATTTCCTGTATTACCATAACACTAAAGACAGTCTCTCTCTCTCTCTCTCTCTCTCTCTCTCTCTCTCTCTCTCTCTCTCTGTCTCTGTCTGTCTGTCTCTGTCTGTCTGTCTCTCTTCTGTCTGTCTCTCTCTGTGTCTCTCTCTGTTTGTCTGTCTTCTCTCTCTGCCCTCTCTGTCTGTCTCTCTCTCTCTGTCTCTCTCTCTCTCTCTCTCTATATATATATATATATATATATATAGAGAGAGAGAGAGAGAGAGAGATTAGAGAGAGAGAGAGATGGGTGTCTTGTGATAAACTCCTCGATCTCTAGGAACTTTTTTTCTCATATCAGATAATCCAGAAATTCCTGGTTCGAATCCCGACAGCGCCACAGGAAAGTGAAATTCTGACAGCAGAAGGGGGTTTAGGAGACATGACTCGGATGAGGCCCACCCCCGGAGAGAGTCACTGGAGATCAGGGCTGAAACACTTGCCTCAGGGGGAGGTGTGTGTGTGTGTGTGTGTGTGTGTGTGTGTGGCGGGGGAGGGTTTCTACTATCAAATTTTCCCTAAATTTTTTTTCCCTACCCGTTGGCCTATTAAAGGAAAAAAAAAAGCTGACTACCAGTTCTATGAGTAGTGACCCTGTTCCGGTACTTTTCATCAGAAAAGATTTTAACGCTTACTCTTGATTTAATTACCGTGTCCAATAAACAACACTGGAGTTCTAGAAATCAGTTGTTTTTGTGTGAAGCGTTAACTTGCGCTGACAAAAACCTTAGAATTAATTCAGTAAGAAAGAGTGTTGCTTGTCTCTGACGTGCTTTCAAACCTGACATGGTCCATATTGGTGGCCATGATTACGCTTCAGTGCGGGCTGACACGAGCGCCACGACAACTACCCGTTGTTGAACCTCCATCCCTACCCTCCCTTCTTCCCCCACTTCTCCCCCCCCCCCCCCCCCCCCTTCTCGTCCTACCCTTTGTTTTTACCTACTCGGTCACTGGCCAGGGTCACATGGTTACTACAGTTCTTTGACCTAGTGTGGTTTTTAGGAACGTCCAGCGCTGAAGCAGTCACGGACAAAGCTTAAATGTCCATATCATTATGGGTCATTGGAACTCGTCGCACATACCTGCAGCCATTATAGAACCCTTCATTGCGCTCTGTCTATATGCACATATAATAGATGTATATATGTATGCGTGTATATGTTAACAATGTGCTAAGCCTAAACTGAACTGTGGAACCTGAGTTGCTTTGCACTTACCTTGTAAAGTGGTTGGAAAACAGATGCCAGACTGCTGGAAGTATGTCATCAGTCACGGCAGTCACGCTGTTGCAGCGCAATTCGCCCAAGTCTCAAGCCACCCAGTTTCAGTGTCCAGTCCCTCCCTCCCCTCACCAAATATCAGAGGTTCTGCGCACCGGGTTAGTGGTTCTCCTTGTGTCTCCCACAATGCATGTCTCAGCCTCTCACTCTCTGTCTGTATTATTATTGTTATTTTTAAATCATAGTTGAGACCGCTGTCTCTTTCTCTTTTTTCAATGACTATCATCCCCCTGAAACCTTGTTGAATCTCTCTCCCCTGAAACCTCTCTCTCTCTCTCTCTCTCTCTCTCTCATCTCTCTCTCTCTCTCTCTCTCTCTCTCTCTCTCTCTCTCTCTCTCTCTCTCTCTCTCTCTCTCTCATCTCTCTCTCTCTCTCTCTCTCTCTCTCTCTCTCTCAACCTGCAGCAGCACATTCGTCTTGAAGCTGCTGCAGTGGCATCACTGCTGTTACACCACGATGACAAGGTGACCTGTTGTGACATGCACATATGAACACCGATATGCTCAGTATATGATGTTGTTCATAATCTCTGTTTTTTAAGTGTGCGCTTCCTCCAGTCTTTAATTCCCACGTCCATGAGTGCCTGAAAGAAGGAGAAAGAAAAACAAAAAAACAAAACAAAACATAAAAATACAAACAAACGAAAAACGATGGTGCTAGAAGAAGGAACTAGGGAACTGCGAAACAATGACTGACCGACAGAGAGAAACACAGGCAGGCAGACAGACTGGCAGACATATACACCCGCATGAATTCAAACGTAGACACAGAGAGAGAGAGAGAGAGAGAGAGAGAGAGAGAGAGGGGAGGGGTCGGGGTGGGAATAAGGTTGAGAAGAGGGAAGAGGGGAGAAGAGGCAGCAGAGACTGAGAGACGAGAAAGAGAGGGGGGAGACAAGGAGAGACAGAAGGGGAAAAGACGGGGAGAAACAAACCTGCGGAGAGACAAACAGTCACTGAAAGACTGATATAAACAGAGATAAAGGCAGAAGACAGTACAAATTAAGACAGAGAGGGACAAATATATAGGTACAGAGTGAGCGAAAGAGAGATTAATGAACAAAAAACACACACACACAGAGAGAGAGAGAGAGAGAGAGAGAGAGAGAGAGAGAGAGAGAGAGTAACTCAGATATGGAGAGACGAGAGACAAAGAGTGAAACAGGTAGCCTACAGGGGATTCCGAGGTTAGGTAAATGAACACACACACACACACACACACACACACACACACACACACACACACACACACACACACACACACACACACACACACACACACACACACACACACACACACACACACACACACACACACACACACACACACACACACACACACACACACACACACACACACACAGTGTCCATTAGTAGAATTTTGTAAGACAGGATTTATGTTTTTTGGACCGAGCCGTGGACAGTGTCCATTAGGGATTTAT
This sequence comes from Conus betulinus, assembly GCA_016801955.1. Lineage (NCBI taxonomy): Eukaryota > Metazoa > Mollusca > Gastropoda > Neogastropoda > Conidae > Conus > Conus betulinus. The sequence continues at coordinate 632,696 of JADBJO010000283.1, forward strand.
GGAAGACGCGATTTATTTATTTGGACCGAGCGGTGGACAGTGTCCATTAGGAGAGTTATGGACCGACGCGATTAGGAGAGTTATTTATTTTATTTGGACCGAGCGGTGGACAGTGTCCATTCGGAGGAATCGGAACGTCGGACAAATACGGCTGCAACACAGGCACTCACATACTGGCCGTGGGGTGTTCCTACCTGTTGGATCGCTCGTACACACACACACACACACACACACACACACACACACACACACACACACACACACACACACACACACACACACTCTCTCTCTCTCTCTCTCTCTCTCTCTCTCTCTCTCTCTCTCTCTCTCTCTCTCTCTCTCTCTCTCTCTCTCTCTCTCCCTCTCTCTCTCTCCCTCTCTCTCAACACTTTTCTGAATTAACCCTCTGAAAATGTGATGAATTAACCCTGAAAATGTACTCTAACATCTGGCCGGCCACTTCACCCCCCACCCCCACCCCCGCCCCCTCTCGTCCACTCCCCTGTATAATACCAACCGCCCTTTCAGCCGGCACGGGCAAAGGGAGCAGTCACCAGGGATCCTTCTGGATCTTGAGACCGAGTGAGACACAGGCCAAGCCTAAACGTCAACACAGGTCACTAGCAGTACCAACAGTCATTCCACGATCCTTTGAAGTGCCTGTGTCACCTTGTTGTTGGCGTCCTGATCATCATTGGGGGCGAGGTCATCCATACACTGATCTTTGGCCCTTGGATCCTGTTGCTGTTAGTTTGAAGGTTGCTAGGGGGCGGGCAGCTAGCTGACCATCCCCTTCTTGATACTTTGTGTAAGGGCTTAACTTCTGGTTTCTTTCTGCGGTTTAAAAAAGTAGCTTTCGAAGCCATTGCTTTTACTGGTAATCTCTTCAACGGTCAACACTCAAAATAAAAAAAATATTTAACGACTGTGACTTCCAGAAATTGTAGGCCTAGTTCATTTTCCTCCGAATTGATAGGGCCCAAGAATGTCAATGGCTGTTAACATGTTAACTGTCATGATTTTAGAGTCTTTTCTTTTCTTTCTTTTTTTTTTTCTTTTTACATTATGGCATTTCTATAAAGGGGGATAATTTTATTTTACACACTCTACGTTTTATGGCGACTATAACCCAAAAAATCGATGATTACATTGCAGGACAGTTGTAGAGTTGATAGGATCTGAGTGTTTTAAATGATGGAAGAAGGATATTGGGGTCATGACCCGGAAGTGGTCCGGCCTCCTGCAACGAGGCTTCGTCTCTGAAGACCTGCTGTCAAGCTTTTCATAGAGTTTCTTCCTCTTTTTACTGATGTTGAACTTAAAGTCAGGGGAGAACTTTCTAAACAGAGAAGGTGGGAACCAAATCTTGCGTCCTGCCTCGTAACCCCGGAGCAGAGTTGATGAAGCTTAGGTGATGACATCTAGACAAATTACCCTTCATTCTGTTGCAGTTCGATGCGACCCTATCCCCCCCCCCCCCCCCCCCCCCCCCCCTCCCTTCTCGACCCCCCCCCCCCCCCCCCCCCCCCACCTCTCTGAGAGCTGGTGAAGAATAGGCTTATCCACTCCTTCCTTATGTTGTCTTCATTTATCTTGTTCTGTCTGCCTCATCTTCGTCCTCCTCGCACCGTGGCATGCAAGATGGTTTCTGCCAGACCGGGTGAATTGAAAACATGTTCCAAGCCCGTATCAAAACAGGACTGTATAACAATCCTCTGCAGACATCTAAGGCTCAAAATTAAAAAGTTCAAGAATTAAATCTTTCAGACATCAGTTGACTCCCCAGGTAAGGTGTGTACAAAAAGGATGAACGTCCGCTTCCTCCTCTGTGGGACTTTGAAGAGATTGTGTTCACGTAGTCAAAGCTCACAACGTTTTCTTTGCTCTTTATTTTTCGCAATTTGTTCTCTGGCTGCGCTCTCGACCGAAGTGACAGCTAGGGTCATGTTTTGATCTGTTGGTGATTTGTGACATCCATGAAATCCACAGCGTCCTTTTATTGTAGCTAGACTGAGCGTGGACTGGACACTGTCAATTGCATATGCTGTGTAGGCATTCAGCGCAGAAACCTACCCAAGTATAAAAGCACAACAGCGACAGAAACAACATTGCCAAAGACTGGGCAGTCAGTGTCCCACTGTCAGTTAGCAATATAAATCAATTCGAACTGTGCATAAAGGACAATGCATCAGTCATATCCTTTTAATTGCAGTGTGTGTGTGTGTGTGTGTGTGTGTGTGTGTGTGTGTGTGTGTGTGTGTGTGTGTGTGTGTGTGTGTGTGTGCGTGCGTGCGTCCGTGCGTGTGTGTGCGTGCGTGCGCGCATGTGTGTGTCAGAGAGTCAGAGAGAGAGAGAGAGAGAGAGAGAGAGGATAGCGCGCGCGCCTTGTGTCACGCACCTTCTACTAGCTGAATGAAAGAAAGAATAGGCGTGCCAGCTATCGGACCATCAATAATATGGAGGGTCGTCTAGTTGATTCTACGTGACTGCTCTCTGTTTATCTTTCTTATTGGGTCCCCATTCTCCTTCGGATTGTACCAAGCCAAGG
>JADBJO010000283.1:647743-665243 GCA_016801955.1 Conus betulinus
GCGTGCGTGCGTGTGTGTGTGAGTGCGTGCGTGCGTGCGTGCGTGCGTGCGTGTGTGTATATCTGTAAGTGTGTGTATGTGCAAGCGTGCGTGCACGCGCGCACGTGTTTGCATGTGCGCGCACGTGCGTACCAATGCACACCAATTTTCTCGAACTCAAACTTTGTCTTCCCTGCGTCTTCCATACTATAAATAAGGGAGGATACGGGGTAGGAAAAGGAGGGCGGCCTCATCTGCTTTAGCTCCTAGGGAAAAAAACATATATGTATAAAAAGAAAAATAGGCGAGGAAATATAAACTGCCATACGGGCTGTAGCATGTTTTGATAGTTGAAACCGCGCCGATGCTTACGCAGCGTGTGTGTGTGTGTGTGTGTGTGTGTGTGTGTGTGCGTGCGTGCGTGCGTGCGTGCGTGCGTGCGTGCGTGCATGCGTGTGTGTGTATGTGTGTGTGTGTGGTGTGTGTGTGTGTGTGTGTGTGTGTGTGTGTGTGTGTGTGTGTGTGTGTGTGCGTGCGTGCGTGTGTTTCTCTCTCTCTCTCCTCTCTCTCTCTCTCTCTCTCTCTCTATCTGTGTGTGTGTGTGTGTGTGTGTGTGTGTGTGTGTGTGTGTGTGTTTCTCTCCCTGTGTGTGTGTGTGTGTGTGTGTGTGTGTGTGTGTGAAGCCAGCAGGCTATATAGTTGAGAGGTAAGAGGGTTAACATTGCACACAGTAACCGGAGAAGCCTTCTCAGAGCTAATAATGACCACTCTGCAGGCAACAGACGAACAGCGTCAGACGGTGGGGCGTTACGAAGGGAGACGTAACGGGGAAGAACGGTGACTGTTGGGAAGGAGGAGGACGAGCAGGGGGTGGTGGTGGTGGTGGTGGTGGTTGGGGTGGGGTGGGGGGTGGAGTTGAGAAGTGGAGAGGCGTGAGAAAAGAATAGGAAATAAAGGACCGCATTATCATAGAATGTTGATCTCCAGATTTTTTCTTTTTCTTTTTTTTTTCTCCTTGTCAGAAAGCGTCGTAATTCAAGATAGTTCACACAACCCAACGTAATGGACAATAAAGAGAAAACAAGTGATGGAGATATAAAAGCAACAACATATCCGACATAACGATTATACCAATATTTACATTTTGAAGAGACGAAAGGTCAGAAAATCCCTCAGAGAGAGAGAGAGAGAGAGAGAGAGAGAGAGAGAGAGAGAGAGAGAGAGAGAGAGAGCCGAGAGAGAGAAGAGAGAGAAGCCGATTTCCAGATTTTTCTTAGATGCTGATCTGAAGCGCGGGTTCTGGATTGCATACATCTGCGATTCCACACATTCTGTCTCTTACTTATCTCGTTCTCACTGGAACTTAGGGCTTACACAGCAGATATCACCAACGTGATCGATCTTGGGCTCTCTGCTTCGCCTCCCCCAGGGCATTCTGCCTGTGCTGAGCTCATTCGCCATGTTGTTGCTGGCCGTCCTCTTCCTTGTTTTCTGTTTTTGCCTGGGGATTCTAGTCCGGTGCATGTCGCGCGATGTTGTTTGGACCTATGCGCAGGGTGTGTGTCTAATCCATTTCGATTTTCGGGTTTCAATGATGTCCCCCTACTTGTGTCTGGTTGGTCCTGCGGCTAAGTTTTTGAGAAAGTGAAGTGTTATGTCTGTCTCATACGGAGTGTGTGTGGCGCAGGCGATTTAATTCTTTTAAAGTCTCTTGCATTTTTTTGACTTTGTTGAGCTGTTGGTCTCTTTCCTGCAAAACACGAACAAATGCATGCGTATATGAGCGAATGAATGACACACACACACACACACACACACACACACACACACACACACACACACACACACACACACACACCACTCTCTCTCTCTCTCTCTCTCTCTCTCTCTCTCTCTCTCTCTCTCTCTCACTCACACACTACATTGTCACTGAAATAGGTGCATGTTTGATGCGATGCCTCCAAACGTCTTCCAGAAACCGAAGTGTGTCTTTCAAGTTTTAGGACAAAGATTTGCATTTGTTAAAAACTTACCTCGTAAATGTTTGTGGTTGGCAAACGTTTGCGTTTATGAAGGGTTGTGCCGGTTGAGGTTTGCATTTGTAAACGTTTGCACTGGAAAAGCTTTGCATTAAAAAAAAATTGCATTGGACAATTTGTGAAGTGTTACACTGGAACTGGTTCGCATCTGTGGTTTGTTCTGAAAATGGTTTGCATTTGTAAAGGTTTACGCCTGATGAGGTTTGCAGATGCACAGGTTTGTATTTGTAAAGGTCTGCATTTGTAAAGATTTGCAGAGGCTGATGTTTCCGTTTGTATGGTTTGCATTTGTAAAGGTTTGCGCTGACAGATGTTTGCATTTGCAAAGGTTTTGCGCTGACAGATGTTTGCATTTGTAAAGGTTTGCGCTGACAGATGTTTGCATTTGCAAAGGTTTGCGCTGACAGATGTTTGCATTTGTAAAGGTTTGCGCTGACAGATGTTTGCATTTGCAAAGGTTTGCGCTGACAGATGTTTGCATTTGTAAAGGTTTGCGCTGACAGATCTTTGCATTTTTCAAAGGTTTGCGCGGACAGATGTTTGCATTTGTAAAGGTTTGCGCTGACAAATGTTTGCATTTGTGTAAGTTTGCGCTGACAAATGTTTGCATTTGCAAAGGTTTGCGCTGACAGATGTTTGCATTTGTAAAGGTTTGCGCTGACAAATGTTTGCATTTGCAAAGGTTTGCGCTGACAGATGTTTGCATTTGCAAAGGTTTGCGCTGACAAATGTTTGCATTTGTAAAGGTTTGCGCGGACAGATGTTTGCATTTGTAAAGGTTTGCGCTGACAAATGTTTGCAGTTGTAAAGGTGTGTATTTGTCAAGTCTTGCCCTTGTAAAAGTTTGCACTGGCAAAGGTTTGGATTTGTAAATGTTTCCACCGGTAGAGTTTTGTGTTTGTACAGGTCTGCACCGGTAAAGGTTCGCAGTTTGAAAAAAAAAAAAAAAAAAGGTTGCGCTGGTAGATCTAAACGTATACATTTGTAAGAGTTTATTGTGATCAAAGGTTTTTTTTTTTCTTGTTAAGGTTTATATTTGCAAAGGTTGGCGGCTGGCAAAGTTTTGCAAATGTTTGCGTGTGTTATGATATGCACACTTTAAGATTTACATGTGTCAAGTAATGTCGTAACCCCCATGTGTACAAAGCCATTCGATCGTAAAGTATGACGTGGCCGACAATATGGACAGACGTGGTCTGGCTTTAAGCAGTTAAAAGGAAGCAAACATTACCATCGAAAACGGAGACTGACCAAAGAGCACAGACCAAAGCGCACTTTAACCACAAGGTATGTTTTGACGCTTGAACGCTTATCTGAGTTTAGGCGTGTGTTTCCTCTGTGGCAAAAATTCGGTTACATGTAACTAAGTGTACTTGAAGTGAATGCGTCTGGCGGGTTGAGAATAAATCATTCCGCCCATATGCCCGGTACATGCCTGGGCTGAAGTTCGTTTGTTGCCATTACGGACTGTTAGTCTGAGTCTGTGGGTGAGAGAGAGAGAGAGAGAGAGAGAGAGAGAGAGAGAGAGAGAGAGAGAGAGAGAGAGAGAGAGAGAGAGAGAGAGAGAGAGAGAGAGAGAGACAGACAGACAGACAGACACACACACACACACACACACACACACACACACACACACACACACACACACACACACACACACACACACACACACACACACACACACACACAGAGGATGAACGAATAATTTTTTTTTCAAAGAGGGGGGAAAAACGGTGTAGGTACATACTGTCTTTATTTTTGTCTTTCTTTCTCAAAATTTTTTTTTTTTTTTTTTACATCGATATAACTTTTAAACAAGATGCAGACTAACGGCAGGATGAATTTTGAATGGATGTTTGAAACATTAAATGCATGAATGAGGTGGGAGGGAGAGAGAGAGAGAGAGAGAGAGAGAGAGAGAGAGAGAGAGAGAGAGAGAGAGAGAGAGAGAGAGAGAGAGATGAATGTAACCACAAATTAAAAGAAAGAAGAAGGAAAAAAAAAAGACAAGGGAATAATCTGAGGCTCAGTCTAGGAGTTGAAATCTAATCCGTCGTTATTCAAGGTAAGTTGAAAAAAAAGAAGAAGAAAAAAAAAAAACGTTTTGAAGAAACGTGCTGCTCTGCATAATGCCATATGGCTGAGAGTTACCCGACACGGGATCATGTCACTACAGTGTTGCACGTGTTCTCTGGCCTGGAATTGTACTCTTTAAAAAGAAAAAGAAATGTCTCTCCCCCTCTTCCCCCACCTTATCCTTTCTATATATATAAAAAAAAAACAACAAGAAAGAAAGAAAGAAAGAAAGAAAGAAAGAAAGAGCATTTTGTACAGAAGACTTGGGAATCCAGAGTCTCTTGTCGATGTCTTCACCGCCCCACCACCACCACCCCCCTGTTTTTGGATTTAATTTTAATCGCAAAAGTGTGTGTGTGTGTGTGTGTGTGTGTGTGTGTGTGTGTGTGTGTGTGTGTGCACGCGCGCGCGCGTGCGTGTGTGCGTGCGTGTGCGCATGCGCGCGTGCGTGTGTGTATGTGTGTGTGTGCGCGCGCGTGCATGTCTTTTCACGAGTTCATAAATCAGTGGTCAGTTATTTATTCAGCGTTTGTCTGTGTTGCTCTTTTTTTTTTTCTTTTTCTTTTTTTTTTTTGGAAAGGGGACAGTACAACACAGTATAAGGGGGTCATTTCAGGTCAGTGTAGCCAACAGCACTGAATTGTCCGGTTGAATAATCGATGACCAATAACAGAACTTCAGGAGAAGGGTGATGCTGGGAGACTGGGGAAAGATCGAAGGAGCTTGAACTGGCAGTGGGCTTGGGGAAGGAGAGTAGGGAAAAAAGAAGAGAGGAGGGTGGAGGGGGGGGGGGGGGGGGGGGTGGGCGAAGTGGGAATGGAAGGTTGGGAAAGAGCAGGATGAGGCTGGAGAGGAGGGAGGGGGGGGGGGGGAGGATTAAGAGGAAGAGTAGGAAGGAAAAAACAGGTCTCCTGATTTTAGTTAGTGGATTGTAAGTTGACTTGAATCAAACCCCACTGTATGGCAGTGTACAGCGTTGTATTGTGTTGCATTCTGTTGTAATGTAGCGTGGCGTGAATGATCATATTGTCTAGTGTATAGTGCAGTGTAGGGTACTGTACTAATAGAGCGCACGCTGATGATGTTGCAAACACTGATCACTTAGGGTTGTTTGGACTCATCCGGAACACTATCATCACCGCTGCCTCGTCTCCATGGGGGGTGTGTGGGTGGGGGGGGTGGGGGCAACTGACGTCTAACGGTGATAATAACTGATTTCCACAGGAAAACAGCTGTGATTCTCGAGGAAAATAGGGAAACGATTCATTATCCTGAGGATCACAATACATTTCCTAGGAGTTACAACTGTTTTCCTAAGGAGAACAACTGCTTTCTCCCCCTTTCTCTCATTATCACAAATAGTTGTGATCACCGAGCATCGTAACCGTTTTCCTACTTCCGTTGTTTTCTTTGAGGATGATGACCGTTTTTTTTCCCGCTAAAACTGGGAAAACGATTACAGTCTCTACTGGATAACACCGATGATAATTGTGTTCCTTGGGAAAACAGGGAAAAAAAAAAAAAAAAACACTTGTGATCCCCAAGGAAAACAGGACAAAAAAAAACAGCCCTTATCCTAAACAAAACGGTTGTGAGACTCAGGGATTAAAGCTGAACCGTGTTTTCCTGAGCGGTTTACAGTCGTTTTCCTGGTAAACAATATTATAGCCGTTTTTCTTGTAAAACAATATCATCGACCTATGAAGCTAGTATGTTTCCATATCTTTCGCCACCTCCTCAAGCGAAGAAGGGGGTGCATGGAGAAGGGTCGTAGAGGAAACAGAGAAGAATGGAAATGGTAGCAGGTAGCGAACAGGTCGATACAGTGGAAAATTCCCTCGGCATTTCGCGCGGGATGGGAAGTATAAGCCAGAGATCTACTCGCTTCCTATCATTGGTGTTGTAGAAAGGAGGCAAAGATATGAGAAGGAGACGATCAGTACCTCCCCTCGTTTCGCCCCGAAATTTGCCTCTGTCGGAGTCTCGCTCGCTCGAACCGGTCACTGGACATTTCCGGGCTAGAAAATCATTCAGTTGGGTTGATTGCCCTCTCAGGTCACCACGTATGCCAGCTTTACCTTGTACTTGTCCAGCAAGGGTGGCTAACTGCCTGTTCGAAGATATCACCCATACGTGAACCACCACGCGTGTGTTTCAGCTGGACAGTTTGACACTGTTGGCCGCGACGTGTAGTAAACAGACACTAACTTTTTGAACAGGAGGCAGGCAGGCTGCACACCAAAAATTAGTGCGCCAAGGCCTTGCTTAAAGAGTCGAGTATTTATAGACATGCAAAAGCGATTTGTTTTGAGAATTGTTATTGTCTGAAATATGATTGACCTTCTTTTCTTTCATATGCCCATCGAAGTACATGCCGAAGTGGATCCAAGAAGACTGATTAAGATAAAAAAAAAAAAGGACCTATTTGGGGGGAACTAACCTGGCGCAAAGATAGGGTCAAAGGGGGGGTGGTGGTGGGGGGGGGGGGGGGGGGGTGGGGGGGGTGGGGGGGGTGTTTTGGGGGGGGTGGGGGGTGGTTCTGAGGGGGTGGGGGGGGGGGGATGGGGGGGGGGGGGGGGGGCGGGGGGGGGGGGGGGGGGGGGGGGGGGGGGGGGGGGGGGGGGTGCTGTTTTTTTTCTGATCATTATCAGTTTGAAATATCAAATGCTGGCCCAAAATTACGCTAGGCCTCAACACGCTCGCATGATTTATACAATGGTTTAGAGCAAAATTTCCAATTGTGGCGTGTGGCCACAGATAGCCGTTCAGATCAACAGGAAGTGGTGGATGCCTTCGGTGAGCACAATGGAGGCAGCTAACAAAAGGCATTGATGATAATTCTGTCCTTTCTGGCCCCGTGGGTGAGGTCACTATCCAATCCATGTTAAGACCACTGTTCGATCTGCCCATTGTGGCTCGTGGGGTGGATCACTAAACGGAGCTTAGCTTATCTCCCTTTCTTTTCTTTCCTTTTTTTTTTTTTTTTTACTGCATTCTCTCTCTCTCTCTCTCTCTCTCTCTCTCTCTCTCTCTCTCTCTCTCTCTCTCTCTCTCTCTGGGTGTTGAATACCTTCATAGTTTTTTGTGTTTCATTTCCTCCACGTCTTCTTTTTTTCTCTTCTTTTTCTGTCTGTCTGTCGTCTGTCTGTCTCTCTGTCTGTCTGTTTGTTTGTTTGTTTGTGTTGTCTGTCTGTCTGTCGGTCTGTCTCTCACTACCTTCCTTCCTCCCCCCTCTCTCTCCCCCCCTCTCTCTCTCTATAGAGATAGTGTTAACTACCTTCATAGTTTTCTTTTTGTGTCGCTTCTTCTTCTGTTTCTTCTTCTCTCACTCTTTGTCTGTTTTGTCTGTCTCTGTCTCTGTCTCTCTCTCTCTCTCTCTCTCTCTCTCTCTCTCTCTCTCTGTGTCTGTGTGTGTGTGTGTGTGTGTGTGTGTGTGGTGTGTGTGTGTGTGTGTGTGTGTGTGTGTGTGTGTGTGTGAGATCTCCAATGACACTGTCAAGAGCTCGTCGTAGGCCGATTAAAGCTTTCGGGGAGAGAGAGGTAAGTGGGCTTAAAAAATGTGTCCTCCCCTCCTGTTTTTTTCCTCTTTTATTTTTTTCCTTCTTTCTATACTTCTTTCTTTTCTTCTGTCACCTCTCTTTTTTTTCTTTTTCTTTCCCTCTTCTTTCCTTCTTTCTTTCCCGTTTTCTTTCAATTTCAGCTTCCCTTGTTTTTCTGTCGCTCTCCCCCCCCCCCCCTTCCCCCAAACTTTTTATTAATTTTGTTTTCCCCCTCCCCCCCCCCCCCCCCCCCCCTTTCTTCCTCGCTGGAAATTGAAGGTACAGAGACAGGGGAAGGGTGAATGGGAGAGTAAGGGTAGAAGGAAGAAGTCAAGGGCGAAAGGGATAGGGTGGGGGGGGGGGGGGGGGGGGGGGGGGAGGGGAGGGAGGAGGAGGGAAATAGTGAAGGAGGTAAGAAAAAAAAAAGGGTGGCGTAATATCCGGGGGGTACAGTGCTCTGTGGCCTTGTGCAGGGCGGGGTTTGGTAATTAGTGTATGCGGGAGGAGAGAATGCGAGGGCGAAGTGTGTGTGGTGTGGTGTACCGGCGTGGTTTGACAGAGGGTCGTTTGGAGAAAACGTAGGGTGGTTGACTGGCTGGCTGGCTGGCTGGCTTGGAGTGGAGTGGCCTGGCTGGCAGTTGTTTGTATGTGTATATGTTGTGTGGCTGATCTCCATTGACACTGTCAGGGGCTAGGTCGTCGTACGGCGACGGAAGGTTTCGGGAAAGAGAGAGAGGTAAGTAGGCATTGTGACTGTCCCTCTCTCTCCTCTTCTCTCTCTCTCTCTCTCTCTCTCTCTCTCTCTCTCTCTGTGTGTGTGTGACGCCAATTGCTTAAGACTTCATTGTGATGTGTTAAAAGAAAAATCGCCAGAAGTTATCAGAAGAGTATCTACGCATGGAATGAAAAAACAAATAAACAAACATGTTTTCTTTTCTGGTACCATTGTCATCATGTATCATTATTTGGTTTTCTTAATTATTTTTTTTGTCTAACAGTTTTTGATTTTTTCTTTATATCATCCATTCTTTATTTCCGTTTCAATGTCATCTTTTTTCTGTTTTTTTCATTTTTTTTTTTTTTTATTTTTGCTTCCTTCCGTGTTTTTCCTCGTTTGATTTGTTGATTTGTTCTTCTTCTTCATGTGTCTCCTCCTCCTCCTCCTTCTCCTCCTCCTTTTTTTCCCTCCTCCTTCTCCTCTCCTCCCTCCTCCTCCTCCTCCTCCTCCTCCTTCGCTTCTTCTTCTTCTATCCTTTTTCTGTTTTAGTTTTCTTTTTTGTTTTCTTTCTAATAAACTCTTGCGTCATTTTCACCTTGATCTCTCTCTCTCTCTCTCTCTCTCTCTCTCTCTCTCTCTCTCTGTTCTGTGTGTGTGTGTGTGTGTGTGTGTGTGTGTGTGGTGTGAGTGTGCGCATGTGTGTGTGTCTCTCTCTTTCTCTCTCTCTCTCTTCTCCGCTCCCTCCTCCCCCCCCCCCCCCGCCCCCTCTCTCTCTCCAAATGCTGTTAGCTCTCTTTCTTTGCTTCGTTGTATTCTTGCATCCCATGCCTTTGCACAATCTTATTTTGAAACACATCATCATCCTCTCTCTCTCTCTCTCTGACAAATATTGGGCAAATATTTTAATTGTCATTGTCATTATTGTATCGCTCTCCCTCTGCCCTCCCCCCCCTCCCCCCTTCCCTTCACGATTCCTTGCAGGAGGTCGTGTGGTCGGCTTGGCTATAACAGATGTGAAACTGAAACTTGCTCGCTCTCTGTCTGTCCTTCTGACTGACTGTCTCTCTGTTTGTCTGTTCGTTTCTCTCTGTCTCTGTTTGTCTGTCCGTTTCGTGCTGTGTCTGCCTGCCTGCCTGTTTGCCTGTCTGTCTGTCTGTCTGTCTGTCTGTCTGTCTGGTCTCTGTTTTGTCTGTCCGTTTCGTGCTGTGTCTGCCTGCCTGCCTGTTTGCCTGCCTGTCTGTCTGTCTGTCTGTCTCTGTTTGTCTGTCCGTTTCATTTCTCTCTCTGTCTGTCTGTCTGCCGGCTTATCTGTCTGTCTATCTGTCTGTCTGTCTCACTGTCTCTCACATATACATAAAAAAGGAGGATGGAAAAATGGAAAAAACACACACACACCACACACACACCACACAACACACACACTGTGGGAAGAGAGAAGAGAGAGAGAGAGGGGAGAGAGAGAGAGAGAGAGAGAGAGAGAGAGAGAGAGAGAGAGTTTTTATCTATTATTGGCTATGACCCCTAATGAAGGGGTATGTAAAAGCGTATCATGTTTTCAAAATTAGATGTGGCATATCATCATTATCACGAAGCATGAAACGTTCTTATGATGTTTCTGTTTCTCTAATTAAAACGCCATATACAAGTCATAGAAATAATTACGATTAGCAATACGTCGGTGATAATAACAGTAAGTACAGCTGAAACATACAAGGTTGTTTATGATATTTAGGATTAAAGTTTCAGTACAGTGTATCACGCTTTACAACTACGAACACATGCAACACTGCAACGCTTAGATCTGATGAAAGTTTGCTTTACAACTACTAGAAACAATTTGTACGTTACCATCTTTCGACTTTTTTTGCACGTGCACAATGCAAATCAAAGTCTCTTGTCCAGACCTATTTGTAACCTATTTAAGATGACTGTCAGTACTCAAAGGTATGGTTTTCGAGTCATAATCACTTCAGTATGCCCATTTTTTTTTTTTCCTTCTTATCAGAAACCTGCATCTGTGTGTAATACAATAAAATTGCCTTTCCATATTGATTTTCAAATGATAAGAGGGAGCCGCCGAATAAAATATTGTTCAGCTGTGTCTGCACATCGATAACTGTGTCTGAAAACAAATATAAACGACACCAAGCCAACAGTAAATAAATAATCGAAATGAATCAGTGATATAAAAGCTCCGAATCTCCTGTTATAACTATTTCTATCCCCTTCGTTTACAAGTAAAGAAATACTAAAGGGCAACACACGCTCCCTTGTTTCACATCAACTGTGCTACGTCTTACCCAAAGCAAAATATCATAATACTACATTCTTTTCCTTTTTGCCGTATATCACCAATGGCATTAAAAAGAAAAATTAGAATTGGGCAAAGAGATATCAATGGAATCGAAAGCCTTTCAAAGTCAATAAAAGCTCCATATAACTTAAGAAAAATGTTTTTTCTTTTGTATCAGTGCTCGTAAACTAAAGATGTGATCTAAGGTTGAATATTTTCATATCCAAAATATAGTTCACGTTCATCAGTACTTTTGTTTCCTTGAATCTATTCTTGCAATCACAAAATAATGAGCTTTGCTATTCACAACAACCATATAGTTCTTAGTGTCGCTTGCATTGTCTTAATTAAACATAGGCAACATGACTGGCTCAATTCAAAACCCTGAAGACATTACCATTATCAAAAAGAGTGTTAGATATTTTAGGAAAAAATTCAAACACCCGGTTTCTTTAATTTAACGTCAGATCATTGACAATGCCACCAAACCCTAAAACTTTAAGTATTTCTTCCTTTCATTCATTATGAAAAATATTTTGGGCCGTTTTCTTTCAACAGAGGATTTATGGATGGCACCTCAAACGTCCTTTTGATTCTTGATAGAAATTTCAAGTTGTCGGGTTATGCATAATAAAAACTGTTTTCTGTTTTGGCTTTAATAATTTTTTCTTTAACGTTCACCCCTGGCAATTGAAAATTCGCAATCATTTTCAGCGTGCAAAAGACAGCGACAAATTTTCAATAGTTTCCTGGTATCTCTTTTAATACCTTTGCATGTTTGATCACATCAGTCACTTGATCTCACGGTTTTCTCAACAAACATTTTACATTCCACGCACAGAGTGCGTTCTTTTGTACGTTTGTAAACTTATCATTCATAACTACCGCTGTTAAACTCAAAGCAAGATCAAAGTTTCCTTGCGTCACAGGCAATCACACAGCTAACCAAAAGCACACGAACATTTACAATTGCTCCAGGTCATTTCGTAAATCTCTCGTCTGTCTTTTCTTTTCTATACAATATATATCATAAATACCCCTTCTAATTTGTTCTGCTATTAATATATGGAATTATATTTTCCTCACTTAGAAAAGGAATAGTTGATGTAACAGGCACGAGGGTCATAGTGAAAAGTTTCTTCCTCAACACACTTAATCAAGAGACAGCAAAACGTTTCAATTAATAAAATAATCAATGCAGAATAGATGCTTTTGACTGGACTATCATGAAAAAAAGGTTAGTCCATTGGAGGGAGGGAGAGAGAAGCAAGCGAAAGAAATAAATGGGAAAAAAGAAACCGAAAAAAAAAGAACGAAAGAAAGGAACAATGTCATTGATTCTAAACGGATACGCTTTGCGGGATATCGAAGATTAAATCCATCAGCTAAGATCCACATCATTTCCTCCAATCGATAGAACGAAAGGATTCTTTGATTCCATTGATTACCTCCCCACCTTTCCTTCCCACCAGTCTTCTGTCCCTCATCTTCCTCCCCTCTCCTCCCCTTCGATGTTCAAACTCAGAATCGATCAAGCGTGACCTCATGAGTTTGGCAGTGCTCACTCAAGCGATCAATATACGGCTGAATTGTGCGGAGACGCCTGACAGAGTATCTTTGACTGCTAAGAAATGTAGTTCTCCTCAGGACTGATGAAGAGACGGACTGAACTGTTGTGTTTGCTTCGGGCTTCGTTTCCAGTTTATAAATGTAAATTCAGTCAAAGGAAAAAATCAGCCATACGAACAGTTTAAAGAGAGCTGCTGTACAAACGCACAGGCATGTTCCTACAGAGAGATGCAGAGAGAGAGAGAGAGCGGAGCGAGAGAGAGAGAGAGAGGGGGGGGAGGGAGGGAGAGAGAGAGAGAGAGAGGGGTGGTGGGTGGGGTGGGGGTTGAGATGGAAACGAGACAGTGTCAAAATAAAATGGGAACAGAGACAGAGCTTGCAATCGAATGGGCAAAACGTGTACGCCAGCATAAGGACATAAACACATGCACATACACAAATACAAAGAGAGAGAGAGAGACGAGAGAGAGAGAGAGGAGAGAGAGAGAGAGAGAGGAGACCGGAGAGAGAGAGAGAGAGAGAGAGAGAGAACACGGGTTCTGTTTTGCATGTTTTCTTTTCTATGGAATTTCATCTGAATACAGACAGAAAGACAGGCAAAAAAAGATAGAAATCAAACTGTCATGCTGTTGCAAACAATAATTTTGTAGCGACAATCCGCGGACACCTGTTCTTGCAGGATGACAACCCGTCAGCCTTGTTCACTTGAAACCCTGACACAGTGGGGAGGGTAATTCTTGTTCCCAGACATACTGATCAGCGATCATAATGATGACCTAGGCCTGAGAAAAGCGTAACATCGCATGGTTGGCGCACCATTGCGCGACGGTTCCATACCTGTACCATGTCTAATGATACAAATTCACGTCCCTCATGATCTTGTCCCAGAAGTAGGCAAGAGAGAGAGGGAGAGGCGTAGCTGGTCTATTTTTGTCAGCATCTGTGTGTTTGGGGTGCGTCTCTCATACTTTTCTGTTTCTTCTCTTTCTGTCTTTCGTTCCCTTTGTTGAACCAGTAGATTTATATCTTCCCTGTTTAGCACTTGATGTGGTGTTGAACGACAGTATTCTCGGAGCCTGGTAAACCCCTGAGACATTACAGGCTGTCCTCATTGGTTCAGGTTTCAGAACGCTGCGACCGGTTAAACACCTGGTTAGTGCCTGCTTGACTTGATTGGTTTGAGCGCCGATATGCCAGTCAAATCTTGCCAGTTTGAATCATGTAGACGCCCATGACAGAAATGACATTTTTCGCTACCTCTCTTACCATGCTGTCATTCCGGGGTTTGGTGTAGGGTAAGACGGGCCACATCCCCCTCCTCTGCCATGTTACAACCACAGGTGGGTATGGTGTGGGTGCTGAACCGGAATGCATGTGAAAGTACCCGCTTGCCCGTAAACTGTGCGATTTTAACGAAGCCATTTTTCTTCACGGACTCCCCGCGCAGCTCCATGGACTGATGAACTTGGATTTGAAGGTTCCCTTGTTTATCTGTATCCGACTGTTTGCGCATAAAGCAGACAGATAGAGATCACAAGCACCATCGCCATGAATAGATCTGCTCCGCGAAATCGCCGGGGGAAGGGACGGCGATGGGGGAAAGAGGAGGGGAGGGGGTGGGGGGGGTGGGGGGGGGGGGGGTGGGGGGGAGAGGGAAGGGGAAAAGGAGGAAAGGGGGATGGCGAGGGGAGAGGGAGGAACAAACTTTTTGTATCTGTTGTGTACTGCAAGAAAACGTCTGCAAGAAAACGTCTGTCATTTTGTGTCCTTACACTTTCTAGTTTCAATGACGAAATCACGCAATCAAGTCCTACCTAATCAGCGCGTTGGACTGATGTGGTCCTGGTAGCCGGACTGCCGTCCTAAAGTGGTACTCGCAGTCAGTGGCGTTTGCAAAAAGCTAGTCATTTTAATCGACTAAACGACGTATCTAGTAAGTCTGAAATTCTTCTCTCCTGTTCCTTATTTTCCTTTTCTTTGTTTATTTCCGTCTTCTTCTTTTCTTTCCTTTTTCCCTTTTTATTTCTTTAAAGAGAGAAGGGAAAGGGTGTGTAAGAGCGGGTGGGGGAGAATCAGGTACAGAAAGAAGTTCTTTGCGTGCGCTTCGAGCGGCAGTGTTCGCCGCATTAAAAGGGAGAGAAAAAAAAAAAATCCCCACAAAATAAAACAAAAACTAATGAACCTGTCAGGGGCAAGGAATGAAGCGAAGACATGTTGCAGAGGAAAAGGCGGAAGAATAACAAAAAGCTGTGGTGTGTGTGTGTGTGTGTGTGTGTGTGTGTGTGTGTGTGTGTGTGAGAGAGAGAGAGAGAGAGAGAGAGAGAGAGAGAGAGAGAGAGAGAGAGAGAGAGAGAGAGAGAGAAATGATGAAATGCAAGATTCAAAAGCTTTCAAAACAAAGGTACAAAGAAATCTAGTACAGAATGATGACCACAGATCTTCACAAGTGGTATTCACAGCTGCATGAATATTGCAAACGCGAAAAAGAACAGGACCACTTTCACGTGCCATAAATTATTCGAGAAGAATATTCCACTACATCATAGAAAATACACAACTTTGAATCTGAAAGTACACGGAGGTAACAGTCTCAGACATGCACGAAAGCAAAAGGAACACAAAAGTAGATTTACTTTAAAGTGCCCCACCCCCATCCCCACACGCACAAACAAAAAAAAAGGAGGAGGAGAGAGAGAGAGAGAGAGAGAGAGAGAGAGAGAGAGAGAGAGAGAGAGAGAGAGAGAGATTTAGGATTTACTAACAGGAAAAGGTGGTAGGTATGTGCGCCAGTATTTTACCCTTACTGTGCTGACTAACATCAGTTGACTCGTATGTTGTTACTGTGAAATTATTTCCCTTTTTTCGGCTGTAGGTTTATCGTTAGTTCAGAGCTCTAACTGGTCTTCATCGTCCCCTGAATTGTAAACAGTGTCAGCAGTAATGAAGCCTTTCCTGCTGGTTTGTATACTATGGTTCTTCTGCCTTTTTTGATTTTTTTCCTTTATTTCCTTCTTTTTTTTTTAAAGTGACGGTTTTATACATTAATGACAAAGAGGAAAGAATAAATAAGACAAACGTGGATACCTCGTGCTAGCCATTTGGAGGCAAGTGCGTTCAACAGACTTTGATGTGATTTTGTAGAGTGACTGCGCGAATGAGTGAGTGAGTGAGTGTGTGTGAGTGTGTGTGTGTGTGTGTGTGTGTGTGTGTGTGTGTGTGTGTGCGTGCGTGCGTGCGTGCGCACACACACACACACACACACACACATGCACACACACACACACACACACACAAACTCACGCACGCACGCACGCGCGCGCGCACGCACACTCACTCACCACTCCAAAACATTCATCATACACACACACGCGCGCGCACGCGCGCGCGCGCGCGCGCACACACACCACACACACACACACAGTATTCACTCACTCACTCAGTCGATCACTCAAAAAATCCTCACACACACACACACACACACACACACACACACACACACACCACACACACACACACACACACACAGACAGACAGACACGCGCGCACGCGCACACACACACACACACACACACACACACACACACACACACACACACTCACACACACGCGCGTGCACACACGCACACACACACTCACGCACTCGCTCATTTACTCAGAAAAATCTCTCTCTCTCTCTCTCTCTCTCTCACACACACACACACACACACACACACACACACACACACACACACACACACACACCCACACACTATCGCGCTGTTCTAAAAAAGATTTACAATTGTTGTGGCTCTTAGATTACTTCCTCAGTCTGACATATCGCCCTAGAGAGAGAGAGAGAGAGAGAGAGAGAGAGAGAGAGAGAGGATAAACTAAATGTGTGTGTGTGTGTGAGAGAGAGAGAGAGAGAGAGAGAGAGAGAGAGAGAGAGAGACAGACAGACAGACAGACAGACAGACAGACAGACAAGACAGACAGAGACAGAGTCAAAAGCAGAGACAGAGAGACAGAGAGAGACAGAGAGGTTCCATAGAGTCTCCGAGACAGGAAGGGTAGGGACAATTACCGTGAAATGGCTGACCCCAAAGTGCCTCCCGCGAAGTTTTGTGGGGGTATCGAAACGAGTTTGCGAAGGGATCGTGTGTCCATTTACCCGATATAAATATCGCTCTATATAGTCCCTGGACCTCCCCCCCTCCTCTCTCTCTCTCTCTCTCTCTCTCTCTCTCTCTCTCTCTGGGTGACTGCTTGTAGCTCTGTTTGTGTGGGAACCCATTGAAGTTCCGGGACGAACCAGATCGTTTGTTCGAAGCGCTTGTGTGTGTGGGGGGGGGGGGGGGGGGAGAATGCATGGTTGTGTGGGTGGGATGGGGTAGGGGAGGAAGAGAGAGAGAGAGAGGAGAGAGAGAGAGAGAGAGAGAGAGAGAGAAAACGAGAGAGAATTTTTATTGTTGTAACTACACCGGCCCGACTTCATGGGTCAGCTACAGCTTACCGAAAAGAAGATCTGGTCTAACAAAACAAAACAACAAGAACAAGAACAAGAACAAGAACAAGAAAAAAAAGAAGAAGAAGAAGAAGAACAACAACAACAACAACAACACGCACACGCCACACACACACACACACACACACACACACACACACACACACACACAAACAAGAATAACCAACTTTCCAAGGTCATACAATTGAACTTCATGATATGAATTAATCTGTGAATGTCCATAAGCAAGAGGGGTTTTTAAGGTTGAGGAATACGCAATTTGACTGTTCTCGGGGGGGCTAGGCAATTCCCCCCCAAGGCCCCCCCCCCCCCCCCCCCCCCCCCCCCCCCCACCCCCCCCCCCCCCCCCCCCCCCCCCCCCCCCCCCCCCCCCCCCCCCCCCCCCCCCCCCCCCCCCCCCCCCCCCCCCCCACTTTTTTTATCGCCTCCAGATTAAAGAATACGATCTGAAAAATAGCAAACCTGAGGTACCCTGTTCTGGCTCTCATAGGTCACTATCCCTTGTTGTGTTCGTTGTAACGGCTGGAGAGACCCGCAATTCCCTTTCAAACCTCCGTGGAATCTAGATGTTGTGATCGTTGCAAACCTCTCCAAGCACGATCACATCGGTCCAGGGGAAATTGCATTTTGTTGGAAGCTCTTTTGCTCTGGATGCTGGCATTCAACTGGTCACCTTCCCTGAATCCAATGAGGCCCAGAGACGCAGCACGTTTTGGGGCTTGACGGGCCGAACAACGCGGTTTCAAGCATTGGCTGAATCTGTCCGCTATATTGCGAGCGGAT
>JADBJO010000283.1:672743-682743 GCA_016801955.1 Conus betulinus
CACCGCTATCAAAGGATCCAAACAGCCCGAACCTCTCTCACTTCCAGACCCTGGGGCGAAGAAAACTGTTGACAGAACGTACAGCAAAACGCAGAAAGCTTCTGTCGATGACCTGTCTTCACCTCACACCCCTCCAGTCCACTCTCAGGAGACTAGTACCTCGAAAAGCAGACACCCGAAGACGTACACAGACAGTGCAGAAAACAGAACACAAGAACGGTCTGCAGATAGAGAACATCCTGACCATCCTCACGCGGTCAAGGTGAATCATTCATACTCCACACAGAAGAAGCATTCACCTAGGAGAACAGCGGCTGACCTCAAAACACCATCGCTCAGGGGACGGTCCATGTTACTGGAGGCCAGGACACACGTCATAAAAAGGTCCGGAAGATCATATTCCTGAGGGATCTCCCTGAACAGTCACCGCATAGGTGTTAATACGTCCTCAGTGCGGCACAGTCTGCTGGCCTCGTGTGGCAGGTGCCCCGCTCTGTGAGGCCTCCAGTTCCACGTTTGACGAATCAGACATCCTGTATGGTGCTTCAGGTGTCCCATGTAATGCCTCGTTTGTCCATCACCTCAGTGTCCACCTATGATGACTTGGGTAACTATCTAATGCCTCACATATGGATACCTCAAGGCGTCTGCTTTCAGGTTTTCGACTGGTGAAAAAAAAAAAAAAGATGTTCACAACGTGTCTTGTGAAGTAAGCCTAGTAAGCTCCTCCCCCCCCCCCCCCCCCCCCCCCCCCCGGCCGGCCGCCTTTTTTTGTGTTCTTTTGGATACATTTTATCGTGTACGAAGTACATACGTGGATATTACAGAAAAAAAAACATTACTCTCCAGCGCTGGGCACTTAAGAAGGTAAATTACATGGAAGAAATTGAATCAATCATCAGCTAAAAGAAGTACTGACAACCCCCCCCCCCCCCCCCCCCCCCCCCCCCAATTCCCTTTTACCTCTGCAGGTATATTCGTGTCTTCAGTCTTTCGCACGAGTGACATGGAAAGAAGTATGGCACAATACAGGGTGCGTCTAGGAAAGGCAAGGTGGGGAGGGATGGGGGTGTTGATAGCGTGGTGGTGGGGAAGGGAGGAGCGGAGGGAGCAAAGACAACATTACATGCCGAACAGACAGATCCTGCAAGGTCACCATTAATTATTAAGCGGCTTTTTGGGGACGTGCCAACTTACGCTTTCTAAACGGTGACCTGCATACATCTTGCATGTCATTATCATTTGGATCTGCATGGGTAGCTTAACTAGCTGAAGCCAGAATTCATTGGATATGGGTGCTACTGGAATTTTGTATTGGGAGATCACATAATAATTGTGACTGAAAACAAAAAAAAACTCTTTTATGTTTCTATTTTCATTTTTTTTTTTTTTGTTGTTTACAAATGTCCAGCGATAAGTTAACTGTTGCTTGAATTTGGACGTATGTTTGCCTTTCCATAGATGTCTCACAGGTTTTTTTCAGAAATCATACCACCTATCCATCATTCCATTTCATGAAAACATTTTCACTACTACGGAGCTGCTCTCCTCTCCTCTCCATCATCCTCTCTCCGCTTTCTTACCCTGGTTCACCTCCATGTACAAAACTGTGATGAATATTGCATAATGATACAGCATCGGCGTTTAAGTCCAGCGTGTCCGTCTATCTTGAGCACGTCTCTGGGGTGATTTTTATCCAGCTTTTTTGTCACACATCAGCTCTCTGCACTAAGTCCTCAACTGTCGGACAAACCAGGATTGCTCCCAGCTGGTTTGTCCAGCAGTTGAGGCCAGTACTTCGCTGGGTCCTACCCGCACCTTCGGGTGTTTTTTTTTTTCTTTTCTTTTTTCTTTTCCGAAACTGGCAAGAACTGTACACCAGTTGTGAGACCAAACGTGTACTTAAGTGTATATGTTGACTCCGATTCAAACTTAGTAAGGTCTATTTTGTGATTTCAGATCAGATGATGAAATCGGTATTTGCTTAGTTTCATTGTCACCCCTGACGCGAATTACATGTCAGTCAGAAAAAAAAAAATCGAGAAAAAAAAAAAATCAGTCATGTTTGCTTGGGTATCTTCTTGAAAACGGATCTTTACGTAGTATACTTGTCAAAAAGTTAACGGTCGCATAATACAAACGGTTCTGCTAATCGAGGTACAAGAACGATACAAAATGTAATCCAGCCTTTTGTTTGTGAAAAAAGCACTTCGTAGATGGAAATCCATGGTTAAAAAAAGAATCAACTGTACCTGATTTTGGCAAAAATGTGCCGAGGCATATCTCTTTTTCAAATATGGGATCATTAGCATTTGACGCGACACAGCCAAAGATAACTTACACACGGATGCCTCATGATTAGAGCCTAGCCCTGTGGCTGTAAAATCTACACCTGATTCCGTATATGGATGCAGATCTGACCCTTTCGTGAACATTTGAACTGATACTTTCTCGACAAGTGTGTTTGGTGGTGACAGATCCAAAAAGATGGTAGGTAATAGTTTGCTGACACTGTAGATGATGACCCATGTGGAGACGTGCATTGCAGGCCTGCAGAAGTCGTTGCTGTGTGTGTGTGTGTGTGTGTGTGTGTGTGTGTGTGTGCGTGTGTGTGTGTGTGTGAGTGCACGTGCACACATGTGTGTGCACCCTGTGTGTATGTGTTTGTGTGTGTGCAAACAATATGCATCTGCATTGTCTCCATGTACAAAAATATGTGCATATTTAACTTATTTTGAATGAATTATGAATCATATTCACAATTGTGGATTATGGACAGCATGATGAAATGTGCATATGCATGTATGCATGTATGTGTTAGAATGTTTCACAGAATATCTTTTACAGCCAGAAAGCCTGTCTTGTGCAAAGTTTGTTTTGGAATGAGCATGACATTTATGGGAAAATATCATGTGTAAAATCCCCCCTCCCATTGAAAAAAAAAAAAAAAAACAAAACAAAAACAGAACAAAAAACATCACACATATATCATAATTGTCTTTTCTGCAAATTCATGTCTTCCTCAGATCTCCCATAAAATGAATCAGAACGCATGAGAATGCCACACCAGTGCAAACACGGAATCTGTCATTTTTTTGTCAGCAATGTATTGTTCACCACTATTTAAAATCCATGTAATAACAAGCTACTAATAACTACGACTTTGTAAACTTTTTTCAGTCACAAATCAATACTATATGAAAGGAAATCCATGTGGGATGGGGATAGTTACACTGTAGATGATAAGCAGGACAGTAAATTTTGCTCCCACATTGAAACAAGGGCCCATAACATATGCTACTTGTGCAACCCATTCAGCTAGCACACATAATGCACCGATGAAAATGAAGGATTACTCGTCTCCATAAGCAAGAACATATCAAAGCACACAGACACACTGCTTGGCCCTCCAGGATTATTCTATAAATCATATTTGGATTTCACATGATAGCAATCTTATATAAGAAGTACTTATATATCATTGAAAAAAAAAAAAAACTAAAGAAAAAAAATGCCCTTAAGATACTTTTGTAAATTTACTGCATTTATATGTTGACAAACAACTTTGATTTATAATATTGTTGATTTCATTCTCTCCTTCATGCACTGATGGCTGCAATTTCTTAAAAAAAAAAAAAAAAAAAAAAAAAAAAAAAAAAAAAAAAAAAAAAAAAAACTACAACAAACCCACTAGCAGATTTCCACAGCATAAATCTATTGGAGGAAAAAGGAGCTGAGGGTCATTTTCTGATCCCACACCAAATATAATTCAATATTCTGTAAACCACAAGACTGGAATTTTTGTCTTTAAAACTTTAATTGTATGTACATCATCAATAAGCACAACACTCTCAGGAAATGCAAACCTCTGGATGTTCAGAAACATTCATTACTCATGATACTTATACCCTTGCATGTAAAAGCACTTATATATTACCTGCAAAAGACGTACTTTAAAACAACTGCATTTATACCCTTTGCATGTAAATACACTTGTATATTATCTACAAAAGACATGACTTAAAACAACTGCATTGCACTCTCATTGTGATAAGACTAAAAATCCATTACACTTTCTACCATGTTATCTTCAAAATAACAGATACCACCAACCAGCATATTACCAACAGGCAATATTATGATCTACAGAAAGAACACAGGAAAGATATAAAAGAACATTAATGTGTCACTGTCTCTTTAAGTGAACACAAAAATGTCACTACCTTTTCACTAGTAATGGTAACCTCAACAACAGTGTCCATCACTACAAGTGAAAAGCATTCCATTTTCTTTTACACACAACAAAATGGACATAACCATCCAAAAATGAACTCGATATGAACCTGTGACTTTAAACATGATGGATAGATATGTAAACTCCCAAAGACATATCAACACTGAAAATTTGAAATGGGTAAATAAAATCAAAAGCCCAGCAAGGAAGACGGAACTGAACATAACCACTCTATCTTGTTGCACATGAATGAAACAGATAGCTATGCAGATCCCTTACAGCTTATGCTTCTGTCAAGGCATCTACTATAACCAGCACTTACACGATGACCAGTCAACTACTAGACAACACAGTGCAAACTTTATATCCACAAAATGTTTGGTGCCTTACAGCATGCACAAAAGTAGCGAGAAAACAAAACAATGATGTGAAGCCAAACCCTCAAGTAGATCTTAAATAGATTTTTGAGGAATAATCATTCAGCCGATGAAAGCAACACTCAGTACCCAATAGTAACTCTGAGTAAAGCCTGCATAACATTTGTCCTAAATAAAAGTAGATCACCGGGAGCAGAAACATTCAAATCGTTCCCATCCTGCACGCTGTCTTTCGGTATCTGTTTCTGTGTGTTACACTGAAAGTATATATGAACTAGATTGAACTAATACTGAAAGAGGCTAATCAATTAAAAGTGGTCTCCCTGAAGATGGTAGATGACAAAGTAGCGTACTGTAGTTCGTTCTCAATATGGAAGCTGGGTGGTCTTTCAGGGGTGAGTCTATAATATGAGCATGGCTTTTTCTTCTTCTCTTCAGTGGATCTTCATTTTTATCCAATATCACATATTTCTCGGTACAGTCTACTTTTCCAGGAAGTGTGGTGCTACTTTTCTAAGCCGACTGCTTTTGTTTATCAATGCACCTACCAAAGCAGATGTAAGATGCAGATCTATCTAATGATAACCTCAAGGATGCTGCATTACATGATGCACAGCAGACTATAATAAGATTACCACTTCATCTGCAAGACTAGCACCCAGACAAACTCTCAGTGTAAATCAGATTAATGGAGCAGTGGGGGAAAAATAACCCCAACATATCTCTGGGGTTCTTGGTTCCTGGCTCTACAAGGTTTCCTCTTGGTAATGGTTCCAATTATGATGTATTAGTAATAAGGATGACTCTAAAATGCTCAACACAATAGCTCTACTACATAATGACTTGGTCAAGCAAGAGCTGGAGAAAGAAGACCAAGAATGATCATGATGATTAAACTAAGTGTACACACCCGATTTGCTGACTGGCAGTTGACTACCGGAGACAAGTAAATGTGGAGAAAGGCCTTTAAAACACTAGCAAGAAACTTAGCATTTTCCTATTAAAAAATTCTAATATTTAAAACCAGTAACACAAAATGTAAAACAAAATTCATGTAAGATTTTCTGCTATGAATACTAAGATTTTGGAATGATTTACACTGAGTGTAATCATGTGTGTATACGTACAAATGGCAAAAATCCATTTGCAGTAAATAACAAAAAGTATTTCCTTCTCTCTGAACTAACAAAAAACAAACAACCAAACTGACAAAACAAACAAAAACAAACAAAACTACTAATGTCATGAGCTCTTAAATTTTGCACCTCAATCATATAATTCTAACTCAGTCTCTCAGAAAATCAAAACATTATGTTTTCAAACTATTATGGAGTTCAGTTGGTATCTGAAAAATCTCATATTTGGTACCTACAGTAATTAAGTAATTAATTTCCATTTCACATACATGAAAGACAAGACGAAATAAAACATCATCATAGCAACAACTAGTGTATATTTCTTACATGATTTAACAAAATACACATAATATTTACATGAGTCCTTCTTCAAGCCATCAAGTTTGTTGTAATAGTTTCTTTTAACTCTATAACTTTTTTTTTCAGCAATCTTCTTTTTTTCTTGATTTACTCTAGTGATTATGTTAACCACTGATGTGTTGGACAGACAGAAAGAGAGATGCAGTTGAAAATCCTGACATCTGTAACATCGATTTGTTGTTTGTCTCTAGAACAGCAATGATTTTAACGATTTCAGTGTGTCAAAGGCAAGACAGTGCAGCATCATGCAACATTCATCACATCCTTCAGAACCATTACCGATGCTATGAGCCAGCTCACTAAAAGCACTGAAAACAACATCTACAGAAATTCAACACTGAAATTGCTTTGCAGCAAGATCACCTGGTGTGAACTCAGCAATACAAAAACTTGGATCAAGAGCAGCAACATGTATCTGATGTTCTAGTCACTTTTTTAACTGGAAATCTAAACTCACCCACAGCTGTTGTTCAACAGGTGGGACTATGGTGTGTTGCACTCAAAATCTACATGTGGGCTAGTCACTGTGACACCACGGTGAACGTCTGACCACATTCAATCTTTTCACCGGCAGCCAACTCAAAAGGGGAGCTAACCCGTCCAGCTTCGACACACACCATGTTGCGCCATCCATCGTCGTCAAAATCGCCCATCTCCTTGGCTTTCTGCTCCCAAGGGTTCCACACCACTGGAGGTATAAAATCAAACAAAAACAAGAAGAAAGCAGTAAAGAACTGATTTAGTTTGCAGTTCACATGATCTCCCTTCCTCTCTGTCAAGCATACATGCAAAGTACAGATGGCAAGAACATGTCTTTAATTTGATCATTTGCCTGCAAGCATCGCAACGTCTCAGCACGACTTCATTCTTTGACGATCTCCTATGTTCACACATCATTCTTTTCAATCCCACCATTAAGGAAGCCACATTCCAGCTTCTAGGATTATGCATCTCATCACAACACTCCCAAGAAACAACACACACACACACACATGCACTCGCATACATGGCTTAGTAAAATGTGATCTCGAACTTTGGTATTTCTACACAAATACGCATGCCTAAATCTCACACATACTTAAATCGACCGTCATAAGCTGCATCATTTTGGTGTACAGTGTAAAAACTCTCAGGGCTGCTAATCCCATGTCTGCTTTATTGTTTATATCACAAACACACATAAACTGTTCTTGTTTTATCCATGCATTAAGTTACACAAAATTTGATCCTACCTGTGTCTGTCATGTTAGAAGTAGTCAACTGCATGTGTTTCTTGTTATCACACTGTACATAAACTGTTGCAGGACTGTTCTTGTACACTCTGAAATACAAAAACACAATGTTGTTGGTAATGATCAGTGGTTCTTGAGCCAGTGCAGGCTGTGGGTGCAAAGCAGATCTGGAAACTTCATCACAAGGACATCATAAGGTCTGAATGGAAATAAAACTGCATTAGTTGTAAGTGACACACACACACACACACACACACACACACACACACACACACACACACACACACACACACACACACACACACACACACACAGAATAAGCAGAAACAATGGCCCTCTTCCCAAAGGAAACTCAACAACACTACCAAAAAAAAGCCATTCATTTTTTCAAGAAATCAAATTGACACAAAGACTTTTTTTCAACTAGAACGCATCATAATGTCTTATCGTAATACTACCAGTATCACCTGTTACATGATTGACATTATTATGATCTTGTATTACAGCAAAGCACACTAAATACTTTTCAGAAAACAGACATCCATTCCATTTCCCTTTCCCCTTTCTTCCTGGCCCACTTTCAGACTGTGGATCACATCTAGGCACTGAACACTTTGTGCATAAAAACACACAGGGCGAAAAAGCTCATCAGCCTATGATCTCATGAAACAGCTCAAGATTTCAGGTGAGAAGAGGACCAGAACCCTGAAGGCAATGTCAGAGACAGCTGAAAAGAGTTTCAGCTGGTTCAGGTCAAGGAGAAATGGAAGTGATCTTCATTAGGATTAAATTTCCCAACTTTGAACAGGTGTCCGGTTAGCAGTGGGGCAAGACATCTGTCTGAAAAGGCAAGTCTTGAATGCCTACCCATCCAAATGTTGTGGGTTCTAATCTCGGCAGCGCCACAAAAAAAAAAAAAAAGAAAGTTGGCAGTTCAAGGGCATCTAGAAGTCATAACCTGGATGTGGCCTGGTTCCCTTAGAGCGTAAGGAGTTCAGGGCTGAAACACCTGTCTGAGGGGGGTTTCTTCTCTGAAGACATCTGCTGTCAAGCTCTCCCTAGAGTTTCTTCTCTAACTGAACACTTTGTGCATAAATACACAGGGTAAAAATTCATATTTAAACCCTCTCAGCAGGATTCAGTTTTTTTTTTTTTTTTTTCAAAGCAAGCTCAATACTCCAGAGGAAGGCTTCTTGTTGCTAACAATAAATGATCCTACGATTACTTGGTTCATTTCTTGGGAAAAGATTGTGACTGATTTCGTTAGAAAACAAAAACAAACACAAAGACTAAAAAACACACACAAATGGAAAGAAAAAGATTTCATCTTATGTCTTATGCCTATCAGCATGGAAATTTTCAAGATTTTGCACACTTTTTTTCTGTGTGTGTGTTTTAAAAAAAAAATACAGAAACAACTTATGATGCATTCATTTGTTGTTCATAAATTGTGTGTGTGTGTGTGTGTGTGTGTGTGTGTGTGTGCGCGCACGCGAGTGTGTGTGCATGTGTGTGCATGCATGCATGTGTGCGTGTGAGAGAGAGAGAGAGAGAGAGAGAGAGAGAGAGAGAGAGAGAGAGAGAGAGAGAGAGAGAGAGAGAGAGAAGAGCATTATACCTGTCATAATTCCCATCAAGAATAACAGCTTCTCTGTCTTCCACAAATTCATTGGAGTCTCTCACCTGTTAGTGGAGAAAGAAAAATTAAATCAAGCTATGAATGACAGAAAAAACACTTGAAGTAACAGCTTTGATACTCCATTTTACAGCTGTGATGTCCTACACAAAATGGTGTTCACCAACATTGTATGTTTCCATTTATCAATTTTTGAAAATAAAGAAAAAAGGGACAATACAGTATGAACCATGCAAATGGCTGGTACATCTTTAAGATGCTTTGGGTAAACAATTTCCCCTACCCTTCTATCAATGATAGCATGACAGCTGCTCTTCTGCAAGAAACCATAAACAGAGTCCTATTCACAGCATACATGTTACAAGAGAAGAAAAAAAAGACCAACAAAATAAAAGACCTGTTCCTCATCAAACTTTGTAGTAACACATTTCTACAGCAAAGCAACAAAAAAAGCAAAAATAAAACACAATAAACATATAATCCCATAAACACACACACACACACACACACACACACACACACACACTCACACTCACACATTAACACATTCACACGCACACACACTCTTACATAAAAACCATATTTACAAAGAAAAAAAAAAGAAAGTTTCAAGGAACAGTTTTATACCAATATATTAGTGAAGTCACCAGTTTTACTCCAATGAAAACATGTGTATGTGCACAGATTTGAAGCTGTTGGAAACAAACCAAAGTTTATAAGGCTTGTGAGGCTGATGTCACTCTTTCTATGTTCTTATACAGACCAGATTCATCTCATTCATTTCCCTTGTGTACATAGTCTCTCATTATTCTGATTTATTCTCAGTTTATTTGAATGCCACTTACAAACATGCACACTTCACATGCATCAGCATGCAAAAAAAAAAACACACTAACAGATGTTCATAAACATTACACAATTGCATGAAAACAAAACAGTTTACATAGGCATTGAGGAAGACTATTTCTCAAATAGATTCTCAAGCATGCCCCCTCATCCCCCCCCCTCCAAACACCACACACACA
>JADBJO010000283.1:685243-702743 GCA_016801955.1 Conus betulinus
CAAAAAAAAAAAAAAAAGCTTATTTTTCTGGCAAACTTGAAAAACAGTTTTCCTTCAAAATGTTCAAATTCCCATCAGACACAAAGAAAGCAATCAGCAACAGCAGCCTACCAGCTCTAGATCAACAGACTATATATAATGACTGCTTTATTTTTTCATCAAATGCTCATTCAACTATCTGTTAGTTTTTAACCACTTATGATTCAACAAATGAATGTTGAAAAAGGCAAAGCTCAGACTGGAATGCAGGACAGATTATATTCATAAATTGGTAAAAGATTCACCGGCAGCATATTTTTTTTCCATAATTCAGATGGGAAACCTGGGACAAAACGAAAGAAAAAAAAGAGGCACAAAAAGTCAATAGCTGTATCTGAGTAAGCACACAATATTTCTTGGATGCATTCAATGATAAGCATGGGAGCTTTTCATTTTCACTTAATTCTAATAATCTAAATAAAAGAATGACAGCCGTTACATCCAAATATAATGCATTACAAGCAAGACCAATCATAACATACAAACCTGTGTTGTGTATGACCATCTTTGAAGCTAGTGAAGTTTCAGATAACGTCAGTGTGTAGACCACTATGAACCTGATCCAAAATAAACAATGCACACGTCATGATAGTATTAAACTGAAGTGAAAATTTGTTTCCTGTCACAATTTCCAGCTGGGCTGAAAAAGCCTCCACCCACTGCTCTTTCCTATGTTATGATGATTTCAGAAAAGTAATGAATATATCACAAATTTTCATATTTTAGACTGGGTGTCCTTGCTCTTTTTCTCTGTTTATATGTCCAAAGAAATACCTTATTCCTACATGGCATGAATTATCATCTTAATAAACTCTATTAAAAAAAAAAAAAATTTGATAAAATGCAAGGGAACTAACCAAGCCTTCGGTTTCACACTAAAGCAACATGAGTAGTCGCCCTTGTCAAATGTTCCGTCCTTTTTGTTGTTGGTTAAATCAGCTTTCCCCCCTCCTTAGGACTATGAACATACCTTTCCATTGCTCTCACACTTTAACTGTTAAAACCACCATCCCATCCTTCTTTCAAATATCATATTGACAAAAAAACAGGAACATACTCACAACAAAGTTTCATAACTTACACTTGGTGTTACAGAGACTTTCATTTATTCAAACCTACTTTCCTCAGTTCTCTCTATTAAACTGAACAGTAGTGGGCTTCTTTGTTTTTGATTGCGCTGCAGTTATTCATAATAAAAAGCACAGTGCAATACAGCACTGTTTCCTCATAGACTGTCGTACACTATACCATTCTGCTCACTACTGCTTTACACTGAACCTTAATAATTCTGCATTGAACCATTAAAAACTGCACACCTCTGGTTCACGGCAATGAACTGTACCTGTAAGTACAGACCTACAAGTACAAACAGATCTATTTCATCATACTGCACTGTCATACCAATTTCTTTCTTTTCTTGTTTTCTCAAACAATCATATCAATACGATCACCAGCAACATGTATTAGCAAAACAACGAAAGCATATGAACGAAAACAGAAACCATTTTCCTGAAAAAACACCAGTCAGCATAGTTTACACTACTCTCTCATCCATTCAGCGTACCTGTGGTCCCACATCTTGCGTGTTTCATCATCATCTTCCAGCTGGAAGGAAGCTTCTACATCACCGTTATCCTAAGATGATACAAATAAATACAAATAATGATAAAAATAAAAAAAACATATAAACATACCAAACAACGTTTTGAGAAAATGTCACAGGAACATTTGCATACATGTATGGGCATCTGACCCGCAAATAAACCATGAAACAACACACACACACACACACACACACACACACACACACACACACACACACACACACACAAACGAAAGAAACTTAACTTTGTTATGTTGTTCAAATACATTTCATGTTTCCAAAGTTAACTGAAAATTGGTTTCAAGACAAAACAATATATCAACACACACACACACAGAAGAAGATGAAGCAGCATAACTTTAGATTATACTTGAACACATTTTACGTCTTCAACTTTGAAAAAAAATTCATTTCAGATCTATTTCGTTTTGATGCATCAGTCCCCAAAATGAATAATATAGTACAGATGCACACACTAACAAGAAATAAACACAACTCTGATTCTTGTTTAATAAATTTCATGTTTCCAAAAGTTCAGAGAAAATAAGTTTCCACAAATAATTTTCAAAAGCTTTACAGGCTTGAAGATTTGGTATTTTGTTTTCCTAATAAAATATATGCACTCTTAATGTCTTCACAGCATTCTAATATATACTACATTTGGCACTGTGTAAAACATAGTGAAAACATCACACAAATCTCTGCCATAAAGTCACTTACAAAAAGAACTGTTGTCGCAGCATAACATTTTAAGCTCAGTTTCTTATATGATTGTTCTCCTGGTTATTTGGCCATAAAGCATTTGCATTATCATGTATTAGAATCCTGCAGTATCAAAATTTTAGGACGTAAACAATTACATTTGAAAAGAACATTTTTTTTCACAATTTGTGCTGAACTTGTTCTTTCGGACTGTGCCACCATTCAATGTATGTGTCATTACACTATTTCTATTGTACTTCACTAAATCAGATAATATGGGAAACAGATGGCTGTTTTTGTTTTCAATTTGAGACTTAATTTTGTTTGAATTTTTTTCAAAAAGACACTTCTAGATTTGACTCTGACACACTTACAACATAAGGATGCCTATTCTTACAGGCTGATTTTTTTTTAAAATCAACAAGTGCATTTTTTGTTGAAATGAAGATCAAAATAAATATAAAGCATCACAATTAAACTTAGTTTTGTCTCGTATTGTACAATGACTGTGTGTTTATTTGGACGTTGTGTGCAATATACATACACACACTCGCCAAATTTTCAACTGCATTTCACATCTGAATTTATGAAAATTGTGCATTTGCTATAGCCTAGAAATACCTGTGATATATAAAAGTTTAAATGTCAGTGCACCACCAATGATTGTAATGTGCTTAATTCATAACTTTGGCAAAATGCAGCTTTTCCTGCACACATGAACTTCAATCCAGTGGAAACTACACAGGCTGTTAACTTGACCGTTTACTAATATGCAGGTTTTTTTTTTTTCCTGTAGAGTGAAAATAGTGCATTTTTTTTCTTTGATAGTGTTGAGCTAAGACAGATCACACGCT
Source organism: Conus betulinus (assembly GCA_016801955.1). NCBI lineage: Eukaryota > Metazoa > Mollusca > Gastropoda > Neogastropoda > Conidae > Conus > Conus betulinus. Next base: position 688,442 of record JADBJO010000283.1, read on the forward strand.
GCTCTTTCCACAAACAAGAAGGCAAAATAAATGCAATTCTCATTTTGACAGCCACAGAATTTGAAATGTGGGTGAAATATTTGACATTAAATAGTTAGCCTGTTAAAGAGAACATAATTTTGATGGTAAAATCGTCAAATTCATCCCTTTGCATTTGCTCATAAAATCATGTACAGACTGTATGTTTTGGTGTAGAAATAAAATGCTAGGTCACATAATGATAACAGATCTAGTTTTAGTGTGTTACCATTGTGATAAAAACATGTAAAACAATCACATTCTGCACTTCTGACTGAAAATATCCTGCAAATCCAACACCTTTTCTGAGCCATGGGCATACATTTTTAAAATCATGTCTACATATGTAAAAGCATGTGAATGCATTCTGCCTCAATGAATCCACTGTAATTAACTGATCATTTCAAAGCTGCACACATGTGCTTTACATTCGAAGCCCATATAAAAGACAGCACTTCCAAGGAAAGTATAAATCAGCTTCAATTTGTTCATACGTCTCATAATAACCTTTACCTCTTTTGTTGGAGCTTTCTTCAAAGTCCATCTCTTGATCCTTGCAAACCCATGCTGAGGCCCCATGACCATGGTCCAAAGTTGGCTGAAACAAACATGTTTATGTCTAAACAGTAAATGAAAAAGCCACAATGAGGAGATATGTCACTGTAGTAGCAGTGACAACTCTGGTCACACTATGTACACTATCACAACTTGACTGACCACAGCTCATTACTGACTGGTAGTCTGAACTCACCTATGCGGCCACAGGACTATCACAATGAAGTTATCCATCTGATTTTCAAATTGAGAAAGCAACAATATGTCTTACTCTAGCTTCTGCATTGGTTGACGTTTTCACAATGCATTGAATACAAAGCATGTTGTCTCAAAACGACTGATAGTTCTGTCCCCATACATCTCTCTAATTAACTGAGTGTGTGTACACCTTCATGCTCACAAATACCACCAATTAACAAATAATACTCCTGGATTCTACTGTCTCAGTAACAATTAAATGAGAGACAATCATATAAACACTAATGATCATTTAAATAAAGTGGGTCTAGATAATCAATCAAATGTCTGCATAAAAATTTCCCATTATTTGAACTATCTTTAACTATTCCAACTGTTTATTTTAATATGACAGACTGTCTATGATAGTACTTTTAACACAACACTTTAACAGACAAAAATATTATATAAAAAAGTAACAACATCATAAAGTTAGAAATGTAATTCAATTCTGCTACGATACAAATGCAAATAAAATAGACAGTTTATAAAAGCTGCAACAGTATGAAGATGATACTGTTTCAGTTACAAAATTGAATGTCAAACACTCACGAAAAACAAGTGGTATTCCTCCACGAATGGCTTTTTTATTGTCAAAGACACTTTTGGAGCTGTAACAGAACAACAAAATATCGGACTGTCAGAGATTAAATAATACCCCTGCCACCCACACCACTCTCCCTCCCCCCCAATCCCACAATCCACACAGTGCACACACACACAAAACACACACACACACACACACACACACACACACACACACACTTCCCCTGTAGGATGGTGAAATGATTATTTAAAGAGGTCTTTCACAACTCCACCTTGTCAAAAAGATTTTTGTATCTGCAGTGATATGCCTGTATTGGTTGTGGCATTTTACCAACAGTATTAATTGCTATAATCAAAGAATTCCATTTATTATGATTGTGAGATCATAACAGATGAATGTAAGAACCCACTAATTCAAGCCCCATAGGAGCTATTTGGTGTCTCTTGTAAAGTCTATAAATCTGTACATAGACAAAGAAAAGTTTATCATCCACTGACCAAATATCTCAAGGAACTTAAAAGATCAGCTTCAAAGAGATTGAACTGGTGGCTTACAGCCCAACTCTAAAGTACACCTGTCTATTATGGGACCCATACACCCAATAGCACATTAACCAGATCAAAATCATCCAGCCTCAAGCAACACCTTTCCACACATACCAGTACCGGACAACATTGAGTGCCTATGTTATGATATAACTCTGAAGTGGACTTCATCCCAGGACTGAAGGAAGACCACTTGTTGGCCATGCTCTATAATAACACACAAAATATACAATGACATCAGTGCTACTGAAGATCTGAACAGCAGTCTGAATCCAACATCACCATGAGAATACCAAAGATATAATCAGCAGTTCGTCCAGCCATCCTGCAGAACCTAGCACCAGCAGCAGCAGACACACTTTGCTCTTCTTCCAACCCACTTCGCAGAACCCAGCATCAGCACCTTCAGTGTCTTGAGGCCAAGACCATTGATACTTTTCTGTTCAGGGCCTTCAAGGTAAGTTGACTGAGACTATCCCTTTTTTCTGCAAACTTCCCAGTAAGTAACATCACTGTCAATACCATAATTTAGGTCACTTTTGAGGCAGAAGAACACGATCTTAGCAGAGAACTGAAACAGACTTGTACTGACAAACCTGAGAAATAACTGCTCATTTCCTTGGCAGAGATCCAACTAAGGACAGTGGGCACCTGGAACAAACATATGACACTGATTACTGATTTGTTTGTTACTAGTATTATATTATTCAGCATGTGTGTTGCAATGTCATATGTATTATTGCAATCAATATAAGGATGTGTGTCTTCAGAGACACAGAGAGAGAGAGAGAGAGAGAGAGAGAGAGAGACAGACAGACAGACAGACAGACAGACAGAGAGAGAGGAGACTGAGTAAGACAGACAGACAGAGACACAGAGAGAGTGTCTGCCTGCATGAATGTTTGTGAGTGTGCATGTGAGTGTGAATGTGCATGTATCTCAATTTGAGAAATTAATTTGTGGTCACACACATTCACAGCAAAAATAAACAATAATTTAGTCACATTACCCATTTTCTCACATATGACATACATTCATATAAAGGAATTTGGATTTCAATTAAACATCTCCTCGGTTCATAAAATCAATGGACAGGGGAATAAAACTTTGTTTAAATCTGACACTTCTGCATTTGACCGATCGATATCTTCGTCCTGACTGAAGAAGGTCATACTGATTTGCAAGAACGTGGGTCTGGTCACACGCAATCTTCTTCGCTTTACAAACAACACGGCACCTGTACAGCTCACTCAGACTTTTTTGTCTCTCACCAAACGATTTTTCCTCCCACGTTCACCACTTTTCTCGAGCACATTTCTACTCTTCACTCTTGAGTGTATGTCTACATACACACACACACACACACACACACACACACACACACACACAGGTGTGCACATTAACCATATACTTTCTCATGCTGGTGCCATGACTCACCTAAAACTGAGTCACATCTTCTGTTGTAATGTTGTATGGTTAATGTAGCCTACTAATCAATGAAAAAAAAGAATGCTTGAAAACATTTGTAAGTTCCTCATCCTGCTCCAGGGATGTGGAAGAGACCTAACATCAAACAGCTCACATTTCATCTTCATCCTTTCGATTGCTGCAATCAAAAGTATGTGCTGATTATGCAGCAAAAGGAGCAGCAAATAAGAAAATAACAAACAAGCAGGGTAACTCTTGACCCTTGATGAAGTAAATACATGCCGCTGTCTCCAAACGAATGCTGCTTACGACACCAAATTGCCTAGCAGATACGACAGCACTGAGCACATAGACAACAAGGAAATAAAAACAAGGAAAGGAAAAAAAAAAAAAATAATGGTGAGTAATGGTGAGAAAGCTACTAAAAAGATTGTGCTACTAACATGCATATGCACACAACTACTTTTTGGTTATTACCTAAACTAACTCATCTTGGCACATCATCACCCTTGAGAGTCTACTCTGAATAGTATGGCCCGCCTTGCTACCTTTCAATGATGATGAAAGGAAGGCTATTACTGCTTTGCAGAGACTATGCCATCAGTGTTTGAACTATTGTGGTAATAGCTGGCAACAAAAGTGGCTTTGCATTTAACATCAATTATGTATATATTTTGTTCAGCACAGGGATCCCAGGCAGTGCTGACACCAGTATAATATTTTTTTTTTTTTTTTTTAAAGCAGCTTCCTTCACATGGCTGGTATTATATTATTGATCTTATGGTTGTACCACGGGTCTCATATTTATTACTATTGTTTTTGGTACAGATCCTGCTTTCAATGTTGTTCCCAAATGAGATCTTGTATGATCATGATGCCATGATAGTTGGCAATGATGACAGATCTGCCAAAGTATGTGATTCTGCCAGCATTGCAAAAATACCCTGTACGCACCCCTGTCTACAACCCCCCAGGTCTTTGACAATGTGTTGTTCAAGAATGCAAACAATTTTGCATGTAGTACACAGCATAAACATGTACAAACACTTCATTTGGAGCGTGTATTAGACTTGTGGAGCTGAGACTCTACTTTCGCTTTTACAACCTGCATGAACTTGGAGCAAGCTGTGCGAGACTGTGCCTCTAACTCTAAGCGGGTGTTTAATTTGTGTTTATGCTGGTCATTTATCTCACTACACTTACCATGCAAATGTACTACGACACGCGTTCCTTGTCCCTTTTCCAACACAACAACATCTTGTGTCGGTAACTGATTTATCACATCTGTGACTCTCGATTGCTGAACATCCATGACGATCGAGCAGACGACGCTTTCAACTGGGAAAAAATCAAGTTTTCGTGTTCAGTACCAAATCGTGCTGAGCTAAGTCAGCAATATTTTATGGTGTTGCCTTGACCCTTTAGTTTAAAACATCAACGACGTCAACGCTGGCTCCTGAGGTAAGTTAGGCGTATCAGGAAATCTGCAATGTCACAATGAATCGTCTGCGTGGTCAGGCTGAAGGTTGAGAGCCTCGATTTGGTCACTCTCGCCGGTGTTTTGTGTAAGTTTTTGCCCCCCCCCCCCCCCCCCCCCCTCCTCATCGGAAGATTTAGGTGTTTTTTTTTTTCTTGCTATCCGGATAAAAGGTCGGTTTAATTAAAACAGATCAGGTCAACCACCATTCTTGAAATGAACAACTACATATCCTCCTTCCTTACAAGTACATAGGCCTACCCTTGCTTCCTATCCTTCGAATGCAGCTGTTGACAAGACTCTGCTTAGTGCCATCTCCATTGACACCGATGGCCTGAGGCAGATACCGAAAAAATAAGACAAATAATAAGACATCTAACTTCAACAGATTAGGGCCTATAATCCACTTCTAACCTGAAATCATGATCTTAACAAGGGTTGCAAAAGGGACTGCTTGATGAGAATGACTGGTTTTTGTTTAAAAAAATCTATCTATCTATCTATCTATCTATCTATCTATCTATCTATCTCTGTGTGTGTGTGTGTGTGTGTGTGTGTGTGTGTGTGTGTGTGTGTGTGTGTGCGCGCGCGCGCGCGCGTGTGTATGTGTGCATGCGTGTGCACGCGAAGGTGAGTGTGTGCGTGCATGCGTGCGTGCGTGCGTGCGTGCGCGCGCGTGTGTGTGTGTGTGTGTGCGCGCGCGCGCGTGTGTGTGTGTGTACGGAGAGAAGAGAGAGGGAGAAAGAGCGAGATTCGGATTCGGATGATTTATTCATGTAGGCCTTAGCCCCATATGAGGCGGTGAGTGAGCATAATACATGAATTGAGATAAATACTCATGATTGTCAAACATTCCAAACATAAATAATTTAGAACATCAAGAAGTAGCTGTTTTCTCTAAATCTACATGCCCTATACAAAAACAATGAGAAATCTCGAACAACCTCTGCTGAGGTTGACGACATCAGTATACTCAATTTAAATAGAGAAGGCTGTCTATAAAATTTTGGCTGACTGCATTCAGTTCTTAGGCCTATGTTCTTTAGGGCTGGACAGCAAAGAACAAAATGGAAGGAGAGAGAGAGAGAGAGAGAAGAGAGAGAGAGAGAGAGAGAGAGAGAGAGAGAGAGAGAGAGACAGACAGACAGACAGACAGACAGACAGACAGACAGAGGCAGAGGCAGAGAGACAGAGATGAACTGCGCGCGCACATGCGTGTGTGTGTGTGAGAGAGAGGGGAGAGGAGGAATGGTGGAGACGGCATAGGAGGGGGGGGGGGGGGGGGGGGGGGAAGGGGGGTTGTTGAGATGAGTTGAGGGGAAAGGGCGAGGGGAGGGGTGAAGCGAGCCATTAAGTTTACTGAAACATGTTCATACATATCACCTTGACTTATGATCTTGACTGAGGTGCTTAATTGATGATTGGACAATAAAACATTGTTACTGTCAATGTCTTTATCTATCCTCGCTCGTTCGCTTGCTCGTTCTCATAGCTTCAGCTATACATTTCGACCACTACTTTAAGAGTAAACTACAGTGCATTTAAACCAATTTTAACATATAGCAGTAACCGAAAACAACCAGGAAGTGCAATTATAGCATCTTAAATGCAATCAAACCAACTAGTAAAAGAGGGTAGGAGTGATACCTCATGGACAAATGTAGATAAAGTCGAAACAAAAAGAAGAATCTCGCGACACAAATACATACATGCACACAAACCGTGCGCACACAGACACAGACACAGACACAGATATACCTACGTACATACATACAGACAGACAGACACACACACACACACAAACACACACACACACACACACACACACACACACACACACACACACACACACACACACACACACACACACTGCAACTGAATTGAAATAGTTTAAAATCATCAGTTAAGGTTATTTGAAAAAGATGCGACCGGGACATTCGACGTACTGATCATTGAAAGTATACATCCTCTTGATGTACATGACGGATTCTTTAGCTGTCAAATATGAACGTGTCATCTTCATTAACATAATGACTTTCCTTGTCATGTTCTCACAATGTACACGTCATCATAATGAACATGACCAGCACTTCAGTTTGTTGTCATGATCGTATACAGTACACGTCATCCTAACGAACCTGACCAACTCTTTTGTCGTCATGATCATATTCAGTGCGTATCAGCCAAACGAACATGACCAGTGCCTAGTTATTGCCATGCAAATATACAGTAGACATAATTCTACTGAACATGATTGGCACCTTTGTCTTCATGATCATATTAGTACATAATGAGCATGACAGGCTCATGATAATACACATTTCAGGTCATGCTAAGCAGCACTTTCATCGTCATGATCATATACAGTTCACGTACTCATAATGAACATGACCAGAACCCTGTTGTCGTGTTTACATAGCCAATGCGTCGTTCTAATCAACCTCACTTGTATTTCGTCATCATGATCAAGTATGGTACACGCCATGTGTCACACATACACACACACACACACACACACACACACACGCGCGCGCGCGCGCGCGCGCGCGCGCGCGCGCGCGCACGCACGCACGCACGCACGCACGCACTGACTGACTGACTGAAACCATTTACTGTCAGATTAATATAGTGTTGTACTGACACCCACGCACACACACCCACGCACACACCGCCACCACCACCACCACCACCACCACTACCACCACCAACAAAACAGGAAAGAAGATAGGTGGAGGATAGGACATATGTGGGGCTGGTGGTACTGGGGTGTAACACATTTCAAACCTGGTTAGTATTGGTTTTTACCAGTTTTGCATTTCGTAGTGACTCCATCATTCTCGCAGTGTAGACAGATGAAGAGAGCAGCCAGCTTGACAGACACCGTTTGTAGAGCTTAGTGCCAGCTGGACGAAAGAAAGCCAGGTATGAAAGACAGGAGGACAACCTCAAGGAGCTCATAGAGGGCCACCAATAGACATCAACAGATGGAGAGAGAGACCCTGTCGGAAAATCCTCAATGGTGCCCCAAAAGCAGCATCGGGGTTCACAACGTAGGTGATAATGTTGACAGTATTTTCATCACCGTAGGAGGAAAAGTCACCAATCCTGTGGCGTTTCAATGATACTAGTGAAAGGTAGTACAGGAAAATACAGGAAAGAAGCTTAACGTTTCTAAATGGATTTTGAAGTTTAGAAATCTTTGGGTTTGCCTAGTGACTGTCACAGTACTGAGGGTGTGTATAGTCAGTAAATGATTTAACTTAATGAAGTATTTGTAGTCTTGGAACCCAGCATCATCCAATACTGAATAAGTAATATTGATAATGGCTCTGAGGGCAGCTTCGTGTAACGCCATATTCAGAAAAATGAAACGGCGTATGGTGCTCTACAATCACGGAAAATATCAAAGAAAAAAATGTCTATATAGATACACACGTAAACAAATGTAGTTTTAAGTAATCATGTAAGATGTTAATTGATGTAAACACATAGGGTTTATACAGGTAGCATGGACAGCAAAGCTGCAAAATGTTAGTGGGAATAGCCTACTTTAGGAGTCCGCTGTTAGTAAGTAACCAATATGTATGTGATAAGACCTGTTAACGATCTTTCTTTTGATTGCTAATCCACTGTTCTTTTCTTTTTTCTTCTGAAGAAATCAGTTATTTCATTGTGCTTGGCATATATATATATATATATAACTTTTTGATTTTAACATGCCGGCACACATGGGAATGGTGACTGAAATTCTCTTCCTCTTAGCTCTTTCTTGGAGCAGTGAAGAACAGGGACACACTGACAGATAACAAGACTTGCCCCACCCTTAGCCGTCTTCCTTCCCCAGACAGTCCATGGCCTCTGTTCCTGAGCATCGCACGCAGATAGATGTAGGTCTCGTCACGTGCACCAATCGGATTTGCACACGTGCGAATGTTTTTCCTTACTGCCTGATTGACATTGCACTGCTAAGACAGGTGTCCAGGAAAAGGAGGGGGGGAAAGAAATTCCACTGCGGTGTTAAGTTCTGTGTGTTGTTATCTTTCCGCTTTGTGTCGCAGTGCTAGTTTTTCTGCTAGAAAAGAAGACAATATCTGTCTGTCTGTCTGTCTGTCTGTCTCTGTGTGTGTGTATGTGTGTGTGTGTGTGTGTGTGTGTGTGTGTGTGTGTGTGTGTGTGTGTGTGTGTGTGTGTGTGTGTGCGCGTGCGTGCGCGCGCGTTAAGGCGGAAATAGGATCCGTTCCATTGACCATCAAAACTGAGAACTAACTCAAATTTTACACGTTGATAACTGTCTACGGGGTAAAAACACACTCATTGAATACGAAAGCTATATAGTAATATAAACGCTCACATTTAATATTTTCCAGGTCCTAAAAACACACACACACACACACACACACACACACACACACACACACACACACACACACAAAACAAAACAAAAAAACGTACGTGGGAAGTAAGTTTTTTCAGCCTGTAGGCCTACCTACTATTAATTACCCTGGTGATATTGATGAAAATGTTTTCATATCATGAACTGACTCACAGGACGAATTCAAGATTTGATGGTGGTCTCATCTCCCCTGAATGTCTTTTAGCTTTTTTTTTTTTTTTTTTTTCCTGCTTCTCTACTTTAGCGTGAGTTTATCATAACCCTGCCAACCACACAGAACTTCTTGAAATCTCCTTCTGCATCTCCTCACCCAGGGAAGACAGATTATATTTCAGGCGAATTATTTCACTGATTTGATGACATTTCATTTTCGCAGCAGAAACTAAAAAAGAAATAGGATGCATTATCCTCAGTCTACTTCCCTCTATGCTGATGAGCGACCCAGCACCCATCAGTCCTTGTCCCATTCCCTCTGTCTCAAGAACATTCCACAGGTGAGGCTGAAGGGAATTCACCTCCGACAATCCTTGTCTGAATTGGGAGGGGCAATGAGAAAAAGCTGGGACTCTGTCCTAGATTAAAGTCAGTTCTCCCAAGGGGCGGTCCGCGGGTTGAAAGCGATATGTCTTGGTTAATGAAGATCTCAGCACGTGCAGCAATCTGATTTGTGTGCGTGCACAGTTTCTTTCTCCTCGCTGATTGCTTTTGGGGGCTGACGCGGACGACAGGTGTCTAAGAGACTCAAGACTCAAGACTCAAGATATTTTATTCATATTAGGCCTATATAAATGTGTTCATGTACCTTTCAAGAAGTCACAACATCTCTCATTTTGAATCCTTTATACAAAAACAAAGAAAGACTACGCACATCTTCAGGTTTGGTCGATGACATTAGCAAACTCAGTTTAAACAGTGAAGGATGTCTATAATATTTAGGCTTAATTAAAGTTTCGCGTATATGTTTAAGAGCTGGGCAACAAGAACAAAATGCACCTCACTTTCTTCGCTTTCAGTACATAAGGGGCAGATTAAATCGTTGAACACAGACGTTTTGTGTCGGAAGCGATGTAATGCCAGCTCAGAAATCCCGAGCCTAAATCTAGTCGTAATATATTTTAAGTGTCTATCGATATCTAAATGTAAGTAAGGTTTTAAAAACTGTGGTCACTGCAAAAAGCTCTATACAAGTTGAATCTATCACTAGTTTGAATATGATCGGACCAAGTCTGCCACCTACAATCAATCATCCTTTGCTTGAAACAACATATGAAATCATGAACATTTCCAACGCCTTGATTTGCCCAAACGAATCCAAATCCATATTTAAACAAACATAAGCGTACATTTGTTACCCAATTTTTCTTACCTTTTGCATCAAGGTCAAATAACATGTCATAAGCTTTGCGTGGAATCCTGTGGTTCTCCATTTGTATCAGCTTAAGCCAGTAGCGAATACACATAACAGCAGAAATTATATATATTGGATAGCGATTTTTTTTCACCATAAACAAGGTCATTGGGTGTTCGCCTGTCTACTCCTAAAATTTCTTCAACGCAAAAATATGGACTGATTCACAATGGACAACAGCAATGTCTAGGCCCCATAATTCAGAGCCATACTGCACAACTGGCTGTATCTGAGAATCAAACAATTTCATAAATAAACTAAAAGAGTTGTTATCTAACATGTGTAACCTTTTAAGAAGATAAATCAAAGCATTCTTCGCTCTGCTTGCAAGGTCTTTGCATGCAGCAGTGAAGCTCAAGCGCGTAGAGAAGAAAATTCCTAAATATTTATACGCATTAACTACAGGCATTCTTTCACCGTTATACAACCATTTTTCTCTCACACTCAAATATCCACCCTTCCGAAATACTATGATGTTGCTTTTAGTCATATTAACTTTAAGTTGAAGAGATGCAGCGGCATGTTGTAAGCTGTTCAGTTGTGTTTGCAGACCTGTAACTGTCTCTGCCATCAAAATAACATCGTCAGCCAACAACAGAATAAATAATTCGAATGCATCTAGTGAAAATCGAGCGCCATGTCTTCCTTATTAATTACTTCAACCGCCAGTTCGTTAATGAAAAGAGAAAACAGAACAGGGCTGCAAGCATCTCCTTGCCTTAATCCTGATGTGCAGGCAATGTAATCAGTTAACGTAGAACCACATCGTACTCTGGCCTTGACATCATTGTACATGCTTTTAATACATCTGAATAATTTGCCTTTAATGCCATTTTTTTTAAGAGAATTTGCAAAGAATATTTCGATTTATCGTGTCAAAAGCTTTTTCGAAATCAATAAATGCAACATACAATTTTCGATTATAACAAAACTGTTTCTGTACGAGAGCTAGTAAGAAAACATATGGTCGACTGTTGAGTATCCTCTCTTAAATCCAGCTTGATATCACCTGTGATATTGTGTTCATCCACCCATTCTTGCAGTCTATTGTTTATCACTATACCAAATAATTTACTACTAACATCGCTCAAGGAAATTCCTCTATAATTGTTGGGATCATTGATATCACCCTTCTTGAAAATAGGTTGAATAACAGATTCGAACCAGTTCTCAGGAAACACACTATTATCAAATAGGTTATTAAACAGTTTTTTAGAAGGAAGTATACAACTTGATCATTCGAGTTCTTAAAAAGCTCGGCAATAATGCCATCGGGACCAGCTGCTTTATGGTTTTTTAATTTTCTAAGTGTAGCAATATTTCATCTTTAGAGATCGGACGATTCATATAGCCTTCATTTCAACTTCAGCTGAATACTCATTTACTGTGTTTGTCAGCATCCGTTTCCAGCAAGGCTTTAAAGTGTTGAAACCAGGAGTCGACTGATATATTATTTCTAGGCTGTTTTCTTTTGAAGGACGCGTTATGAACAACGTCCCAAAATTCTTTTGGTTTCCCACTGTCGTTACCAGTTTATCTAGTAAAGCTTTGTTAAATTGTTTTTCCTCTTCCGCTTTAGTAAATTCTTATATTCACGTCTAGCAATTACATATTCATTTTTCATTTCAGCTATTACTTCTGCTTTCTTTTCTAATTTTACTGAACGACGAAATATCTGTAACAATCTTCTAGTGTTTCTTTTACAAAATTTACATTCTACATCAAACCATTTACATGAACTTCCATTGTTGTTAAATGATACGCATGTTTTCATGGATTCAGCACTTTCTCTTATACAATCATTAAAAACTTTAAGAGCAGTATTTACGTTAACATCAATCAAATCAATTGCAAGATCAATTTTTGTGTGTATTTCTTCACTGCACAAAATACTGGTATATATGTAGCTGCACACTTTTCGTCCCATACAAGTTTGTGTATGACAAAATTCTCTTTTTGCAAACAAATATCAGGTGAACATTCCTTGGCAAGAACAACACATGCTGTCACTGGTAAATGGTCGGAATCCATACGGTCAGCTATAGATAATTCACAAGAATCAAACAAAATCATAAAAAGTTCACGTGAAAGTACAAAATAGTCTGTGACACTACTTCCTGAGTCAGATATAAATGTGTGTAGCAACCTTCATAGTCGCCTTTGCACATGCCATTTAAAATGCTCAGATCTAACGCAGTGCACATGTTCAATAATAATTTACCATAGTTGTTCAAAGTACAGTCATTTGAATGTCGAATCATATTATTAGGGCAAATTCTTGAACTGTGGATCAAACGTATTTTGTACAATATAATCTTGAGAAACATTAGCTGTTCTGCTATTCAAATCTCCATTTAAAATAACATACACGTCATTCTGCAACAGAACATCGGTTAAACACTCTTCAAGCATACTAATTCCATTGTCAATATCAAATAAGTGTAAAATGGAGATCCTTCTGGTGGTATATATGTACAAACATACAGAATATCTTTACCTAATCCAAATAACTCTTTACTGATCAAAAACATGCAACAATTAACATGATCCATATCAATACTTTTAATGTACGGGAAAAGATCATTCCTTACTAAACAAACAAGTCCTCCCGATCGTCTACCATGTTTAGTAAATTTAACGGCAGGTTTACAAAATAGTCTGTACCCGATGAATAAGTCCAACTGACAGTCCTCGATAAATGTCTCAACTAAACAAACAAAATCGAAACTGACAAATAAGAAATGAAATCTGAGTCAAATATTTTTGATAGCAATCCGTTTACGTTCCACAACAAGAAAGAAACACGTTTTGGTTTTGCGCTCGGTGTGTGTTGCACGTGCTCACTCACGCTGTCACGACACGGCACGGCCTTGCTGTCCTGAATAACATCGCTGAGTTCAAGCGTGTCACTGACATGACGAACAGGTGAGCTTACAGACGGTGTTGGGTTACATTTGTTACCTCTCGTGTTCTTATCAAAAGGAAAATTAAGTCCAGAAAATGGCCGGCCAAAATCCTATCTGGATTCACGCAAACTGTCCCCCTCGCCAAGGAATACTTCTGACCATCAATTAGTAGGTGGTCAAACACCATCGTGGCCCTCTTCCCATCATTTCTGGCTTTTTTCAGGTGGGGAGACAGTTTGCGTCTTATCTCCCTCACTCGGAAGGAGAAATCTTCTCCTACGAAAATTCTGGTACCCTGCAATTTCTTTTTCACACTGAGAATGTGCACTTTGTCTTTATAAAATGTGCATCTGCGATCAACGGGGAATCTGGTTTGTTGTTCAAACGATGGACCCTGTCAAATTGGATGTCACTGCTTATGTCCAGCTTATTAGCAATGACGTCACGTAATTTGGTTGCACATTGTTCATTGGATTCGTTTTGTTCTCTATCTATTCCATAAAATATTAGATTATTCCTTTTGGATCTGCCCTCAAGGTCGTCAGTCTTTCTTTCTAACTGTTCAACTCTAGAGAGCAGATCAGAGTTTTTCTGTAACAAAGTTTGATTTTCTTTTTTCAAATCATCCACTTTTTTTTTTTTCAAGTCCAACATATCATTTTGTATTTCAACATACTGTTCTCTCAGTCCTTTCACACATCGTTCCACTTCATCAAGCTTACTATTTGTTGTTGCGTTCTGAACTTTCATGGACTGCAGTATCTCCACAACATCAGCAAGGGTAGGCT
>JADBJO010000283.1:712743-717743 GCA_016801955.1 Conus betulinus
TTATTGATCCATAATCAATAAGTCGTAGTGGAGATAAAAACGAAGAACAACATTGTCGCTGCTGTCGCCGGGGATCCATCACAGCATTTCCGTGAGTAGTTAACGACTGCCTGGTGGCGCTCATCTTCTCCCTTGTAGCCTCGCACAAGCTGAATTAAAAAAAAAAAATCAGGATTTGACAGAACACTTTGCTTGTACTGGTTACAGGATGTTTAACATGCATGTCTGATCTTTTGTTGCATCTGCTGTGCGGAGGCTACGGCCCACATCATCATTTTAACCGTTCAGTGTTCTCAGAACCACTGCGACTGACAGAAACAATGCTAGAGATGATGGCGCCCCAGAACTTGGTTGGACCTATGTTCAGTTCTCACTGGACCCACTGCCCAAATGGATAGAACGTGTATTGATTGATTGATTGATTGATTGAGAGAGAGAGAGAGAGAGAGAGAGAGAGAGAGAGAGAGAGAGAGAGAGAGAGAGAGAGAGAGAGAGAGAGAGAGAGAGAGAGAGAGAGAGGGAGAGGGGGAGAGTGTGACGCAATTGAACCAAAGTTTGGAGAGTGGTTTCTTCTTCACAACACTCCGACTCCGCTTGGGATTCGCCACCACATGAAAACTATGAACCGATTTTCACTTTGAGTCGTTTAATATGCGGTTATAGCAACATGAGAATCTTTTTCGCATATATCCATGTACACTCACCAGAGAGATGTGCACCGACACTGTCCTGACTGCGAGACTGATCCGAGAAAGTATGCATGGAATGTTGAAAGCAGTTTTTTTACAGGAAGAAACTTGGCAGCGCCTAGTGTTTTTTTTTTTTTTTTTTTTTTTTTTTTTTTTCAGGGTACTGTCCCTTCTTTTGTTGTTGTCGTTTAATCGTTTAAAAATCTGATGCAGCGTCTTAGACACTGAATGGTGATCTGTCAGGATCACGTCTGTTTCTTTTAACAGACTGGTGTCCGCCACAGCCTCTGTACATGTTTTGATGTTTTGGCTGGGCCAAACTTAAATATAGAGTGTTGTCTTACTACCTCTCCAGTGGCTAGCCATAGCATCGTGCTGTGTGCAATGCCAGCCATGGGTCTTGGGAAATTCCAGATATCGCGGCATTGCTGCTGGAATGTTTATCCACATCACATAACATCAGGAGGTGTGTGTGTGCTTCTATTCGATTCGGTTGTGTGTGCAGGTCGAGGTGTAGAGTCAAGGCAACTGAAGCGCACAACGGTGGTTCAAGCGTGGCTAAAACCTATGTGCAGACACTAGGCCGACCACGCCGGTCATAGGACAACAAGAATCTGGCTTTTTGATTACCTGAGAGGGCAGGTCATCCAACAGATCAGTTCACTTGCCCGGAAGTGGTCGGTTACATGTGCGAAGATATGGGACCCAAAAGGTAAATGGTGAAAAAAAAAACCGAGAAGTGATACTGATCCCTGCGCCTTGCACATGTTTAGTCTCACTGATTGGAAGGAGAAAGTCAAGGAGTCTTTTTTTGACTCCTTGCCCTTCCCCTTTTTTTTCAAAACAGAAAATGAGGAAGCAAAATGAAAATACTCAGGTGTACTGACGTTTTAGAAGAATGATGCGCCTGAAGTTTTACATTGACAGAAAATAAGTCGTCAGAAACACAAAGTCTACCATCATGAAGATGATTTGGAAGAGGAAGAGGAAGAGGAGGAGGAGGAGGAGGAGGAGGAGGAAGAGGAGAGGAGGAGGAGGAGGATCAAAAGAAGAATAAAGAACAACAGAAGGAGGAGAGAAGAAGAAAGAGAACAGAGACAGACAAGACAATCAACTGAACAACATTAGAATCACTCTGTTTCCCGTGCTCCCTTAAAGTCTGTAAG
Source organism: Conus betulinus (assembly GCA_016801955.1). Lineage (NCBI taxonomy): Eukaryota > Metazoa > Mollusca > Gastropoda > Neogastropoda > Conidae > Conus > Conus betulinus. Next base: position 714,599 of record JADBJO010000283.1, read on the forward strand.
GAGATTGAATTCGCTACCTACCCCCACCCCCACTCGCTCTCCCCTTCTCTCTTTCCTTCACTCTCTCCCCTCCCAGGAATACACCGGACTAGACTTAAGTGTTCCGTAGATTGTGCTGAACACGGTACAAGTTGTTTCCAAAGAAACTTTTTGCACCACATTTAGAGACCTTGATATAGGGGTACCCTCTCAAACAGGAACGCAGGATGAGAAAGGCTGAAAGCAAACAGCTGATTTAAGTCAACAACAAATCACCTCTTCATAAAAATTGCTCAAAGCTCACTATTAAGTCGGGTTATAGAACTCTTTTCTCTTGTAGGAAAGAAATGGAATTAGAATCAAAACACAATACGCATTTTGCACAGAGTGTCGATCTAAGTAAGCCTATCATACCTCGGATACTACAGGAACCAAAATATGAAAATAATGTCTTCCTCTTTTGTTCAATAAATATTTTCACAATCAATTTTTCGGTACTTTTTTTGTTTCAGAATATCACAGTAGATATCTGTGGTAATTAGAGCCTGATTATTGATGTTGAAAAACATTTTAAATTTTACATTATGTAATTTAACCACTATCGCTAGAACCGTCAAATTGAAATCTAAAAAAAGCTAAAATAGAACCTTAACGCTTAATAGATGATCTTCTCGTTGCACATTTAAAAAACGTATTGTTATTCCTTCCACAATGCTATGTGACGATACCAAATTCAAGAATAGAATTCACGATATCTTTTTATCCTTGATTTTTGGGGACGGAATTATGTTCTTGAAGCAGCTAGAGAAGCACACCCCCGAAAGTGACAGAGGCTAGATCTGAGTACCTGTGCACCCCTGTCCCCCAGCAATAAACTAGACCAGTATCCAGATATTTCTTAATCTATGTTAAGGACGTTAAACTCATTAAAACAGAGTTGGGGTACTCTAGAGTTACAGGCCTTGGTCTAGAAGTCCACTCTTGCATACAGACACAACAAGACATTTATGTTTTACCTATCGGCTAAATCAATTCAGCAGCAAATCGTTAGTTCAGCAAAATGATTCAGACAAAGTACCAGCGTGCTGGTAAATGGTAATGCATTGAAACACAACGAAGCTCATGTTGTTCAGGAGGAGAGGGGGAGGGTAGGGTATGGGCGAGTGTGAAGGGCCAGAGAGTCATGGTAGGAGTCTCCTCTCGGGCTACTCTCCAGTGACACAGAACACTCCGGCGGATATCAGACAGATAAAAACAAAGCTCCACTCTTCACGGTGTACCAGTCTCAACGGACTGTCTCCCTCCTTCCAGACAACTGTTTTCCCCGCGACTCGGCGAAGCAGACGAAGCCAAGAATCAGACGCACGTGAACAAATTGAATCGGTGCACGTGATGAGGCTTCTATTTGCAGTCGCATGGAACTGAGAAAGACACCATGGGCCGCCTGGAGTGAGCTGGTGTCACGCTGGGAGTGTGTTCTAACCCCTCTTTGCTGTTCCATCAGTCAATGACTGTCGCAGGTAAATCCTTTTTTCTCTCCTGCTTATAGGATGATGATGAGGCTGAGATGGCGTGGGCGGGGCAGCTGGAAATGAGATCCATGAAGACGGTCAAAAACAGCCTCAAAGGAAGTTCTACTTTTGCTGTTTCGTATACAATGCATTCGCAAGGATTATGGCATCGTGTGATCATGAAAACTGCTTTGCAAAATTACGCAGAATCAACCGAGCACATGGATCCACATAAATCTTAAGCCTTGACTGTATTTTGTACACAGATTGGCGTGTATATTTTGAGTGTGTTCCACCAGTCTGCTCCCTTTCCTGAAAACTTCTTAATGTTTGGTTTACTGTTCTATCTTCATGACTCTGTTCTTAGCATTATTTTCATACTGCTCTTACTAGGTCTCACACACTTTTCTTTTAGCTGTTTTTCATCTTTGTGACTCTTCAGTGGTATTACGTCCACGCTGATGATTCTGGTTCCCTGACCATAGCATACACTGGATTATCTCGCTGAACTTAAAATGTGGGCATTTTCGTACAACATCACGTATCGGAATTTTCGGCAGACGTCAAAAGTGGGTAATTTCGCTCAACATCAAAGTGGCAATTTTCCTAATACAAATAGAGACATTGTTATAATGACAGAATATTATTATGGGCCTTTTCTCCAAACATCAGATATGGGTATTTCACTCCCAACATCAAAGATGAGCATTCTCGTCCAACATGAAAATATGACATTTTCAGTCAACTTAAACTATGGGCATTTTCGGCCATATTAAAAAATTATTACATGTATGTTCACCCAACATCAAATATATACATTTTTGCCCAGCATTGAATATGGAATTTTTTTTTTTTTTGCTGCTCATCTTAACATACTGTCGTTCTTGTGATATAGTGTAATATTAAATGGCCCATCATCTCCAACACTCATGATATGACTATCTCCATTTTCAATATCACCTTCAACAGGGATGGTGGCACCTCTAAAGGGAACTAACTTTGCTTTCCCGTTTTCGTGCTTCCATGGAAAGCTCTGAGAACTCCGGTACAGAAGACAAGGGATAAATCTAAAAGCTTTTTGAAAAGTATGCCGGAAGACTGTTATTCAGATCGAAGTTCCACCACCGCGCAGGATCCCTGCGGGCATGGACTCTGATTCCTGACGTGCATTTCATGCATCCAGGCCCTGAGCTGTAAATGGGATGAAAGGCAGGCTTGTCACGTGATGAGGACATTGACCAACCACGAGAAGGCTCAGTCAATAGGAAGGATATATCTGGGTCTTCAAATATTTCAGTATCATGAATTCATTCCATAATTTCAAATTGATGAAATCTCTGTGTTGTAGGGAAATAAACGCAACCTCCTACAGCCCCCCTTCCTTTTTCCCCCAGGCACGAGAGAGAGAGAGAGAGAGAGAGAGAGAGAGAGAGAGAGAGAGAGAGAGAGAGAGAGAGAGAGAGAGATGGTTGGGTGGGACTATATTTCATTTCTTCTTACGTTGATCACTATTTCACAATATCTTCAGCATAGTTATTTACTTGGCTGACCTGGAATTCTTTGGTTTGGAAGTGTAAAATATAGAATGACTTCACTCTACAATGGTACCACTAAAAGGCCATGACTGTAATTCTAACAGATTGTTGCAAAATTAG
>JADBJO010000283.1:722743-727743 GCA_016801955.1 Conus betulinus
TCACTTTTTTAGATTGCTTATCTGAACTGTGCATTTTTCTTTGTTGCACTGTAGCACTGCCTATTTTTTTTTTTTTTTTCTAATTTATAAGCTTACTTTTAATAGCAGGCCTGTATAACTATGAGAGAGAGAGAGAGAGAGAGAGAGAGAGAGAGAGAGAGAGAGAGAGAGAGAGAGAGCTCAACACAAAAAGAAATAGATCACAATGTCAGTCAGTCCCGAACAAGGAGAACACTCTCTCTCTCTCTCTCTCTCTCTCTCTCTCTCTCTCTCTCTGCCACTCATAGAACCTGTTCTCCTTGCCCGTCCCCTAAGTAATTAGACATGACCAACAAGCAGTCGAAGGCATATAGTGCACGTGACCAAATGCCTCACTTTTGACACAAGCACTTCAGAGAGAAGTTGGTGTTGGCTGTCTAGTGTGAAATGAAGGAAGAGTGTTCCAACTTTCCTTTGCTGTGCAGCTAAACAGTGGCTGTTAGTGGTAACTTCACTTTAGCCCCTGGCTATAGAACGTTCTGGAGACAGTCGTAATGGGGCGAGGGACAATATAGAGTATCCTTCAACATGCAGGAAAAAGGAGAATCAAGATGGTTCGTCTTTTCTATTTAGCATTGTAATTTTTCTTTTGGGTGACATAACACAGAATCAAAATCAGCCGGCTACATGAAGAAATTACCACAATCCACAATGGTTTCTAGCATTTGGCCATAAAAATGGCAATTGCCACATGCCTTCACTACTGCCTGCACCTCCTCGAACCCCCCCCCCCCCCCCCCCCCCCCCCCCTCTCCAGTTAAACGAAAATGTAGAAAGAAAAAGACATCAGAACGTCAAAACAAATATATTATTTAAAAAAACTGTGGTCGATAAACTTGAGTTGAACGTGGATGAAGGAAATCGTTTTGATAAACCTTGTTTTTCAGAATCAAAGGAATAACACAAAGATTTTTTGCCGGTAAAAATAATGACCAAGGAGCAGCAGCCTTTTGATGTCACAGACTTCGTTACAACTGATTCTAAACTGTATGTGCAACAAGATCAGTTGTGTTTTGCTTTGTACCGCACAAACGAAATGGTCTTGGAGTTTAAATGGGAACACAAACTGCTCTGCTTCTGTTACTGAACTCAACTCTAAAAGAAACTGGCGACATTTTTTTTTATCCTGTAGAGTGAAACGAGGGGAAAAGAAAAGGGAAGAGAAGAAATGTAATGATGAAGCAGAGGACGTACGTACGTGCGCGCGCGCGCGCGCGCGTGTGTGTGCATATATATGTGTGTGTGTGTGTGTGTGTGTGTGTGTGCGCGTGTGTGCGTGTGGGGGATGGGGTGGAGAGTTGCTGGGAGGGGAGATGAGATGGACGCGGTAAGATGGCGTTTTATCTGGGAGTGTGTCTGGAGCGTTCTTTCCTGTGCAATTAGGACAATTGCTGTCGGTGGTAAATTGTGTTCAGCTGCTGCCCGTGGAATGTCCCACAGACAGACGTAATGGGGCGAGGACAGCTGGGGACACGGTCCCTCAGCACAGAGGCAAGCAGACTGAGGAAGATGGATCCTTTTATTCAACTCCCACAGGAGCAAGAAGGGTGGTTAATCCTTGTGTTAAGCGCGTTGTCTGTCTGTGTCTTTGTCCATTTCTCCGCCCTTTACAGTTGCGTCTCTCTTCAGACAAACGCGTGCGTGCGTGCGCGTGCGTATGTGCGTGAGCGTCCGTCCGTTCGTTCGTGCATACGTGTGTGTGTGTGTGTGTGTGTGTGTGTGTGTGTGTGTGTGTGTGTGAGAGAGAGAGAGAGAGAGAGAGAGAGAGAGAGAGAGAGAGAGAAAGTTTTGAGTGTGTGTGTGTGTGTGTGTGTGTGTGTGTGTGTGTGCACGTGTGCGTGCGTGCGTGCCTGCATGTGTGTGTGCGTGCGCAGGCCTCTGTGTGCGCGTGCGTGTATATATATATATATATATGTGTGTGTGTGTGTGTGTGTGTGTGTGTGTGTGTGTGTGTGTGTGTGTGAGTGAGTGAGTGAGTGAGTGAGTGTGTGTGTGTGTGTGTGTGTGTGTGTGTGTGTGTGTGTGTGATCAACAGTTTCGTTGGCAAAGTGCATTCCAAATTCCTCACGAGAGATGACAAAAAGCATTCTTGATTTGACATAGGTTATCACCTACTCGCTTCTGATTTCTTTGTCCTGTTAGTTTCCAGAAACCCCTGAAATTAAAAAAAGAAAACCAACCTCTGTCAGTCTCGTATAGTTACATTTGTATTGCAAAATGACCAGCAAATGGATAGGCCTACATTTCCAGCTATTAGTCTACTGCTGTAACCTGTTTCCTTCATTTCGCCTCGTAAGTCCAAAACATGTATGCATTAATCACATCGTGTGGAAAGGTAGCAGATCAGAAGGAACAATGGAAAGAGTGTGGTAAATGGTGAAGGATGATGGGGGAATGGAAGAGGAGGGGGGAGGGGGAAAGGGGGGATATGAAGGGCAGAGGACAGGATTATGAAAGGCGGAATTTTGATGGGGTTTGTGAAGGGAAAAGTGTTAACTGGATGCAAAATCTTTCCTTTGGTTTGTTTTAATTTGCCGCAAGAGTTTACTGCGCTCGTTTTAGGAACTCAAGGGGCACAACCTGTCTCTGTCTCTCTTTCTCTCTGAGTTCGTGCACGTGTTCGTGTGTGTGTGTGTGTGTGTGTGTGTGTGTGTGTGTGTGTGTGTGCTCGCGCGCGCGCGCCCGTGTGTGGGTGCACGTACATTCGTGAGCTTTGAAGTAGTGGGGTTTTATTTATTTTTTTAATCACTTTCGCTAAAAAAATAAAGGAAATATGAAATCAAATAGGAATTAAACACTGTGAGATACCCCCACATACTACTGCATTCAAACGATTTTTCTATGGGACAAGGGCAACATTTAAGATTAGAGTGCCTTTTTTCAATTAGAAAGGGCGTCACATAGGTCACGTGTTGGAATTTTGTAGGACTGCAGCTTGGCTATCTTAACAATAGTGAGACTGACGTAAGTCCGGTGTGAAAAAAAGACATACTGGCATGGACACAGACAGACAGGTAGACAGACAGACAGACGGTAGACAGGCCAACTCACAGACACACAGACGCACAGATATACACAGACGAAGACACATACAGACACAAAAAATCACGCGCGCGCGCGCGCGCGCGCGCACACACACACACACACACACACACACACACACACACACACACACACACACACACACACACACACACACACACACACACACACACACACACACACACACACACACACACACACACACAAAAACAAACAAACAAACAAACAACTCGGATCTTTCCAGGAATCTGAGGATTGGATTAACATACAACAACAACAAAAAAAAAAAAAAAAAAAAAAAAAACAACAAAGTAATCTGTAGCTGTTGAACATCAATTTTTTTCTGACTTCAGCATTTATTCTGATACCATTAATGAAGCAATTTTACAGTCCCTTTTTAAATGGATGAGAATAGGGACTGAAATTTCGAACAGTCATTACTTCTCACTGAAAGTTTCAGGTGCAGTTTAGGTTAAGTTGTAAACAAAATATGGACAACAGAAATGAAATTCGTTACCACTTTATCATTCTGTTGATTTTTACATTTCATTGATAAATGTTTCGGCGGGGATTCCCAACGTAGCTTACTTCCTGATAAACTGATTATGGCGTTGCTCGGTTGCTATAATAGTACCCACAGACGTCGCAAGCTCTGAGGTTTGACGGGTGGAGCAAGTCTGGGTCAAGCACTGGTCGGACCTATCCTCTATATTGAGAGTGGAAAGTTGACAGATTTGCGTAGTGGTCTATTTGGGATATCTTTCCATATCAATAATGCTGGTAACTGTCCAATCAAAACCACTCACTAGATCAAGAACGGATAAACCATACACAGCTTACATTTCTTCCGGAATTGCGACTGTTTTCATTTAAGCCGATCCAGTTATGAATTCTATCGCACAAAATAGTCATGAGTTCAAACACTCAATGCCATGAAATCAAGGAAATGAAGAGGTGAAGAATAAGCGCATGCAGCAACTACATAATCAGCTGAATTGCAAAGCAAGCAAACAACCCGTTTCTCAGGTGCGAGTATACGTGACAAAAATGACTCAGCCGTATTACAACAATCGATAACGGTACACAAATATCAGGGGGGCCGAATACAAACTTTAATGGTACAGGTAACTACGTCAGCCTTAAAGCATAATTGTCTGACTGCTCATGTCTAACCACAGGCAAAGTTTTGTTCCGTAATAATCTCGCGATCACTACAATTTCTTTATTCGAACTGCCAGTTATCGTTCCTTCGAGCTTGAGCGCGAGCGCAGGAAGCAGGTGAAAGGTCAAGCATGCAAATGACTTCACATTGTGTCTGTCATTTTGACTCAACGTATTTGCTGGCGATGGCACCCGCAATATTTGCTCAACATTTGAGTAACTCTGTAGATTTGGCCAACATCTGCTGGCCTCCTTAACTTTCTCATTATCAAACCAGAATGAGGTAACAAAAGAGGCAATATCTTTTGACTCGTATTTGATGATTACATAGTGTACGAAGATGAAAAGTAAACGGTGGATGGGACAAATATAAAGGAGTGGCACGCAAATTCAATTCTAACAACAAAATCTTCTGTAGGACAATCGCGATCAAGCTGCTAATGACACCTGCCACATTTCAACGGCGATCCTTAGAGACGAGAAAAAGAGAACGATGAAAAAAAAAAAAAGTAAGACAGTGAGTGTTCAGCTTGTGTCTTTATGTTTGCGATTGGACCAATCTCGTGTTCATAGCGATTCGTGGTAATACACCCGACAACAGGCACAAGAATGAGTATATTATGCATTTTAATAACTGTAAGCACGGCACTTCTGCAATAAGATGTACACAATGGCCACCTGCAGAAGGGGTCGTTCTTGCTGTCTTTATTAGTGCACTGTCCACCTGTGGGTTTAATTGTTGATAATAGTGATTCAGT
>JADBJO010000283.1:732743-735243 GCA_016801955.1 Conus betulinus
GATTTCACATCTCTGAATGTGTCTGTCTGTCTGTCTGTCTGTCTGTCTGCCTGTCTGTCTGCCTGTCTGTCTGTCTGTCTGTCTCTCCAACGCCCTTCTTTCACACACACACACACACACCACACACACACACACACACACACACACACACACACACACACACACACACACACGACTCCACACAGAGATGCATCTCTCTCTCTCTCTCACTCACTCTATCTCTCACTCTCTAAATGTACATGTAAGGAGGGAGTGAAGAATTAACTAAAGTGAACAGAGAGAGAGAGAGAGAGAGAGAAAGAAAGAGAGAGAGAGAGAGAGAGAGAGAGAGAGAGAGAGACAGACAGACAGGAGAGACAGACAGACAGAGAGACAGACAGACAGGCAGACAGAGAGAGAGAGAGAGAGAGAGAGAGAGAGAGAGAGAGACAGACAGACAGACAGACAGACAGACAGACAGACAGACAGACAGACAAAGACAGATAGAGAGACAGAGACAGAGAGTGTTTGTGTGTGTGTGTGTGTTTCAATGTTTTACATATATTTCCTTTACAACAGTGACAAAGACTGACCAGACGAGAGGCATACCAGCCATTTATTGACACACATCAACACGAGTTTTTGGGAAACCAACAGAAAGCGTGAGCAGCCTGAGAGCTCGTCCATGGCCACCGATTCATGGCCTCCCTACCGCTACTCTCGTAGGAAGCCGCTAAAGGTCTTGAATGTGTTGAATGGAAGAAAAAAACGGTTTGTTTGGAGAGCTTGTGTTCGTGGTAATTGGATTTGGGATGATTGCAAGTGTGCTGGTTAAAACACTCGTGGGTAGTGATCGCGTTAAAGGGGTAGATTGAGAGTGATGGCGAGAGGATGGGGTGGAAAACAAGATTTGGCGTGTGAAACAAGTGTGCTGGTTAAGACGGCTGTCACTGGTCATCACAGTAAAAGGGGTGGACTGATAGTGATGTGGGGGTGGGTGGTGAGGTGGAAATGTGAAACTGAGTGATTGCAAGTGTGCTGATTTTAAACACATGTTGCCAATGACCATGATTAATTTAAGAGGAGAGATTGATAGTTAGGGTAGGTGGTGGTGAAGTGGGGGGTGGGGGGGGTGGGAAGGGGACAGTAATTGAGGTCGGTGACATGTTTGTACTGCAAAAACTCCCTTCACACACCTGTTCCCAGGATCATTCATTCGTATTTTGGCAGCGGACAATTTGCTGCAAGCCATCAATATCAGGTCACAGAAAGGCCCACTGTCAGAGGAAACTCACCGCTGAATCAGATTCACTTCAGCGGTGTTCTCTGAAGACTTCTGCTGTCAAGTTCTCCCTTGAGTTTCTCTCTACTTAACAGTGTGAGACAACATTTTTCTTGTGATGGTCAGCAAGAAGAGCAGAGAAGACAAAGATGACTCTACCAGTTTCTCTGTTTGGTGTTCGAGATGACCTATCAGGCTGCTACTAATCTTCTTTCAATTTCAGCTCAGTGTCGGTGTCAAGACCCACAAACCCACAAACCACAGCGTTGGTTCGGACGATCAAACAAGTCTCTCAAAGACGCCGTGAAGTGAATCAGACTGACTGGCGGCTCACAGCACATTGAGCCCTGGGCAGGAAATGGCCAGTGCCCGCCAAACCACGCTTGTTATAATGAATCGAATAGGGATCGCTCTCGTAACTCCTCAGTCGTTAGCCAGTGATACTAACCTGTCTGTCATCGCAGATGGGTTTCTCTTTCCGTTTACATGACAACTGGGAAAGATCTTTTTAACCCGTGTGTGTGCGTGCGTGAGTGTGTGTGTGTGTGTGTGTGTGTGTGTGTGTGTGTGTGTGTGTGTGTGTGTGTGTGTGTGTGTGTATGCGTGCGTGCGTGCGTGAGAGCATGCATGCTTGCGTATGTGTGTGTGTGTGTGTGTGTGTGTGTGTGTGTGTGTGTGTGTGTGTGTGTGTGTGATGTGAATGGTAGGTAATGGGAATGAGAGAGGAGGAGAGAGAGAGAGAGAGAGAGAGAGAGAGAGAGAGAGAGAGAGAGAGAGAGAGAGAGAGTAGTAGAGTCTCAACACTGGACAAATATTTGCTTTATGGATACAAGGACTGGGAAAGTGGAAAGACAAACCAGCCATTATTCACAGACATCAAGGTGAATTCAGGAAAACAAATAGAAGCCGTGGACGGCCTGGTGGAGACTGCACACTCCGTCAGTTAAGGACAATTCATGGCTTCCCTCACTTTGCTCAGGCAGCACCGTAAATTTAGCTGAATTAACCTGAAGGAAAAGCGCCAGCTCGGGAGCTTTGGGTCGGTGGAAATTTGATTATGCGTGATTGCGAGTGTGCTGGTTAAAAACAATTGAGGCTAGTGATCGTGGTAACAGTTGGCTGATTGATGGTGATGAGAAGGTAGTCTAGTTTTTTTTTTACTGTTTATTTTTTTTTTAACCTGCCTTCCATGTAGCCTACTCTCACCGCATTACAACTACGCCATTCATCCCCAGTCTG
>JADBJO010000283.1:740243-752743 GCA_016801955.1 Conus betulinus
CTCTATATGCACCGTCTATACTCACATTTGTAAGAGACAGTAATCTATGGATGGAAAGCGCCTTTTGTTGAGCTTCTTTTCATAGATAGACTATCTCCTTTTATGCGGGTAATTGTGAATGTCGCCTGTGAAGCCAAACCTGGACTTGCCCTGTTACAGTCGTAGCACCGGCAGTCCACATACTATCAAACATGCCAGGTCGTGATGAGGACCCCCACCAAAGCGGCCCCCTGCTTTGTCGCTGATTCTGTCTCATAATGCTAGGTAGGGTTGATTATCTACTACCTTTGTCCTGACACCTGCGTAGCAGAGGATGCATATCAGAGTTAGCATTTCCATTTCTTTCTCTGTGGAATGCATACGACTTCATTATGTAGCGCAAAAGATAGTTCCTGGTAATTTACTGACACCTCTCTACTAGCCACCCACTAAAAGCTTTTGAAAGGGTGAAGAAGCTCCACAGTACATTCTGTGTGATGTACCACTCACTGGAGAACATGTTCTTATAGAGTACTAGGATGGACATATTGTCCTGAAGACGTAAACACTTCACAGCAGACTCGATGGAATCATTTTCAGAAATGTCCCACCTGGTGTGATTTGTGAGTTTCTGAAAAAAGATAAATATTTTTCATCAGATCTAAGATTTTAGAGAAAAAAGATGTCAACGAAAATAATCTCTTTTTATCTTTAGTGTATGTTCTTTTAAAACTATATTTTGAAAGTTGACTTCTATGAGGTAAAAGCCTTGATATGGCCCTATGCGGTTGGCTGGGATATAAGCAACATAATCTCTCTGCACCTCTCTAAAACTAGATTCTCACAAGCTTGGATTTGAATGAAGTGTCAGGTCACCGTGATAGGAGAGCTTGAAGGCCACATAGTATGAGATACATTTTCCTCGAAACAGTAAAGATGGCAGAGAAGTCGGAGGTGGTTCTGTTAATTTCCGTTGGGGGGGGGTAGAAACGACCTGACAGGCTGCCTCAGATCTCCTTTTCATTTTTACCTCGGTGTAACCTCCCACCTCCCACTCCCACCCCCACCCCCACACCCACACACACACATGCACACACACACACACACACACACACACACACACACACATACACACACACACACACACACACACACACACACACACACACACACACATGCACATGCACATGCACATACAAACTGCAGCAATGATTAGAACAAATGATCAAGTCTCTCAAAGACGACAGGAACTAAACGAGAGTTGACTAGCTGCTCAAAACAAATTCAGCACCGGATTTGATATGGTTGGACGCCTGCTTACCCCTACTTATGATCATGATTGTGATGGGGATCCAGTTCATAACTTCGTCGTCAACCCATGATGCAAGCCAGTGGGATACAGCTGATGACTTTCTCTTTCTTGTTCGCATAAAGAATGGGGAAGGTCATTTCAACGAATGGATGGTGTGTGTGTGTGTGTGTGTGTGTGTGTGTGTGTGTGTGTGTGTGTGTGTGGTGGGAAGGAATGGGGAGAGAGAGAGAGAGAGAGAGAGAGAGAGGAGAGAGAGAGAGAGAGAGAGAGGAGAGAGAGAAAGAGAGAGAGAGGTCTCGATGCTTGACATGTATTTGCTTTATGGATACAAGGGGTGGAGACAAATCAGCCGTTGTTCACAGCCATCACCACGAATACAGGAAAGAAACGAAAACCAGAAGTAAAAGCGCCTGCTCGGGAGCTTTGGGTCAGCGGAAATTTGATTGTGCGTGATTTCGATTGTGACGGTTTAAAACAATTGAGGGTAGTAATTCTGATGGCGATGATAAAGTAGTCTATCATTTTTATTATCATTTTTATTTGTTTCTGACCTGTTTTCCAGGTAGCCTGCTCTCACTGCCGTTACAATCACGCCAGTCACCCCTAGTCGCTGATACACTCCTGGAGCCAGATTCATCCTGTTGTGGACTCGGCATCTGCAGTCCTGTTGGAGCTGTTAATTACCAGTTACTCTGCTTCCTTGTTGCTGGCCTGATTCGATGGTGTTTAGTAGGGTTTTTTCTCTCTCTTTTTACACAGATTCACTTATGCAGGGTATTTACTTACTAGATCCTGCTGTCAACAGTCTGTCCTTCGTGCAATGTGAGGGGAAGCACAGTCAATGAGTGACCTCTCCTCATCTGCGACATGCCTCTTTTCACCTCCCCGGATTACCTTTTGCCTGACCCTCTCTCCTCTCTCTCTCTCTCTCTCTCTCTCTCTCTCTCTCTCTCTCTCTCTCTCTCTCTCTCTGTCTCTGTCTCTCTCCTCCAGAAGATGATAGAGGAGAGAACTCTCTCTCACTCAAAAGATGATGACGAAGCAGAAGAAGAAGAAGAAGAAGTATGATATTTATGTAGAAAGGCCTGCCCTTAAGTTTAAGGTGCATTTACGCAGTTCCCAACATTGCATGTACTATACGTGTATGATGTATATTTGATGCCACAATAGCACTTGGTTAGTACAGTATGCTGTAATCTGGATGCGCTCATCACGCGCCTCAGGTACTAAGAAAAGGATTGGGTGTGGGTGCAATATTTGCATGTGCAGGTTATTACTGGAGCGTACAAGATGTGCATCCCTCTCAGAGCTGCAGTTAAATACTGTGATATGCAATCCACATACATGGAATAAGACGTCCGCGAAGTTAAGGATATTAGCAAAATATATGTTTTGTTTCAGTATCCGATCTTAAATGATCTCTAAAAGATATCCTTAGATAATAATCACTTGAGCTATTTCTACGATGTTTCATAGACCAATATCTTCTACTCGACGTATAGGTTTATATTTTCTGTTTTCCTAACTAGATTTACGGTCAGAGAGTCTTCATCACTCTGAGAGAAAGGGATCGGCGGTTGTGTTGGTAGTAGGGGGTGGAGCCGTAATGCTGTTCATGTACAGCTTGTCAACATCAATTTTTCATTTTTCAGATATTATTATGAAGTCTAGTTGCACTGTCTTGAAATCTGACATGACCGTCGAGCAAATAGAAAAAGCATTAAAAAGAAAGCAGATCTCAGTTATATCACTTTGCCCTTTCTCCTCCTGTTTTCCACGATATGTGCTTCTGTTACTTCACAACCCATTCTTATTTAGTTTCTATTCGTCAATCATGGAATTTCTTTCCACAACAATATTCTAAAGAAATAATCAATGAGGTCAACTGGTTATAAACAACACGACAGAAACACAAATAAGCAATAACAAACCAGCCGTGAACAGACGCCAATTTTCTGGACATGCCACAGACAGGATCGTTAACTCTTAGGTCTGTGTATCCGAAAATCAGAGTTATGTGCCCTTGTCTTGGTTTTAGTGAGATACTGCGTTAAGCATCCCTCGATACTGCTCCGTGTTCCTGTTTCTTTTCTACTCCTTTCATCTTTTCACGGGTTTAAGTGGCGAGAGTCCACAGGTTGTGTGTTTGGATTGATTTGGTCGTCTATTTTTTGCCGGTTAGCTGGAGCTAAGGATGTTTGTCACCGTTTGCTGTCAAACGGATTTCTTGGAGAGAAAGGCAGGGAAGCCACTAGGCTTACTGGATGCCACCGTTTTTCATTGTTGTCTGCATTACAAGAAAAAGGAGAATGGCTTTATTTCTTCCATTGCTTTGATAAAGGTAAAGGTAGAGGTTTTGATCGATCACTTTCCACACATATGTCAGTACAAACACTATGTTAAAAATCTGACAGTAAATGGTTTCAGTCAGTCAGTCACTTTCCACACTCCTGAATACAGGCGTGATCGGTCAGCATGTGTCTCTATGTGCCTCTCTCTTTTTATTCAATACAATAGTCTCTCTCTCTCTCTCTCTCTCTCTCTCTCTCTCTCTCTCTCTCTCTCTCTCTCTGAACAAAGAGGTGCAATCTGTCAGTCTCTGTCTCTGTGTGTCTGCATCTTCTCATTCAATACAAAACTCTCTCTCTCTCTCTCTCTCTCTCTCTCTCTCTCTCTCTCTCTCTCTCTCTCTCTCTCTCTCTCCTCTTTTCTTGTCTTCTCATCTCTCTCTCTCTCTCCTCTCTCTCTCTCTCTCTCTCCTTTTTCTTGTCTTCTCATCTCTCTCTCTCTCTCTCTCTCTCCTCTCTCTCTCTCTCTCTCTCCTCTCTCTCTCTCTCTCTCTCTCTCTCTCTCTCTCTCTCTCTCTCTCTCTGTGTACATAAATTGATCCTCTCTATGGTATGGTGCCTGGTATGGATCTTTTCAAATCGAGTCTCATTAATTTTGGTGGATGTTTGTGGAACACAATTTTTAACTACTTTAAATATTGACACAAGCCCGAATGTTTTCGAGCTTAAAGTTCTTAAACACACCTTATAGCAGCTGAATGAATCTAATATCTCTGTTCTGTCCAAGGCAGTCAGATATTCTTTACCCTCTCCCCCTTATCCTCCCCCTGTTCCCACCCTCTTCCCCCCTATGCCTTCTGTCTGTCTCTCCATTCTCATCTCCTTCCTTCCGATCTCCTCGGCTGTGTCATCTCACCCGCGTTGTTTTGATGAGACTGTTCATGCGTGGCTTTCTTTCTTCCAACCAGTTATTTTTGTGCAGATAGCCAGTGTAATTTAATTCCCTTATCCCATCTGCTAGTATTTTGCATATCGATCGTGATCAAACACTTCGTTGATTTTTTGTCCGCCTGTCTATCTGTCTGTCCCCCTCCCCCCTTTCTCTCTCCCTCTCATTCGCTCTTCTTTTCATCTTTATCTCTCCCATGTAACCTTACTTTCATTTTACAGTGTGTAAACAGTCCTTTATTCACTGCATTATGTGTTTATCACATGGTTTTCAATTCCTTCAAAGATGGAATATTTTTGTGCTTTTGATATTTTCTATATCACTTACTTATACCCCCTCCCCCATCTCCTTCCCCCCATTCCTCCCCTCCCGTCTACACCAGTCCGCCACCCACCCACCTCCACCCTATCCTCTTCTCTACGCTTCCTCCCCCTCTCACGACCGTATATCCATGTCTTATCTCCCCTCTCTGTTCTGTCACGCCTATGCGTGTCCTGATATTTTATGTGTATCAAAATCCTTTTGATTTTGATATTTAAACATCATAGTACAGTTTATTGTTTAATTGTGCAAGTCTTGAATGTGTTTATTTGAAGAACGTTTCACATATAATTTTCTGAGGGTAAGATATAGAAAAGACTTTATGTGTTTATTCTTTTCCCTCAATTATAAAAAAATCGTTTGATTGCTCTCTCTCTCTCTCTCTCTCTCTCTCTCTCTCTCTCTCTCTCTCTCTCTCTCTCTCTGTATAATATAAAGCATACCAATGTCAATTTATGACATGCATCACAATGTATATCCCTATTCTAAGGGGCTTTGGCCTTTATGAATAAAACATTTGAGTCTTGAGTACTGGGTCTTGAGTCTCTCTCTCTCTCTCTCTCTCTCTCTCTCTCTCTCTCTGTAAATATAAAGCATACCAATGTCAATTTACGACATGTATCACAATGTATATCCCTATTCTAAGGGGCTTTGGCCTTTGTGAATAAAACATTTGAGTCTTAAGTACGGGGTCGTGAGTCTCTCTCTCTCTCTCTCTCTCTCTCTCTCTCTCTCTCTCTCTCTCTCTCTCTCTCTCTCTCTCTGCATGCACAAAAACACACTCAACGTCACAGAAAAAATGCATTTCATTTGAGCTGATGTATAAATAAGTAGAAGACGCGGCAGAATTCCAGATCAATATTCTTGGAATATATTTTCTGTTTTGTTTTTCAGAAACAGTCCATGTATAGAACAAAACAACAATAGTTTTTGTTAAAAAAAAAAGGTTGCCTTGACCACACATTGTTTCCTTTTCTCTTCTTTTCTGTGAATCAGTAGGCTCTCAAACAGGCACTATACATAACGAGCTACTTGTTCTCTGCAAGTTAATGTTCTCTTCTCGATAAATAATATTTCTGTCGCCTGAAAGGATGGATATTTAGGACCTCAGCAGTACACGTATTCGCAAGCCCATTATAAATAGCAACAAATACTTGGGATTTAAAGAAAAATACCTTTCATACTGAGTCTGGTCAGGGAAGATCTGACAAGTAGAACCAAGCATGCAATGACATATGTTATGCCAAATCTAGCAAGACTGAAGAGGCTGGCTCCTAGACTTTATCAATCAAATTGTTTTCTCACGTTTGGCCTATTGTGCAATGTGATGCGTAAGGGTGGGGCCAGCCATAGGTCACATTGTAATAAAGTGCATTATTCACTTTGAGGTAATTGTAGCAGTATCAGTACAAACAATGATATATCAACAGTGAGACAAATAGACATCTGACTTGAGTTTAAATGATAATTCTTTTTCTTCTTCAATTGGGCATTGTTATCCTGTTCAGTGCTCAATGGTCTTCATGTAGGCTATTATCAGTGCACACAGGGTTATGCCATGTGTATACATGTCATCCATCATTGGCCTGTAGAACTTAATCTGCCAAAAGATTGTGATGTATCCAAGAAATTATGTGTGCTTTCGCACATGAATCTTTGGTTCTTTGCCTCATTCAAAGGACATTACAGAGAATGGAGTCAGCATCTATATTTAAATCCCTGATAAATAAGAACTTAAAAGCGTTGTTCAGGAAATGTTATGCAAATGGACAAAAGAAAAAGATACCAAAAGAAAGTTTTTTCAATGAATTACGTACCTGCTTTGGGCAAAGCAAACTGGCTACAAAGTAAACATTTACAATATCAGATTTTATCTATAATCATCATCATTGTTATCATTATTAGTAGTAGTAGTAGTATTAGTATCATTAATAATAATAATAATAATAATAATAATATTGTTATTATTTATGTACATATCTATTTTTGTAAAGAAAAAAGTTCAGTGTTAACTCTCAAAAGTTTGGACACTGGAAAGACAAGCTCTTTGATTCATTTGGAGAGTCTTGCATCAGTTTGCTTGTGTGCGTGCATGCATGTGTGCATGTGTGTGTGTGTGTGTGTGTGTGTGTGTGTGTGTGTGTGTGTGTGTGTGTGTGTGTGTGTGTAAGACAGCAAATACCTGCATACATATTCAAGTTCAGAAGTAGGGGGCTGACAGATATGAAAGTTCATGAGTTCATCACTCCCAGAAAAAAAAGACAACCTCGGCTAACACTGCTGACCTTCCATCTCCCCACTCTCGTTCTCCACCTAATGTCTGTCTCCCTACAGCTGCTGTTATCAGTTGAATGGCAGAGTGGAGTAATTGGTTCTCTCCACCCCATGATACAGACAGATAGGAACAGCAGGTACAGTCACGTAATTGGCCGCTTGTTTGTCGCGGCACCTGCCCCAACGGGACTGGGCTAAGTGAGAGCTGGCTGGGTTTCTTATCTCGCTGCATGGCTCTCTCTCTCTCTCTCTCTCTCTCTCAACAGAGAAATATATAGCGACAGTAACACAACAGGCAGCATGGAACATGTCTTGCCAGTTTTAGAAATGGGAAACACACAGCGTAAATGCATATGCCGCTGTCAAATGATCTGATATTGACCCTTCCTCACTCTCTGTCTTGTACATCTTGTGTGGTATCTTTACAGATGAAGAGATGCATTTAGATGCATTTTTCATCTCAAAGCATATGACAGTCTCTGCGCAAAAATACATCGTTATGAAACAAACATTGCACAGAAAAGAGGATGCGACTGCTGCAGCACCAAAATGAATGGTGATGACAGTTCTATCAAATCATTTGCTATATATAATAGACATGTCTTTAGGATCAGAACAAAGCAAAAAAGCCTTTGTAAGTGCTGAAGTTAAACACAGGAAAACAAAATCTTAAAATGAGATATGTAAAAGCATTTATTTGCTGACATGATATATCTTCCAGCGCAAATAACACTGGATGGTAGATATGTGATATGCTTTGGTCTTCACCTTTTGACCTTTGTATGCTCTTCTTGGATTTGTTCTTTATGATAATCAGTTTTCTTCTATTCCCCATGCCAGCAGAGTGGTAAAAAAACTAATCACATTAAAAATGAACAATGTTAATTTTGCTCTCTCTCTCTCTCTCTCAATCTCTCTTTGTGCCTGTCTCTCTCTCAATCTCTCTTTGTGCCTGTCTCTGTGTCAGTCTCTGTCTCTGTCTCTCTCACTCTTACTTGTGTTTCATGAAGACTGGATGTCAACAAACCATGACATGACATAAACCCTCAGACATGATTATATTAAAGCAGGTCTCTCTGCTTCCCAGTCAGTGCTCTGCATGTCACTGCTGCTGTCTTTAATTTTGTATGGATAAAAGATCTGGACACACACGTGGCATACAACAAATGGCAGCATGCAACAAATGGCGGCATACAACAAATGGTTGGAAGAAAACTGAACCAAGTGCTCAAGAGGAAATGCTTTTGATGGATTCTGTGCATCTCACCAAGGAACTGTACATTATAAACTAGTATGTCAGGCAGCCAGTCAACACACACACTGGCAGAAATGAACGTTAAGTTATCAAGCAATGTGAGCTAGCATGTTACAAGCATGTCTTGTGCCATCATCAACATCTCACATGAATGGTGAACGCCACAGAAGCAGATTAGAAGACAGAGAGAGAGAGAGAGACGAGAGAGAGAGGAGAGAGAGAGGAGAGAGAGAGAGAGAGAGAGAGAGAGAGAGGCAGAGACAGAGACAGAGGCAGAGACAGATACAGAGGCAGAGACACACACACACACACACACACCACACACACACACACACACACACACACACACACACACACAACACACACACACACACACACACACACACACACAGAGAGAGAGAGAGAGAGAGAGAGCTTGGAAGGGGAGTCTCAACACTTGACATATATTTGCTTTATGGTGCCAAGGACAGAGAGAGGAAAGACATTATTCACAGTCATCAACATGAATTCAGGGAAACAAATAGAAACCAAGGGCAGCCTGAGGGAGACTGCAAATGCGTCAATTATGGACAATTCATGGCTTCCCTCACTTTGCTCACGAATGGCAGCACCGTAAATTTAGCTGAATTTTCCTGGAGGAAAAGCCCCTGCTTGCGAGCTTTGGGCCAGTGGAAATTTCATTTGGTGTGATTGCGAGTGTGGCTGCTGGTTAAAACAATTGAGGCTAGTGATCGTGGTAACGGTTGGCAGATTGATGGGTATGATAAAGTAGTCTAGCTTTTTTTTTTTTTTTACTTTTCGATTTTTCTTTCTCACCCCCATTCTCCATGTAGCCTACTCTCACTGCCATTACACGCGCGCCATTCACCCCTATTTTCATGATACACGCTCAGAGCCATCTAGGTGTTGTTCAGCACCAGGAGTCTTCAGGCAATGCTAATTATCAGATCTTCATAGATATACTCATTAGAGTAGATGCTTTCTCTCCTGCTGCAGTGCTCATCTGGTGGTGCTTGGTAGCTCTTGTTCTGGTGTAGGTCTGTTTATGCAGGGTATATACTCACCAAATCCTAAAGAGTTGCAGAGTCAGAGGGGATGCAGACTCAGTTAGCACCCCCTCTGATTCATCTATGACATGGTCTCTCTTACCCATCCCATAAATCTCTCTCTCTCTCATGTGTATGCAAACACACACACACACACACACACACACACACACACACACACACACCACACACACACACACACACACACACACACGATCACGCCACCACACTACGCACGCACGCACACACACAACACACACACACACCACACACACACACACACATACACACAATACGCGCGCGCGCGCGCCGCGCGCGCGTCTCATACACATGATAAGTGCAAATAAAGCAATGCTTCCATCGGTTACATTTCTTAGAAATTTTACGTGCGAGAGAAAAGAGAGAAAGAAAAAAAAGTTGAAAGCCTTCAATAAACAGCACGATTATGCGATCCACTGAAATTTTCCTTCGTGCAGGAAACTGTTTTGTTGTGTCCAACATGAATCTCAAACTCTGGGGCACCCTGAACTGCCTCAATTCCAAATCAATCATCCAACATGACCTACTTCTCTTGTATGCGAGAAAAATATGTGGCGCACGAAATTGTTTATGAACACTTTGCAGCAAATGTTTGGTGCATAACTTTTTCTCACGTTTATCACAGTGCGTATGATGAAAAAAGAAACAAACAAAATCAATAAGCAACTGATGATGGCCATGGCAGCACAAAAAGAGAAAATTTGACACCTCAATACACACCAGATGTACCTCCCACTCCTTCCGTCTAACACCCCCCCCCCCCCCCCCCCACCCCCCCCCCCCCCCCCCACTCAAAAAAAAAAAAAAAAAAAAAGAAAAGAAAAGGAAAGGAAGGAAATTAAAACACAAACACTCTGAAACAATTGGACTGGCGTGAAATTGGAATTTGCGCACACAAGATAAGAAATGTTCTGATGAAAATTTATACTTGATGACCTTGTTGCAACAGCATGCGCGAGTGTGTGGTGTGTGTGTGTGTGTGTGTGTGTGTGTGTGCGTGTGTGTGTGTGTGTGTGTGTTGTGTTGTGTGTGTGTGTGTGTGTGTGTGTGTGAGTGCGTGCGAGTGCGTGCGTGAGTGCGTGCGACGCTGCGTCGTGTGTGTGTGTGGTGTGTGTGTGGTGTGTGTGTGTGTGTGTGTGCACGTGTGTGGTGTGTGTGTGTGTGCATGTGTGTGTGCACGTGTGTTGTGTGTGTGTGTGTGTGTGTGTTGTGTGTGTGTGTGGTTGTGTGGTGTGTGTGTGTGTGTGTGTGTGTTTGTTTGTGTGTGTGTGTGTGCGTGTGTGTGGAATTTTGTGTGTGTGTGTGTGTGTGTGTGTCGCGCGCGCGCACGTGCGTACGTGTGTAGGTGTGTGTGCACGTGTGCATGTTTGCGTGAGTGTGTATACGTGTGGTGTGTGTTGTGTGTGGGTGTGGTGTGGTGTGTGTGTGTGTGCGTGGCGCGTGCGTGCGGTGCGTGCGTGTGTGTGTGTGTTGTGTGTGTTGTGTGTGTGTGTGTGTGTGTGTGTTGTGTGTGTGTGTGTGCGGTTGTGCAGGCTCACATGCTCACACGCAGTGAAGTTTTGAGACCATTATTGAACGCCCAAATTTTAAGTTATATAATGTATGCCCATACATGTGGATGAATGTATATATGTGTATGTCTGTGTTTATGTCTTAAATGAGCTGGATGCCTATGTCTGCCTGTATCAACTGTCTATATGCACTTGTCAGCGGTTAAGTTTTTTCGACGTTGCACTTTGTACGTCCCCCTTTTGCTCACTCCCTTTCTCTAACTCTCCCGTGCTCCCGAGGTTTCGTTGGAAACGTTCAAAGGTAATTCATAGGGACTGTAAACAAACACACCGACCATCAGTTAGAGAAACCTAACTGTGGATAGTGCCCATGTTAAACGAAACTTCAGCTGTCAAACATAGTTAGAAAAAAGATGTTCTTTGGATTGTTTTATCTCTGAAAAAAAAAAAATTTATTGGCACTGATCTCGAAGATAACCGAGGTTTGTTGTTTGTAAGGACAGGACGATTTGAACTATTAGATACCGGTTTTTTCTTTTTCTCTTTTCTTTTTTTTTTAATTTTTTACTGTGTTTCTTCCACTCTTCACCTCTTTCTATAGTTTTCATCTTTTTAAAGAATTGCTCCTACTCACTTTGACACCCAAACAAATGTTTACAAATGGTACCAAACACTGTTATAAGATTCTGTCCCTCAGTCTCTGCATCCATTTCCACATAATAATTGAAGACATTATCTAAGTTGTTGGCTGGATATAAATCACACGACGCTAACAAAGAATCAATAACTTCAAATCTGCTGTAAAAATATAGGGAAATTCCGGATACAATACAACCAGGAACATTAACTGTTAGGTGTCGTAATCTGGAATCCAGAGTTTTGCGCCTTTGTTTTTGTTTCGTTTTGTTTGTTTGTTTGTTTTAGGGTTTTTTTTAAGAGAAGCCACAGTAATATTCTTTTATTCTGCCCAGTCTGCCTCTTAATCTCTTGATTCTCTCATCTTTTCACAGTTTTAATAGCAGGTCCATAAGTAGAATACTGGGACTGATTTGGGTCGTACATTTTGTCCATTAGCCCGAGCTAAGAATATTTGTAACTGTTTGCTGTCAAATGGATTCTTGTGAAGAGAAGGGGGTTAAAGCAATTCGGGCTTACTGGGTGTCGCCGTTTTTCCTCGTTGTCTGGATTACAAGGGAAAAGGAAATGGCTTTATTTGTTCCATTGTTTTGATTGGGGAGAAGCATTGATCAGTTACTGTTTTTTTTTCACCCCTGTGATCGGTCTGTCTGTTTTTTCTGTGTGTTTGTCAATAAAGAAAACGTTCTCTCTCTCTCTCTCTCTCTCTCTCTCTCTCTCTCTCTCTCTCTCTCTCTCTCTCTCTCTCTCTCTCTCTCTCTCTGCACCCCAATACACACACGCACGCTTCACACACAAAAAAAATCAATTCCATTTTGAGATTACGATCTGAATGGGTATCAAGCGCCAAGGCTCATGATGCTAGAACATTCGAAAAAAAAATTTTTTTT
>JADBJO010000283.1:760243-765243 GCA_016801955.1 Conus betulinus
GTTAACGTCTGACGTCTGTCATTATAACGGAGAAAACGTTTTGATTTCTGTTCAGGGGTCACCATCCACCATCAGTTAATTTAGAATGATAGACGATTCATGTTCAGAGATCACAATCATTTGTCGGTAAACCTGATAGACACATTGAGTTTTGTTCAGATGTTGTTATATAGCTTCAATAAAACTGAAACAATATATCGATTTCTGCTCAGAGGTCACCATTTCAAATCAGTAAAACAGGTTTCTGTTCAAATGACAATCGTCAGTTAAACTGATGAATATATCCATTTCTGTTCAAAAATATCATAATCGAGCTCGGTAAAACTGAGAAATATATCGATTTATGTTCAGATGCCATAAATCTACAGCAGTATAACTAAGAATCAATTTGCGTTCGGAGGTAATGATCGAATATCAGTTAAACTGATGGGTATATTGCCATCTCCTCGAATATAGTATTCGTAAAACTGATGAATGTATTGATTTCTGTTCATATCAGATGTCATCATCCAATTACGTTTAGAGGAGAAATATATTATTGCTCTCTCAGAGGTCACAATCCCACATCAGAATGATTTTTATGCACAGTCCACATTTACGGAATTAACCTTCCATTCCAGTCACATTTTCGCCACGGTCGCTGTTTGGTGTGTCAGTCAAACCAGTCATGCAATGAAAAACAAAACAAACTATCAAAAATGATCCAAATAGGATTTCTCCATGTCTGGAACCAAGATAACCTTTTCCTAAACTGGAAAGTCAAAGTCAAGTCGTATTCTTTATAGGCTAACTGACCACGAATGTCTATATAAGCTCAGTAATCATTAAAAAGGGAAAGACCAATCTAAAACACAGTTTGTCGCCAACAATGTTTCATACAAAATGATTCCTTAAAAAAAAAAATCAAGTAGAACACCTGAAGCAGGAGGTTTAGCAATTTGCCGAAAATGCTTGTCTGTTGTCACTGCATCCCAACACACAATCAGATGATGGTTGATGAGGAGTGGACCACCACTCAGAATGTTTTGCAGAACGGCTGACAAACAGTTCGTGCATTGGTCTGCGGAGCTGACAGAAATGAGTCGGACCACATGTGGAGTGGGAATTTTATAGCTTGACCCCCCCCCCCCCCCCCCCCCCCCCCCCCCCCCCCGTTCACCCCCCCCGTCAAGTGATACTTGTAGAACGTTAAAGAGACGGAAAGAGGGGGAAGCACTCTGTCTTCCATCATGCCATTAACTGGACAGGGTGCAGCATCTTCGACTGCTCATTTTTCCCTAAAGGCGGTAGACTGTGGGACTTCAACTCTGAAAAGGTAAGATCATGTAAAATAAGTGCGATCAGTCTGTAACCTGCTTACCACTGTTTCCTCAGATAGCTGGAAATGATTCATGTAGGTTTGGAAGGATCTGGTTGTATTTCCGACAGTCGCCAGACAGGAACTGCAATGCTGCGATGAGGAAAAATAAATGACTATTGACCTTTGAAGGCTTTGCTTCTTGTCTTGACTGATGGCTTTTCTCTTGTCTTGACTGATGACTTTTCTTCTTGTCTTGACTGATGGCTTTTCTTCTTGTCTTGACTGATGACTTTTCTTCTTGTCTTGACTGATGAATTTTCGTCTTGTATTGACTGATGGCTTTTCATCTTGTCTTGACTGATGAATTTTCGTCTTGTATTGACTGATGGCTTTTCTTATTGTCTTGACTGATGGCTTTTCTTCTTGTCTTGACTGATGAATTTTCGTCTTGTATTGACTGATGGCTTTTCTTCTTGTCTTGACTGATGGCTTTTCTTCTTGTCTTGACTGATGACTTTGTTTCTTGTCGTGAGTCATGGCTTTGTTTCTTGTCATGGGTCATGGCTTTGTTTCTTGTCATGGGTCATGGCTTTGTCATGGGTCATGGCTTTGTTTCTGTCATGGGTCATGGCTTTGTTTCTTGTCATGAGTCATGGCTTTGTTTCTTGTCATGGGTCATGGCTTTGTTTCTTGTCATAAGTCATGGCTTTGTTTCTTGTCATGAATCACGGCTTTTCGCTTCTTGTCACGAATTATGGCTTTGCATCTGGACATGAATCATGGCTTTGCATCTGGTCATGAATCATGGCTTTGTGCTTCGTGTCATGAATCATGGCTTTGTGCTTCTTGTCATGATTCATGGCTTTTCGCTTGTTGTCATGAATAATGGCTTTTCGCTTCTTTGTCATGAATCATGGCTTTGTTTTCGTCTGAAGCATGATTGATTTGCTACTTGTCATGAATCACGCCTTTCTTCTCATGAATCACGCCTTTCTTTCTTGTCTTGAATCACGGCTTTCTTTCTTGTCATGAATCACGGCTTTCTTTCTTGTCTTGAATCATGGCTTTCTTTCTTGTCATGAATCATGGCCTTCTTTCTTGTCATGAATCATGGCTTTCTTTCTTGTCATGAATCACGGCTTTCTTTCTTGTCATGAATCATGGCCTTCTTTCTTGTCATGAATCATGGGCTTTCTTTCTTGTCATGAATCACGGCTTTCTTTCTTGTCATGAATCACGGCTTTCTTTCTTGTCATGAATCATGGCTTTCTTTCTTGTCTTGAATCATGGCTTTCTTTCTTGTCTTGAATCGGCTTTCTTTCTTGTCATTAATCACGCCTTTCTTTCTTGTCATGAATCATGGCTTTCTTTCTCTTGTCTTGAATCATGGCTTTCTTTCTTGTCTTGAATCACGGCTTTCTTTCTTGTCTTGAATCGCGGCTTTATTTCTTGTCTTGAATGGTGGCTTTAGTTCTTGTCATGAATCACATATATACATCCTGTTACCCTAAGACAAAGCTCGATTTGGCGTCTGTGGTCGGTGGGGAATAAATAACGTGACCCCCGTTTATTTGATATTGTAACACAGATCAGTGACTTCAAGGAAAACGTGATGATGGCTTTCTTTCTTGTCTTGAATCATGGCTTTCTTTCTTGTCTTGAATCACGGCTTTCTTTCTTGTCTTGAATCACGGCTTTATTTCTTGTCGTGAATGGTGGCTTTAGTTCTTGTCATGAATCACATATATACATCCTGTTACCCCAAGACAAAGCTCCGATTTGGCGTCTGTGGTCGGCTGGGGTATAAATAACGTGACCCCCGTTTTATTTGATATTGTAACACAGATTAGTGACTTCAAGGAAAACGTGATGATGGTGAGTGAGGAGAACAAGAAAAATATCTGCAAAGAATACGCATGATTACTTTCTACCAACGATGACGTCTATGTTGATACCGAGGACTTCTGACTATTCGTCTATTTCTTCATCAGTCGCTTTAAATGGAAATGAGTATCATTATTAAAGCTATCATCATCATCATCATCATCATCATCATCATCATCATCATCAACATTATCACCATCAGAATCATCATTATAGTTACTGATTGCAGCTGTAGCAGCTGCGTAGTAACAGTAGCAGCAACAGCAGTAACAGTGGTAGAAGCGGTTTATTGTTTGTTGTTAGATGTCAACTGGGCAACGAAAGTCATACCTGTCTCAGCAGAACAAAAGTCGATTAAAGCATTACATAAAAGCAATGAAAACAAAACAAAACATTTTCCTTTTTGTGCTTCAAACCTCCTCTTTGTTCTCTTTTTTTTTTTTCTTTTTTTTTTTCTGTTTTGAAAGAAGTGGGGGCCTCCATTCTCCCATTTATGTCCCCCACTTCGTAACTCCTCTTCTTTCCGCCAACAAACTCTCGCATACCATGCATAGTCTGTGAATTCATTTACCGATGGGTATTCTCTTGCTGATTTTTAATGTTTATAAGTCTGATACAATGGCGTCTGGGTTTGTTGATGTTCTAATGTTTGGTATGTTGATATCAAACGACGAAAAATTAACCCAAAACAGTAACTGAAAGGATGAGAACTCTAGATAACTTCATTATCTTAAAATAAGGAATTCATATTGGTGATGTATGTAATTTGACACTATGAAATCGCAAAACATTAATCTGAATTTTTTTTTTTTGTTATTGACACAGACAACTATTCACCACTGAGCATGCTCTTTAATATATAATGCTGGCGTACATTTCGCATAGCTTGTAAAATTACCACCACCACCACAACAAACAATAAATTAATATTTTTCTTCGGTTGAAATTTTTGTGCAACCGATTAAAAGAATGTTTATTTTGTTTTATATATAGACAAAGAGATTACGACGAATCTGGTTTAGTGTCCGTAGAATAATGGAATCCTTTGACAATTGTTGTGCAATGTGTTACGGTCAATGAGATTGGTGTCAACGAATTGATAAAACGCGTGTTGAGTTTTAAGACTTCTTTACAAGTGATCCACGTTCCCTCTCTTTTCTAATCGTAATAGTCGATGTAGGTTTTCCTGTTTTTGAACAGTCAATGATCACCGGGTTCAGGGTTGTGGAGACAAATCGATATGCGAACTGTGCACTCGCACACAAACGATGCTGAACCCTTACATTGTGGGGCGGTCTACGTGGAGCCCCGATCTGACTTCACACCCAAACAGAACAGACGTAGAACCCTCAGGGACCGTCTTCCGACCGCAACCTGCCCGAAACTTCAATCAATACGAACGCCTCTGTGCCAGTCTCCTGTGTTGAAATCAAACGTGCGGTCCAGGGCTTTCCTCTGAAAAATTTCTTGTCCTTTTCAAATAAGTGAAAGAGCCGAGTTACTGAAAGAAACACTATTTTGTTTCAAGAAAATACAATGAAGCAGCTCTCGGGTTAGTAAAGACTGTATCTTACATCATGACACCATTTGAGCCCAGTTCGTGCGCGCTGCGCCTGTCAATATGGCGGCTAAAACCACGCGCTACGGATCAGACGCGCGTGCGCACAGGGAAAGCACGAAAAGACACAGGGAATGCGAGTTAAACCCCCTTGCTGTAATGAAATTTGGTTCGCCCTTTGTGGGATCAATAGGCCTGCAGCGTTCCTAAGTCCCTTGGATGGGGTTGGGAAAGTCAGGTTGGCTTCTCCAGTGACCA
>JADBJO010000283.1:780243-782743 GCA_016801955.1 Conus betulinus
GTTTCTATGCCTTCCGTCCGTTGGATCGGACTTATCAAAGAGACACGATTGATCGTGTTTGTGCTCTTGGCGTCAAATAGAAACACACTACAGTCCATAATTCTGTGGTGTTCTCACCACCAAGGGTTCAAAAGAGAATCCAACAGCACCTCCAAAGTAGCCAGCGAAGGATAGTAAATGGAATAAACGAAAAGTGTGGAGAAGAAAAATGTTGCTGAAAAACTAAAAGCATTATGCAAACAGTATAAAATGTAGGGAACAATCTTTGAGCCTATGCTTGAGGATCCATTCAAGGATGCAAGGGAGATCAAAAGATATGGAGCAGTCTGAGAGGTCAGCTCTGCTGTTCAATAACCCAAGCATTGTCAGTGGCTAAGAATTGTGCTGATCAGCCTTTACTTGGATCTCCTAAGAAATGCAATCTCCCACTGACTGACCAAACAATATAATGCTGAACAATTAAGTAGTGGGGGAAAATAAGTGCAGGGCTAACCATTCTTCAATCATTATAGTAATGACTTGGCAAAAGATTGAACTTTTAGAGAAAAAAACATGAAGAAGAAAATGGGGGAATATATCATAAATATGAGAAACCCTTCACTAGCTGCCGGAGGAAACCATCGTAATCCTTCTCAAAACGCACATCCTATTTATATATATATAACCGCTGGTTGAACCAGACAAGCTAACAGACTGAAAATGTCGCTTGGACGAAACGAATGAGCTAATAACAAAATAAGCATGCTTCAAACATGAAACGGGTGAGCTAATAACTGAGTGAAAATGCCGCTTGGATGAAACGAATGAGCTGGTAAAAAAAAAAATTGAAAATGAATGATGCTAGAGTGAAACGGATGAGCTAAGAACAGATTGAAATGGCGCTGTGACGAAACGGATGAGCAAATAACCAGTTGAAAATGCTAATTGGACGACACGGATGAGCAAATACCAACTGGAAATACTAATTGGACGAAACGGACGAGCAAATAACCAATTGAAAATGCTAATTGGACGACACGGATGAGCAAATAACCAATTGAAAATGCTAATTGGACGACGCGGATGAGCAAATAATCAGTTGAAAATGCTAATTGAACGAAACGGATGAGCATGTCACGACTGAAAATGCTACTTAGACAAAACGAATGAGCTAATAACAGATTAAAAATGTCGCTGGGACGAAATGGATGAGCTCATATCAGATTGGAAATGCTGCTTGGACGAAAGGAACGACCGAACTAACAGATTGGAATTGCTGCTTGGATGAAACGAAGGAGCTAATAGGAAATTAAAATTGCTGCTCGGACGACATGGCTACTAATATGAGCGTGCCCATCATTGGCTGGGTCTGCCAGTCAGGGAAAATAGTTCTAGTATTAAAACTGAGGGTAACTAAAATGGAACAGAAGACACATGAACGACATTACCTTTGTGTCCATCACAACCCACCCACACACACCACCACACACACACCACACACCAACACACCCACACAAAACCACAAACTCTATTCTCTCTCTCCTCTCTCTCTTCATACACTCACACACCACAACACACAACAAACAGACATACATACATACAGACATACAGAGAGAGAGAGGAGAGAGGAGTGGAGAGGGAGGGGGGAGGAGAGAGAGAGGATGGAGACGGAGAGGGGAGAGAGGGAGAGGGAGGAGAGGGGGAGAAGGAGAGAGGGGAGGAGGGGAGTGGGGGGAGAGGAGATACGAAGAGAGGATTGGACATGGGGAAGAGAGGAGGAGAGGGGGAGCGAGAGAGTGAGGGGAGAGAGAGAGAGGGACGAGGAGGAGAGAGAGGGAGAGGAGGAGGGAGGAGGGAGAGGGAGGGGAGGGCGGGGAGGAAAGGTGAGAGCTGAGAGGGAGAGGGTGAGGGAGGGATGAGTGGGAGAGTGGAGGGAGGATGAGATGCGAGGAGAGGGATCGATGGGAGAGATGAGGAGAGGGGGAGGGGGAAGGAAGCAGCTGAGGATTGGAGAGAGTGACAGGGGCCATGGAGGGTGGAGAGATGAAAGGGGGAGGGAGGGAGAGAGGAAGGAGCAGGGGAGGAGGAGCAGGAGGGAGAGAGAGAGTAGAGAGAGAGAACTGAGCTGAGAGGTCACCTATGAATATTCATCGGTTAAGGCAATAGAGATCGCTGAATGCATATGAACTAATACATTTGCAAAGGAGAGACACCAACCACACCATCATCCAAAGAATAAGAAAAAAACCACAACGATCTTTGACTGACGGAGCATTCGGGATGGATTGCTTTTGCTTTCAGAATGAGGGCCCGCCCCAGGAACAGGGCACCCTGAAGTTGTGAAACAGGACAGTGAGGTTTGATTGCACAAACGACATTGCTTTAATGTTCGCTATAATTCTCTGTCTCGTGCAATGAAAATTGATGTCTGAGACACTAAAAACAGAGAGAGAGAGAAGAGAGAGAGACGATGGAAGAGAGAGGATGATGAGCCGAGATGAGAGACGGCGAGAGATGAGAG
>JADBJO010000283.1:787743-797743 GCA_016801955.1 Conus betulinus
CATATTTTTTTTCAAGTGATATGTTAATCTAGACCCATAATTATCATGAAGGTAATAGTAACTCGCGCGGGGTCCATGTTGTGTGTGTGTGTGGTGTGAGGTGTGTGTGTGTGTGTGTGTGTGTGTGTGTGTGTGTCTCTGTGTCTCTCTCTCTCTCCTCTTCTCTCTCTCTCTCTCTCCGCTCTCTGTGTCTGTGTCTCTTGTGTGTGTGTGTGTGTGTGTGTGTGGTGTGTTGGCAGCAGTGTTTGAAGAGAGCGAGAGATAGAGAGAGAGAGAGCGAGAGAGAGAAGAGAGAGAGGAGGAGAGAGAGAGGAGAGAGAGAGAGAGAACTCAGAAAACCTTTTATTCGATCAAGGACTGGGATTTTAGGCAGAGTCTATTTTCCATTCTGTCTTCCACACACACACACACACACACACACACACACACACACACACACACACACACACAAACACCAGAGAGAGAGAGAGGAGGGGGAGAGAGAGAGAGAGGAGAGAGAGATGGAGTGAGGAGAGGAGAGAGAGAGAGAGAGAGAGAGAGAGAGAAACAGAGAGACAGAGAACACAGAGAGAGAGAGAGAGAGAGAGCGAGAGAAGAGAGAGAGAGGGGGGGGGGGGAAGGGTCCTTGGAGCACATCTTCCGTTCAAAGGCACGACAGAGAGTGCAGTTGAACTAGAATCTGAACCACCCTCCTCCCTCACCACTTCCTCATCCACACCCTCTGCACTTTACGCACATTCTCTTTTTTCTTTTTATTTATTCTGAAGCTTTCTTTCGCCTTTTAAGAGAGCATGTCGATGACCTGGGAGTGCTCTCTGTCGAAGCGGACAATAGAATAAGGAAGAGACAAGAGCTGGGAGGACAAGGAATAGGTCTAGAGAAAAGGAAAGACTTGGATGCTAGAAAGAAAGACAGTGGATGTGTCTTGAACGCGCGTAAAGAGTAGTTACCGAGAGTCTGACCTGTTATATGAAAAAAAAAAAAAGTTCTATGAAAGTGGAGTCGAAGTAAAAGTGTTAAGGGTAAGGGTGAGGGAAAAGTGAGGGGGGGTGGGGGTGGAGAGTGTGAGTGTGGGAAAGAGAGTGGGGATGGGGGACGGGGATCGGGAAGAGAGCCTTCTTCTAAGTGTGGAAGTTTGTGAGTTCTTTTTCTATGTAGAGCAATTGTTTTTTCATAACAAAAGCATCGATTTCTGTGGGATCTAAGAAAAAAAAAATCACATTTGCATTTACTCAACACTTTGATTAGTCAGATATTTTTCTATGGCTATTGTTTAAAAAAAAAAACACTTAAAGCCATTGACTCGCAGCCAAATACACTACACAAAATCCCTTTCCCCATCAATCTCTGCCTCGCTTTCTCTTTCCTTTCTTTTCTCACGTTTGCCCTATATAGACAGACGATCTTTTGGATGCTTCAGATATTCCAATATAAAATACACCAGGAAGCCGAAGGTGAAGCCATCTACCACACTCAGAATTTTGACGTGTATGTGTATTTCCCCTCACACCTTTCTTTCTCCACCCTTTCTCATTTCAAAATTACTTGATTATTAGTTCTACCACTGAATCAATTAAGGTGGATCTTTTCTTCATCTGCACATACATTTCTTCATTTATGTTAAGAATAAGAGATCGATTCCTCAAAATCCACCAGTGATGCTGATCATGATATTTTTTTGGGGGGTAAGGGTTTATCTAAGTTTTTTTTTTTATTCCGCTTAAAGAAAAGTGTGGATACCAAGACTAAAGTCTGTTTTATCGACTAGGATTTTGATTCTCTCTATATAAGGCCAAAGTAAATTACAATTATTACATGTTTGAGATCTAAATTTATGGACAGCTAATGCAGATATACCTAATCTGAATTTTGCTGTTACGTCTTTCAGATGCCTATCTATGTCTAAGGTTAAAATACGTTTTCAGGTCATGAACATCACAAAAGTTTCTGTACAAATCAAACCTGTTACTGTTATGAATATGATTAGACCATTTCTTCCATCTGCAATCAACCAGCCGTTGGCAGAAAAACGTAAACACTCTTTAATATTACCAACCCCTTGATTTAGCCAAACATATCAAATCCATATTCAAACAAACAGAGGCGCACTTTGGACACCCATTTATTTTTACCTTTGGCATCTAAGTCATATAACATATTGTATGCCTTACGAGGGATTCTAAAGGCTTCCATCTGCATTAGTTTGAGCCAGTAGCGGGTACATCTGACAGCAGAAATTATGTAAATGGGAAAACAATCAGTTTTCGCCATGGATAAGATCATTTGGAGTCCGTCCATCTACACCTCTTCAAAGCAAAGATATGTACAGATTCATAATGGACAGCCGCTTTTTCTAATCCACATTACTCAGAGTCGTTCTGTACAATCGGCTGAACCTCAGTTTCAAAAACAGCTTTATAAATAACATAAATGAAGAATTATTAAGAATACACAACTTTTTCATGATGCAAAGCAAAACATTTTTCGCTTTTACTCGAAAGATCATTGCACGCACCTACAAAACTCAAGCGTGTTGAGAATAACATACCAAAATATTTATAAGCGTTGACAACTGGCATAGTGCCATCGTCAACCCACCTTTGTCTTACACTTAAATATCCATCATTACGAAACACTATGATGCTGCTTTTTTTCCCATATTGACCTTCAACTGCAGTGATTCAGTGGCTGGGTGTAAGCTATTCAACTGTGTTTGCAAACCCTGTAACTCATGGAAGACCCAGGGAACTCGGTAAAGGTTATCCTTTACTGTGCTTCCTGGGTCTTCCATGACCCAGTGACTCAATAAAAACATCACATCTTATGAACGGATAGAGCTATGCTCACGTAATCTTAGGAGTTCGTCAACGATCTTAATAGCCATTGGTCACAGAAATTTCATGTATGGACACAATCAATTATCAGTGTAATTAGTCGCGGTTCCACCAGGACCTATACATTTTAATGGGTCGCACATGACCCCACGCCATCGGGTGAGGAATAAGCTGCTGAACCGCTCTTTATCAGGTGT
The DNA here is from genome assembly GCA_016801955.1 of Conus betulinus. Taxonomy (NCBI): domain Eukaryota; kingdom Metazoa; phylum Mollusca; class Gastropoda; order Neogastropoda; family Conidae; genus Conus; species Conus betulinus. The sequence goes on from JADBJO010000283.1 coordinate 790,775, forward strand.
GGGTCTTACAAGACTCGCGTGATCTGAATAGGGATAAGCAATAGGAAAAGCCTCTACAAAATGTCATCTGGGAAAGGTTAATAGAGTCAAAGGCTTTTTCGAAATCTATAAAAGCTACGTATAACTTTCTAGTATAAGAAAACTGCTTCTGTATAAGTGCAAACAAAGTAAACTTGTGGTCAATAGTTGAGTAACCTTTTTTAGAGCCTGCTTGGTGATCATCTGTTACATTATTTTCCTCTACCCTTTCTTGCAGTCGATTATTAATAATTATCCCAAAGATTTTACAATTAATATCACTAGCAGGGGTCATTACCCTTTTTTAGAAATTGGCAAAATTACTGATTCAGTCCAGTTTTCTGGAAACATACCATTGTCAAATAATATATCAACAATTTCAGGAGGAACTGCATTACCTGTTCAGAAGCATGTTTAAATAATTCACCAATAATGCTGTCAGGACCAGTTGCCTTGCGATTTTTTCAGGGTTTTTTTTTTAAATACCTTTTCTTGTGAAAATGGTCGGTTCATATAACAGTCATTATTTACAAGTGTTTCGTCAACGCACACATTGCTAACATCAGTCTCTTTACAAAGTCTGGAAATGGTGAAACCATGTGTCAATACTGATATTATTCCTGGGATGTTTTTTTCTTTTGAAGGAAATTATATGAGAGAGAGAGAGTTGTGAGAGAGAGAGAGAGAGAGAGAGAGAGAGAGAGAGAGAGAGAGAGAGACTCAGGACTCAAGACTCAAGGGAGCTTGGAAAAGATATTTTATTCATCAATTAGGGCCTCAGCCCATCATGAAGGGGGATGTGAATATATACAACTGAATGAAGTTATGCAGCAAATTCAAAAATGAAAGCTGACAATAATATAGAACATATTCATGTAGTCAGAGCATCTCTCATCTTAAAAATCCTTGTATAAAAATAATGCAAGATCATGTCAGTCTTCCAGAACCGTCGATGACATTAACAAACTCAATTTAAACAGTGAAGGATTTCTATAATATTTAGGCTTAATTAACGTTTCACGTATACGTCCAAGTGCTGGACACCACAGAACAAAATGCACCTCATTTTCTTAGAGAGAGAGAGAGAGAGAGACAGAGACAGAGACAGAGACAAAGACAGAACCCAGTCTCCCTCCTATTACGTAGAAGTGCTTTACTCTGTGGAACTTTGACTGGCTCGTTTTCCCTCAGTGGAGGTCACGACAGTCGGAGAAAACAATAGTCAGTTAGCGCGAGACGGTCCAGTCCTTCCCCCCCCCCCTCCCTCCCCGTCGACCTTCAACTTCTGTCGTTCACCATCAATCTCCCACCTCCAACCCTTCCCCATTATCCGCCCTCACCCCCTGCTCTCCCTTTCAACGTCCCCCACCGTTATCTCGCATCATCATCACTCCCCACACTCAACCCCCCCACCCCCTCTGCACTCCCCCCCCCCCCCCCCCCCCCCCCCCCCCCCCCCCCCCCCCCGTCTCTCGCCGTCACTTTTCTTTTTAGGAGTATACTTTCCCCGGTCCTGCTCAGGCCTACTCTCTCACTCACCCTGTCACTTTTTGCACATCATTTTTTCCTCTTGGGTGACGTTTTAAAAAAGCTCTTCTTATTTTTAGGGGTTTTTTTTTTTGTAAGAGAGGATGACAAAGGCTTTGGAGTGTCCTTTGTTCAGTGGAACATCGAGGACTGGGCAGAGCCGGGATGAGGAATTGGTCAGGAGTGTGAGAAGAAAGCTGGATGACAGATTGTTCAGAATAGAATTGAAATATCTCTCCCAACAGCAGTAGCATTCCTCAGTGTGCAATTAAAAAGAAAGTATTGGGTGTAGATCTTCGGTTGAGTAGTATTTGTTTTAGGAAAGACAGAGGACAAGGTGTGTTACGATATCAAATTTCAGAAAAAGTCAGAACCTCTGACTGATTATAACAATATAAAATTGGAAAGTCAGTGCACAGCAGAAAGATGCGCTGTGAGAACGCGAAGAAATTTTACATTGAAAATATCGGATCAAAAGAGTTTTTTTTTTCCCTCAGTGTCTAAGTATGATGAAATTTGTGTAAGTAAGTGATCGGGGTACAGGCCCGTGTGTGTGTGTGTGTGTGTGTGTGTGTGTGTGTGTGTGTGTGTGTGTGTGTGTGTGTGTGTGTGCGCGCCGCGCGCGCGTGCGCCCGTTAGTGTGTTTGCCTCTCTCTCTGTGTGAAAGTGTACAAATGTTGTGTGTGTGTGTGTGTGTGTGTGTGTGTGTGTGTGTGTGTGTGTGTGTGTGTGTGTGTGTGTGTGTGCGCGCGCTCGCGCGCGCGCGAGCACGCACGCGCGCGGTAATGTGTTCGCCTCTCTCTCTGTTTGAGTGTGTACAAAAGTTTGTTCCTTTCTCTCTCTCTCTCTCTCTCTCTCTCTCTCTCTCTCTCTCTCTCTCTCTCCCCCTCTCTCTCTCTCTCTCTCTATGTTGGTGTGTATGTTGGTGTGCATGTTAGTTAGTTCTTTAGTTTAACGTCTATTCACTATAAATGTTATTAGGCGAGAACAAACAAACAAACAACCAATGGTGTGCGTGTGAGTGTGGGTGTGTATGCGTGCATGCATGGTGCTCGCGCGTGCGTTTGTGTGTGTGTGTGTGTGTGTGTGTGTGTGTGTGTGTGTGTGTGTGTGTGTGTGTGTGTGTGTGTGAAAGGATGAGAGAGAGAGATGGAGACAGATACACACACACACACACACACACACACACACACACACACACACACACACACACAGAAGACAGAGATAGATAGAGAGAGAGAGAGAGAGAGAATGATGGAAGAAGGGTGGGAGAGGGAGAATCCAATCCAGTCCCATACTCGGTCGCATGGTTTGAAGGAACTACCTGCTGTGTGAAAAACGCACATGCACCTCATCCTTGAAGAACATCATCCTTTCACTGACAGGACACTCTGAATGCCGTTGAACCAGAATCTCCATCACCCCCCTGCTCTCACCCCTGTCCTCCCCTCACTCTCTCCACTTTTCGCACTTTTTTTTTTTTTGCTGATTTTTTTTTTTTTTGATGGTTACAACTGGGGAATGTTCTTTGTCAAACCAGGCAAAGGAATCAGGAAGGCAGAACAGCTGGACGGAATTGGAACTGGTCAGGAGAAAATGGAAGAGTTGGGTGTGGGAAGAAAGGACAGTATGTTTTTAAAAGCGCTCTAAAAAAAAAGCTAAAGTCTGAACTGTTTGGTGTAATATCTTCTGTTAAAGTGCATGGAAGTGGATGGTGATGAGGGTTGGGATGAGGGGGGGGGGTGTGTGAGTGTGAGAAAAAAAATGGGGATAAGGCAAGGGGATGGGGGGTGGTGACAATCTGTGTCTAAATGTGAAAGGATATGTCCCTATTCTAAGTCATGAAGTATTACATATTGAAAAATACATTGACTTCAGAGAGATAGGAAAAAAAAGATCACCATTTGATATGCTGAACAATTTAATAAGTCAGATGATCTAAGGCTATCACTGTTGTTTAATGATTTAGGTCAATGGCCAGTTGCCTCTCTCTTTCTTTTCTGGTCTTAAGTTTTTCCTTATCTACACACTGTGCAGGATGCTGCGGATATTCCATTATAAGATATACCTGCAAGCTGAAGTTTGGACCTCTTCTACATATACTCAGCGTTTCAATACACGCAAAGGAACAGATTCTGTTTCACGTCTGACCACGTACAGAGCTGATTACAGATCCAATAAAGATCATCATTATTTTCACGTCAGATTGTAGATTATTTAGAAAAATGTTTATCACACCTTTTTCTCACCCGTGTTCATTTCAAAATTGCTTGATTATTAGTTGTATCACCAAATTAATTTTTTTCGCGAATAGTTACTTTTTTGGTAGCTATGTTTCTTATTCAGTGTTAAGAATAAAGAGACTGATTCCTCACAACCTTTCAATGATGTGTCCGCCAACAAGTTCTTTTCATAGAAAAAGCGTGTTTGTTTTAATGAAAGTGTGGACACCAAGCTTAAGGTAACAAATTAGAGGGACACTCTCGGGATGGCACAGTCTGCCGCCATGGTCGAACAGTATTCCCTCCCCTCCCCTTTATGAATGGTATTTTGCACATTAGATCTTAGCTGCAATTCAGATGTGCCAAAAATCTCACAAGTTTGTAGATATCAATATATCCAAGAAGTCTGATTTGCTGTCATATGTGCTTTATTTCTTGAGAAATATACGAAAACGTCAAAAAGAGCCCAATCTTGAAATGTTCACAAACCCCACAAACCCCTTGATCTGCCTATTGGTCAAGAACCACACCACACCACAGTTTAATGGGCTCGTTTGTGCGCCGTATTCCATCTTTCCGCTAAATTTCCGTTCAGTCCGTCTGGCAGTTTTGATGTAATGTTACTGATAAACAAATACACGCAGATAATTCCATGTTGATATTGAGAAAACATCACTGTATGTATTCCCAAAGACTACTGCTCGCAACAAGAAAGAAAACAGAGAGCATTCAATGCAGTTGCAAAAGTTTTAAATACACATCAAATGAAATTTCGTTTCGTTTCATTGATCATTTGACTTTTCAGCGTTGTCATTAGAAAAAAAAAGCAGGAAAAGAATTTCGTGGTTTTTGTTGAGAAGAATTGAAATATGTTTATACATGTCACAGACATTTTATGATACGAAAAATACGAAGGTACGAAATCGGTCAGATATTGAGAGCATATAAACCCAAAACGACAGTGCTATTTATCAACAAATTGTTAGATGCCGGTTTTCAGGGAACGTCTATCACTGAAAATAATAATCACAAATGTTTCCCATGGGATCAGTGATAAGTGTATGGAGGAAGCCACTGAACGTTAGAAAGCCACAGTTTTGATGGTTCAGTTACTTGAAGGGCGAAAACTGTACATTGAAACAAAGAAGCAGTCAATGTGCATGAGTGTGTGTGTGTGTGTGTGTGTGTGTGTGCGTGTGTGTGCGTGCGCGCGCGCGCGCGCGTTTGTGTGTGTGTTGTGTGTGTGTGTGTGTGTGTGTGAGAGAGAGAGAGAGAGAGAGAGAGAGAGAGAGAGAGAGAGAGTACTGAACGTCAAAATATTGAGGTGCTCATGAGAATAGCCATCAAGAACAGAATATGTAGAATTGCATGGTGCTAAAGAGTCAGTGAAAAAAAAAACACATGGTGGAAAATGAGAAGATGGAGGCCCCACCTTCGAAGAGAAGAAGGAGGAGAAGAAAAAGAAGAAGACACACACACACACACACACACACACACACACACACACAGAGAAAAGCTAGTCTCTCTTTTACCATGTGGAACCGCTTTACTCAGCGGAACGTTGACCGGCACTTTTCTTTGAGCGGAGGTCACAATAGTCAGGGAACAATAGTCAGTTAGCGCGAGACGGTCAGATCCATCACCCCCCCCCCCCTCCCCTCCCTCAGCCTCCTTTCCCCTCCTCCTCCCTCCCCCCCCGTCCCTCGCCTCCAACCTCCCACCTCCATCTCTCCCCATCAACCTCCCTTTCCCCCCTCATTTCTACACACGCTTTACCATACACCATATTTTCTTTTCCTTTAGATGTGAGATGTTTAACAAAGGAAGAGGGGTGGGAACAGGGTAGAAGGAAAGACGCGAGACGACAAAAAGAAAATTCTCTCTGGGTGTTCATTTCTCCTACATCCACCCTCACTCATATTAGTAGAGGAAAACGTGTAGTTCTCTTGATATTCATATGCCTTTGAAGAAGTCCTACCTTTGAGGAGAGCCTTGTTAAAAGCAGCACGGCAGTTTCAGTCTTTGGTATGGGAAGTGGTAAGTGCTGTAGAATCATCTAGTGTGCATAAACAACTCCGTATAATCATGATGGATAATAGTTGTCGAAAATCTGCGTGTGTGTTTAGCGTATAAAATGCTACGTTCGATTGTGTTTTAATTTTGCTGTTGTTGTTGTTGTTGTTGTTGTTGTTCTTCTTCTTCTTCTTCTTCTTCTTCTTCTTCTTCTTCTTCTTCTTCTTTCTCTCTCCTCCTCCTCCTCCTCCTCCTTCTTCTTCTTCTTCTTCTTCTTCTTCTTGTTTTTGTTATTGTTGTTGTTGTTGTTGTTGTTGTGTTGTTGTTTGTTCTTGTTCTTCTTCTTCTTCTCTTCTTCTTCTTCTTCTTCTCTTCTTCTTCTCCTCCTCTGCTCATCAGGCTATCATTGTCACATCAGTGATCTGCCCCTCTGTCTCTTCCTTTGTCATGTACAAACACAAGCACACGCATGTTCATAAATTCATACACTGACAAAAGCAAAATAAATGCGGATGTACACACACACACACACACACACACACACACACACACACACACACCTCTGATAGGCGGGCCCTAATGAAAAAAGAAATGTAACTCAATCATGTAGCACAAGCTGACAGTGACACATTAGCTGGCCTGGCTAGAGCTCAACCTGTCACCCATCACTCTGTAGCTCAAGGAGAGAAAGAGGGCAGCAGCAATGATATAACGCAGTGACCGAGTACTGGAAAACCTTTCTCTACAGAGATGTCACCTGCTTCCTTCAGTCCAAGGCTCGCTCCAGGGAGAAAGTGCTTCCCCTTCGTCATTCTCTCTCTCTCTCTCTCTCTCTCTCTCTCTCTCTCTCTCTCTCTCACACACACACACACATGCGCACGCACGCATGCACGCACGCATGCACGCACGCACTCACGCACACGCACACACACACACACACACACACACACACACACACACACATATATGCGTGTTCGCGCGCATCTTCTGAAACCATCCACAAAATGGTCCATTACTGTCTTTTCAATGTTGATTCATTTATTCATTTATGTTGATGATTTTAGACGATAGACGAGTGTTGTCATTATATCAATGATGATCACTAGAATAAAAGCTAAAACCCAAAACCAAGACAGTACACCACGGAAGGAAAGCAAAGGAAAGGTGGGAGGGAGGGATGGGGACAGTA